>OX328123.1:154046937-154169437 GCA_946811695.1 Gonocerus acuteangulatus | reverse complement strand
GAATGAGGAAATCACCACTTTCCAGAGTGAAAAAACTTTTATTCATTACATTGCTTTTGGACAGTCAGATAGTCGGCAGATTCGACCTTTTGACAGTGGTTATATTCCCCTTTCTCTGAGTGAACTCAGATTCGAGAGTTTGCCGTACATCAGTCCAACAGAAATCAGTAAAGATTGAAAAGGAAAAATACTTTTTTTCACATTCGATACTTTGCCTTTGTATCGACGATATAATGATTAGCTAAAGCTAATGCTGAAAACAATTTAAACTATAACATTAACGGTTGAAATAAATGGTCTAATTAGATGGAAAAATTGACTGCAGACAATTATCTATTTTATAACCTTAACACTAAGAGGTTTATAATTTTTTAGCTTTACGTTTGGCTAAGTATTGATAACAATTAAACACGATCTCCCTCGTCTGACCTCTAAAGCCTTCTCTAGTCTTAAACGAGACATAATCAGTTTTATATTACTTCACCTATCGTGTCGTTCCTCGAAAAGGGAAATATGCAAATGGCGGAACCCTTAGAAATATTTCTCCCAAATTTTGAACTTTTCCGTCTATCTGAACAGGCTAAAACACACAGTAGAACTAAGTGACAGAATCTTTTAAATTTATTAGTTCCTAGCAAAATTAGTTAGAGTTTTAGAGGTCAATATTAATAGTTTCTCAGCGTTCCAATGTCACTACAGGAAACACAAACTACAGCGAAACTCGCTAAGATGGCGGAGTTCCTGCGAGTCGTCATTTCGTAGTTCAAACTGGTTAGATTTGCTGCTATTGGTGTTGGAGTCACCTGTATTTTGGAGCCGGACATGTTCATGGTGTGAGAAGCTAAGTAATCCGTGTGCTTTATGGTGAAGGCTTCTTGGAGCTGTTTATAGGCGCGTCCGATTATAGAGGCTGTTAATTGATTTGGACAGGAGAGCCGAGGCGAGCGGAGGAGGCGAGAGGAGGATTACATTTTCGACAAAAAAAGAAAAGAAAGAAACCACAACGCGCCCGGTAAATAACTACGAGGCGTTCCTAGGTACAGTTAGGACCCCGAGCTCGCCCGTCGACAGCAAAATTATACCCCTCACACGCCTCAAGTCCCTTTTCGCGCTTATTCTATTCCTTTCGCTTCACTTTTATCAAGCCTATTCAACATCACTTTATCGTCAACAGAATTTATAATTAAGCCTCGTCATTGAGCTCTCAGCTAGCGTAGTGTTAGATTAGTCACTGACTCATACCCTACGCTTTGCGGGGTGCACACCGGCATTTGCCATAACGTGCGGGTCAACCTTGTCTTAAACTCCTGATGAACTTCATGTATTGTCTGACCTCAGTTGATCTTCTCATCTCGACTTTAGTATAATCTTCTACATTCCATCGCTACACACTCGACTCTAAAATGCTTAGGTGTCTCGTCCTTGTCCCCACATCACCTGCAGACTGATGATAACTTAATGTTTATGATATGCATTTTCTTATTCATGGTACAATGGCCAGACACCATCTCCACAATCTCTTTCGAATCATTCTTGGCCATACGCAAGAAGATATCCTTCCTGCTTAGACTTTTGTGATCTATGAAGGACTTTGATAGCGTAGTGTTAACGAAAAGCTGTAATCTTCACCCAAAAACAGAAGTCCGTCAGACAGGACGTGCATAACTATGCACAATCCACAGCATAGATATGCGAGGAAAATAGTACAAAATTAACATAAATAGTTAATCTCTTTCTTTTAACTTACGAACAGCTGACTAAAAGGTTCATTTTTTTTCATAGCAAACCCCGATTTTCCTTAGTTCGACAATACAGAGGACTTGGTGGGCACGATTTAGACTACATTTCCCTCCAATGAGGCATTTATTAAAGTCGTTACGGACGCACGGGTTTCTGAATAACGAATTCGTTCAATCTTTTGTTACCTTAGCGCTATATGCCATGTTTCGCGGCGAAAAAAAATTCGTGTTTAACAGTCACACACACAAACACGCACCTCTCTTTGAGCACTGTTCTAATGTTCTAGAGTATCTTGAGTACATAGTTCTTAGGAGATGAAAAACAAATTCCCAAAGATTTTTTTCATGAGTGCAACCCCAAATACTACATTACTTTAGCAAGGTATAAAACAAAAAGAAGACTTTTTTCCCAATCTGTCATGAGTCTTGCAAAAAGGTTTTTATTTTCAAATACAATCGTAGATATGTTTATTATATGGAAACACAATGGGATGATATATTCATATTTTTTTTTCATTGAAGAACACTCTTGAACCATTGAAACGAACCGTTACCGTATTGTAGTATTTATTACCAGTGTAGAGGCTTAGTCAAAGGCATTTCATTCTCAGATTGTCACCAGTTCTAATCCTCTCAAGGAAGTGTACTTTTAAAATATGCATATTAATTACCTTTGCATTCGAGACTAGTAACTTGAACGCAATGGAAGGTATTAATTTTTTACCTATTGTTTAGTAACACATCAAACAATATGAATGTTTAAGTTTTTTTTTAATATGCATATTTTTTGGGGTTAATTGTACGTTTTTTATTTTATTTTTTCAGGGAAGTCGGACCCGACTCCTCACAGTTCAGCCTTCAACATGGGCTACCTGGTTTCTCCGTACCCCTACCACAACGGGAGTACCCCCTCCATACCTGTTTCAATGGTAAGTACCCCAAGATTTATTATTATCTATGTACATTTAAACTTTGAAGAGTTGAAGCTTAGTATTGATGGTTTAAAATCACTTTTCTCCTTACCCCCTTGGACATGTATATTATGCATTTAAGCTTGTGAAAATTCTTTCTACCAGTGTGGATCTCATACGTGATAGTAGGAAAGATATAGAAGGCGATAGGGAGAAGGATATTGTTCGTTCCTACAAAGGAATGATTGTAAAATTAATTATTACGTATTGTAAAATTAACTGGATTAGTTAACTGCATTATTTAACAACAATAGTTACGCGAATGACTACTTTTTGGCAACTAGTACTAAGTATTAATGAAAAGCTCGATCTAACTGCAAAATGTAAAAGTCCGATTCGCAGGAACTGCGTCATCTTGGCGCGGTTCCGTTCTTATCTCTAGTGTTTATGAAGGCATAGAATAGAAACAGTTATTACTTTCTTTAGATCAATAGCGAAACACCTATCCAAATGAAATCTCAAACAAACCAGTCTTGAAAGGTCTTGATTTACAATCTTACCTGTATGGGTCAGCTATCCCATAAGTCGGGCAGAAAGGCCTCCGCACAGAGGCATTTGGAAAGCCTTGGGATCTCTCTCTTTGAACGCTACATTTTTAACGATAAATTGATCTTCTTATTTTACTTAATCTGTTTTATTGTCAAATACATTATCCGACTATAAGCAATTTAAAAATAACAAGGAATAAAACAGACAAAAAGAACAGTTCGAATAAGCGAAATCAATTACTTTAAAGTTTTAAGCACTTATTTCTCCGATTGACATCGCCTAATCATAACTTTCATCAGAACCATTTTGTAGAGCATTTAGTGAACTTTCTAATGGTCATCTTCCGTTCCCCAAGATTCTCAACCTTTTTCGTGATATTAAGGAAAGTATACAAAGTTACCAAAACTTTTTATGTCTGTTAATAAAATATTTTTTTCTAACCCTTCCTAAACTCCAAACGTAACAAAAATTTCAACATATTAGTTTTAATGAAAGTAGAACATGCAGAAAATGTTTCAACTGAATCCCATGATTCTAAGTACCCAAACCAAAAACGGTATTCAAAACCTATTTTTCCTATTTTCTCGAAAACGGTTAAAGCTATTGCCTTGAAAATGGTTTCATTCGTTTTCCTAGCCCAAGAAGCCTATAAAAAGAGTACTTACAAGCTTATGAACTCAAAAACGTAAGCGCTACGATTTTTTCTGCGCGAATTTCGCCCCAAACGCCATCTTCCAGTGGGCGGATTTTGCTGGTTAACGAACTTGACCTTTCAAATTGGACGACTGATTTTTGTACCAAATTTCATAAAAATCGGACCATCAGGGAAGCCAGAAATGAGCGAACAGACAATATATATATATATATATATATATATATATATATATATATATATATATATATGTATATATATATATATATATGTATATATATATATAAATAAATAAATATATATATATATATATATATATACAAATTTGAACCACCGTTATTTTCGGTCTCTAGGGGTTCTGAAACGCGATATTTTCTTGTCGGCACTTCCGGATTGTTTCATTGTATCAACCTTATAAGCGGGGTTCCTCCCTAAAACAAATCAGTTGTTTGCGGATAAAAACATTCGTTGTGAAGCCAAAACACTCCATCAAAAACGGTCATATAAAAAAAAATTAACATTAATTTGTTATAAAACAATTATTTGATTTATCTGTTATTATTTGGTTGATATTATTTTTTTTTACGACGTATCAACTTATAGGCTTTTAATAATTTCTAAATTCGTTTCTTTAACTTGGATTATCATATTATTTCTGTACCCCGGAGGTAAAGAACACCATATCTATTTTTTTATAAAATTGACTTAAGAACATGTTCTCAAAGTAGATTTTTCGATATAATGGTATAGGGCACTATGTCCTGTTCCCAAAAATAACGAAGATAAGACAGTGAAAATTAAAATTATGTCCGTTTTCGTTAGAGGTAAAAGACACCATCTGGAGGATTTGTTTTTGTTTCACTATGATCCATACTTACAATTACTTATCAATGCCAATTACAATGCGAAACATTTTCTTTAATATGTTTCTATATATAACGAAGAAACAAATTTTAATAGTTAAATTTGATGGAAAATTGGTTCTCCTGAACAATTACGAATTTGTGACATGGTGTCCTTTATCTCTGGGGTACAGATTTTCATCCCTTTTATTACGATTTTATATTTCTCTAATTTCTTGCTTTTTCTTTTGGGCAATTAGTTTTAGGGTTATTAGTTTTGAATTCTTGACAAATAATTACTGTTTCACACATTATTCATTATTTTACTGAGGCCGGGTAGTCGTGAGTGCTAAGGCGAATGCATTCCGTGCCTAAGGTCGTGTGCTCGATCCCCGCTATGGAGTGGTGGCTTTTCTTTTGAAAAAAGAAGTCAGCCCTCTCCTGGCTAGAAAAGGGTACTGACGTATAGATAACCCGTCCTAAAATTCATTGTAAATAATAAATGGACGTTAAAATATAAATAAATATTTTATTCGCATTTTATGTTAACTCTCTTCTATTTAGAAACGAAAATATGTAAACAATTTTTTTTTCAGTAAAAAGAAAACAGAATAGCATGGTTTATCGAAACATGAGTAATAAACACTTTTACTCTAGGGGTAGTGGTGTGTAGAAATCTGCGAATCTTAAAGATTAAAATATTTCAAATAAAATAACCAATGTAATAAACTTTGGAAAGTGTGAATTAAATATAACTATGATTCTTTTTAATAATCTTTAACCTTTAATATATTAAAGGCAGCCATTAAAATGGTTTTACGAGTCAAATAATTACAAATCGTTAAACGTGATATGATTGAAATCACAATGAGCATCTTTCCTACTTTGCTTTAACCTGTATACTAAATGAAAAAAAAAAATCAAGTGGTAGATAGGAGATAATTTAATGTTAAAGGTGGAAGCGATAGGTTAGGTTTAATATTAATTATAAAACATGCTTCTAGAGTGTATAGTTAATGACGGCTAGGGTTATAACGTGAAGGTATTTGCATATAATTGCCGGTTATACGGACAGGACGGATCTCCGAGATTCTCAATGACTTATTAACAAGACGGGCTGTTCCGAATACACACTAGAGGTATAAGCTTTGAGAAGTCCACACGTCATTTAGTCTTGGATGGGTTCAGCTGAGTATAATATTCCACTTTTCAGGGAGTACAAAGCGCCTTACCTAGGAGGCTACGCAGATTGTGGGGACGTTGGTATCGTCTCTTGGGTTTGGAGGCATATTAACGCAATAGGGGATACCTACATTGGTCCCGATCCGATCCGATAGTCACCGAATTTTGGCCTTTCAAACTCTGGATTTCGGACCGACGAAGCAGATTGGCGCCAAATCACATATTGCGTTTCAAAAAGGCCTACATCTTAGCCAATTTCATTTTTTTTTTTTTTTTTTTTTTTTTTTTTTTTTTTTTTTTTTTTTTTAAATGAAAGCTAATAAAATTTAAAACAAATTTGCCAATTCACAATTTTGTTTTTTGTTTCCCTTGTTGTTGTTGTCTGTAACCTTCTAGATACCTTTCTTATAAATAATTTTAAAATACTACTGCGGTATGTCGCGTTATCATGATTGACGTCAATGGGGTGAGACCAGACGTATGAGTTTTGTTTATAATGTGCTATTTATGTTTTCTCCTAAAACTGAATTCTCGCTCAAACCTTAGCTTTTTATAATGTACAACATGCCCCTGTTGGACTAAGCTGACTAATGAGTAAACGTATGAAGAGAATAACGAAATCATCTCCGTGTGAGACGTGCACCACAGGACAAAAGAACCCACACGAGGCCGATTATTGAATGCAGCGGTCAAAAGGTTAATGACTAAAAAAGTTCTGCAAAAAAAAAACGATATAATGATCATTTCAGTATCTACGGGTATAGCTCAATAGAAGTAGCTTCTAAATCTAGGAAAAAAAACAAAAAAAAAAAACAATCTTTTGGAGAAAAAAAGAACAAGATATTTATTTGACATTGACCTCAAAAAAAAATATCAGCTTGTGATTTAACTCGTTCGTAAGAAGCCGCAACTATACCCGATTTCACTAGGACGTGGTCGGTCCTTAATCGATTAAATTTGGAAACGATACTATTTGAAATGTTACAGCGCGTTTCTTCCTTGACACGAGTTCGAACAGATGGCACATTCCAGAGGTTGTCGATAAGAAATGTCGGTGGTCCATGAACCGCCGCTATGTGATAGGTAATTTGACATCTAGAATGTATTTAAACCCTTTGTAAATCATTGTCCACAACCGAAATCGACTATTTGTTTATGTTAGTCGTGGATTGGTTTGGCCGATTCGTAGCCTAGAGGAAATTAAATGACGGCATTAATTTTTTGGACGGATGGACTTCATAATCGGGTTTTATCAATAGGGCGTTAAAATAACATTTGCTGATTCAATTTGGTTGGTGGTTTAACCAAAAATGATGCATTAATTAGATGCCGGCTTTCCGCAAGACCATCCATAGCCATCATCGCATGCGAACAGGTGGAAACCATACTCTTAATTATGTTGAGGAACAAGGTGAAGAATATAATCCTGCAAAGCCACGGCTTGTGGTTAGTATAATATATTAATGATGGCCTTTTTAAGATTTGAAGGGAGGGTGTTGAGATACCTGCAACATAAGGTAATTAAAGAGCGTAACCGGTAGATGGAGTGTAAGGAGCCATCCGTTTAGGTATGGCCTTTTAGGTTGGGGCTGGGCGTGACGAGGAGGATCCACCTTGTAAATAAGGGTGCCGAAACGCGTTCTCACCGCTGTTTGTGAGTCTTCCAGCTCGTGTCGTGTGCTCTCTGTGTGTGTGTTCGTGTGGTCGGGCCTGGAGGAGGTGCGGCAACCATGGCAACATCGCCTCCTTCCGACCAGCCAGGTACACTCCCCCATCCTTATCATGTTTGTCTCTCTCTCCTCTCTCCTTCTTCGTGGCTCTGTCTGGCCCACTGGGCGAAGGCAAATATTAGGTTTTCAGCAGGGCGTCCTGTTAGTGGTCAGGATCTTCTTGTTTTCTTTTTTCAACTCTCCCTCCTAGGCTGTGTCTTCCACATCGGCTAGTGGTTTGTTCTTCTCACTTTTACGTGAGTGCATTGTTTCAGCTTTGCTGTGTTTACGGACTTACTGTCTCTTATTCATTTAGTGTTGTACTACTAAAGGTTGAAAAAACTGGCACATTCGAGGACACAAGTCCTTATCACCTACTGATGTCACACTCTTTTATCAAAGAAACCTTCGTTCAATACCTAAAATTCTATCAAATCGTTGAGTTAGAATTTGTCGAATTAGATCCTTTACCTTATGGTTTTACTGAAGAAAGGCCTTTACCAAGGATAACGTGTTTGGCAATATTAAGAGTTCCATAGATAATATTCCTAAATGGATAGCTATTGGTCAGAGAAAAAATAAATAAACTTAAAAATAAAACCATCAACCACCAGTTATAGTAATAACTATTGCTAGCACTCTCACCCAATGTATTCTACCACTCTTACCCAATGTATACTAGCACTCTCACCCAATTTATTCTACCACTCTTACCCAATGTATACTTGCACTCTCACCCAATGTATTCTAGGACTCTCACCCAATGTATACTTGCACTCTCACCCAATGTATTCTACCACTCTTACTTAATGTAATTTGCCACTCTCACCCTATGTATTCTACCACTTTCGCCCAATGTATTCTAGGACTCTCACCCAATGTATACTTGCACTCTCACCCAATGTATTCTACCACTCTTACCCAATGTATACTTGCACTCTCACCCAATGTATTCTAGGACTCTCACCCAATGTATACTTGCACTCTCACCCAATGTATTCTACCACTCTCACCCAATGTATTCTACCACTCTTACCCAATGTATACTTGCACTCTCACCCAATGTATTCTAGGACTCTCACCCAATGTATACTTGCACTCTCACCCAATGTATTCTACCACTCTTACTTAATGTAATTTGCCACTCTCACCCTATGTATTCTACCACTTTCGCCCAATGTATTCTACCTCTCTCACTTAATGTATTCTGTCACTGTCACACAATGTATTCTACCAATGATCTCAGTATTCTTACATTTTCTTTTAGGCAATAAAATCCTATACCAGTTTCAACATTTCGTTTGCCTTGTATATTCACAGGATTTTTTTTACAAGATGTATATATATTTTTTTGCCAACATAAAAAAATTAATGAAATATCTTGTTTTATATTTAAGGTATTCTAAATGTGTGAATGCGCGTTGTCTGAATTAGTGGGTAGAACGGTGGACCGACCGAGCGTTAAGTCGGCTAAGCCGTGTTATATACAGTCTCCTGAACCTGTTTGGTGTTAGCAGGGAACAAACCTTCCCATACGAATAGATTAAACTGACATTGCTCTAGGAGGATATTACTCATATCGGGAATAATAACTTCAAAACAGTAAATAAATCATTTATTAACCGCTCCTACAAGTGTATATATCCGTGTTTTACTCTTCATAATCCTATCCTAATTATAAAATTAGCAGTGAAAGTTCCACCATCGAATGAAAAAATACTACATTTAAAATAGCTAAAATAGGTTTTATTTTAAGTAAGTAATTGAGATTATTTTTAAATAACGATTAATCACGAGGTCGCTAGATTAAGTGGAATGTGTAAGGGTGCGTTTACACCTGACACTTCTTACAGGAAGTATATGTCAGGTGTCGGATAGATATTCTCTTCCATGTTTACATACTGACTGAAATAGCTAGTCATTTATGTAATGGATATGTATACGACAGCTCTGGATTTGTTCAAATTTGCGATAAATGGAGGGCTAATCATAGGCCATGGCGCAAATAATCAGTATTTACATCTGTTGGTATAGAAGTGTCGACAATACAGCTAGTAGCCAAGATATTCATCTCTGACATTAAATTATTCTCTTTACAATCAGAGTTTACACCTGATGGTATAGAAGTGTCGACACTTATAGCTCGTCTTAGAAATACGAGTATATATCTCAGACAGAAATTGTTCGCAGTTTTCATAAGTCACATTTTCTGTCTGACATAAATTTCCTGCAATAACTATCAGGTGTAAACGCACCCTAACATATCATTGGGTAGAGAGTGTTATTGTTTTACGTTGTGTTTGCGTGATTGTGCGTACGTAGAGGAGGAATGCAGCGTGATTGTGCGTACGTAGAGGAGGAATGCAGCGTGATTGTGCGTACGTAGAGGAGGAATGCAGCGTGATTGTGCGTACGTAGAGGAGGAATGCAGCGTGATTGTGCGTACGTAGAGGAGGAATGCAGCGTGATTGTGCGTACGTAGAGGAGGAATGCAGCGTGATTGTGCGTACGTGGAGGAGGAATGCAGCGTCATTGTGCGTACGTGGGGGAGGAATGCAGCGTGATTGTGCGTACGTAGAGGAGGAATGCAGCGTGATTGTGCGTACGTAGAGGAGGAATGCAGCGTCATTGTGCGTACGTGGAGGAGGAATGCAGCGTGATTGTGCGTACGTAGAGGAGGAATGCAGCGTGATTGTGCGTACGTAGAGGAGGAATGCAGCGTCATTGTGCGTACGTGGAGGAGGAATGCAGCGTGATTGTGCGTACGTGGAGGAGGAATGCAGCGTGATTGTGCGTACGTGGAGGAGGAATGCAGCGTGATTGACATTGCTTGTTAATCACACATAATATCTAACGGCTCCATTACAATAAGTTATATATAATAACATAGGTCTAGCTACCTGCCCTCACAACTAGCTATCCTTAATTATAATCTCTCTCTCTCTCTCTCTCTCCTCTCTCTCTCTCTCTCCCTCCTCTCTCTCTTTCCCTCCCTCCCTCTCTCTGTCTCTCTCTCTCTCTCTCTCTCTCTCTCTCTCTCTCTCTCTCTCTCTCTCTCTCTCTCCCTCCCCCTCTCCCTCCCTCCCTCCCGAACAGCCTTAATTTTAAATGCCCCCGATTTAAAGAATTCATTGAAATAAATTTAATTAATGAATTTGAGACTGATCTTCTTGTTTATTGAATGATATATCGCATTCACACTGGTGTAGATTTGTTTCATACAAGACCGCATTATGCAGCCAAATGAAAATATCAAATTCCTAAGTGGGATCTTAATTCTAGAGGATTGCTTCTTCTTCTATTAAAAAATATTTATATGTATATACATAAGTAGAAGGAAGGAAGGAGAATAAAAATGAAATAAAAATTTTCTTCTCTGTTTGACGTTCCTGATGACAATTTATGGTCTTGGTTCTGATGGTGGATAAGGTCACTGCTCGGGTAGGACCAGTTTTTACGGGGCCTCCTCCTCTTCTACTAGATTCTCTTCTCGCTTTTACATTAGAAATTGGACGCTGATCAGAATTTACTTAAGTATATGGTTTATGTTCCGCGAGAAATGTGTAGGAATGATTGGATTAACCCAAGCAAAATATCCAAGTGGTAATTCTGAATTTAGGATAGTTGCCACCCTTTTCTAGCCAGAATAGGGCTGATGCCTTTTATTTTTTTTTCTAAATAAAAGCCACCACCCCATACTGGGAATCGAACCCACGACCTTTTGTCGTTAAAATTAAAATATTAATTTGCCTATATTTTCAATTTATAGATTTGCAACACTTAGAAAAAAATATTATAATTTTATTATTTAAAAAAAAAATCATATTTGTGCATTTAAATTGATGATTCGATTATATAATATAGGCAATGGGTTTAAAAAGGTGAAATAATAAAAAAGGCCGTCACGCAGGAGCTGCATAACTAAGCACTTTCCTCAGAATTTGGGTAGTGTAGACTGCTTTCCAGAACAATTTGCTTAAAATATCCTACATAAATAAAATAAAAACGTGAATAGTTCTCATTTTGTAATGAGTAACTGATCAATTATTAATTTGCATCCAGAGTTATGTTTACACATGGTACCTACTACACTACGTAATAAATACAAAAATCCTCATATTATCGTATTTTGATCTAACGCAGGAACAGGATACAGTCACTCTATTGGTAGAAAGCGCTCCTTGCGGCGTCTTTGTAAACCTACGTCTGCCGACTTTTCTATTCAAATATATTACAAATTAAACCCCCGCCTTCCAATTGACCGATTCAGCTCATTTTTACAACACTTCTTTCTCACGAGTTACCCACGACGTATACAGTGTTTCGTTACAATACAGCAGAAATTACGACCGGTATGAGTATATTAGGAATTTGGGTCCGGAGTAAACCCCCCCTTCTAATGAACCGATTTAGTTTCTTTTTACAACACATATTTACCTGTAGATTACCACTACGAATACCGAGTTTCGTCGAAATATACCAAAAATCACGGCTGGTAATGGCGAATTGGTATTGTGGGTCCGGAGTAAACCCCCCCTCCTAATGAACCGATTTCGTTTATTTTTACAACACATATTTACCTGTGGATTAGCACTACGAATACCGAGTTTCGTCGAAATATACCAACAATCACGGCTGGTAGTGGCGAATTGGTATTGTGGGTCCGGAGTAAACCCCCCCTTCTAATGAACCGATTTAGTTCATTTTTATATCTCACTTTTCCCTCTATATTAACACTACGAATACCAAGTTTCGTTGAAATATAACAAATTTTACGGCTGACATAGTCAAATAAGTGTTTTGGGTTCGGGGTAAACCCCCCCTTCCGGTGGACCGACTTTGGTGTTTAACTAACTCATTCAATCGTTTGCTAATTGAATGCTATATACCAAGTTTCGTGACGAAAAAACAAAAACTCTGGCCGCTATCGTGTTAACAGACACATATATATATATATATATATATATATATATATATATATATATAAATTTTAACGGGGGTCATTTTCGGTGTCTACTAGGTAGGATCGATAAAGATTTGAAGAAATTTTTCAAAAATTCCGTCATGAGTCCAACCTCAATAGCTACTTCCTTCGGAGGAAAGTGCTAAAAAGATACTAATTTTTTTAAAAACCCTTTTCTTTTTTGGGGGATATTTTTTTATTGGGAGTGGTCCTAATGGCACAGATTTGTAAATGCGCCGTTAAATAAATAGATAAAAAAAAATTATTGGGGTGTTGTGAGAACCCCAACCTCTCCACTTACGTTTTGATAAAACACCGACTTAAAGATTAATGTGAATTCTCCCTGGCGAATAAAATGTAACCCGCATATGTCAAATTGGCTCTATGACTGGTCAAACATGGAGTCTTTGGGTTTTGACGATAAGTTTCAACGTTATATGACGGGTATCGAACTATCAAAGGTGTTTACGTTAACATTCTTGTATGCTTGTTGAAATATCTCTCTTTCACTCCCTCGTCCCTCTATCTGTTAATTTTGTCTCCCCCTCTTTGTATTAAATTGATCTGTTGATATGTTGACATAAAGTGTTCCTGTGTTGTATTGAGATGTTAATATATTGACTTAAAGTTTTTTTATTATGTGCTTCTTATTATATTTTATCCTAATAATATTCGTTTCATGAATATTAATGTTGTCATTTTACGTCAGGGGGAAATAGTAGGAGAAAAATTTTCACGCCCCCCCCCTACCCTTTTGAGATAATGGTCAGTTTTAAAAGGATAAAATATGATTTGTTGCTTTGAAAGATTATGTATATGATGTGTTGAAGCCCTCCCGTCATAATGTTAAAAAGGTGGCTCGGGATGAAGTGGATCTCCCATTACCTTGTAAATTAATAAAAACCCTGCCACATTTTCGTTTATGCTTATTATTAGTTCAAAAAAAAAAGAAAGATTGAAAAAACAAACAAAGTTGTAAAGAGAGTGTGGATAGGTGGCGGCTTAGATCAAACAGCTCCTCCGTCGGGGATTGGAGGATGATCATGCGCAAACCGGTCTCTTGGATCAAATCGGCGTCATGTAATTGCTCGATTAGAATTGTTTACGGTAACACTAACCTGCGCGGATATTTCCTGAGCACCAATCAATCACATCTCGTTGAAGACTTATACTACCAGACCTCTCAGCTTCCCGGATGGTTCATTCATAACAACTTATCCGCCTACTAAGACTTGGAGGCGTTTATTGATTAATTTCGCTACAAGGAAACTAAACAAGCCTACAAGGAAAGCAGTAAACAAGGTTTCATGGCTCTACGAGTTATTAGGGCTTGCAACCCCTTGCAGAACAAACAAGGCTTCATGGGTCTACGAGTCATAAGGGCTTGCAATCCCTTGCAGCACAAACAAGGCTTCATGGGTCTACGAGTCATAAGGGCTTGCAACCCCTTGCAGCACAAACAAGGCTTCGTGGGTTTACGAGTCATAAGGGCTTGCAACCCCTTGCAACACAAACAAGGCTTCATGGGTCTACGAGTCATAAGGACTTGCAGCACAAACAAGTCCTTTCGGGTTGGTCTACGAGTTATAAGGGCTCGAATCCCCTTGCAGCACAAATAGACATTCTAAAACGCTTATGCATTAGCACATAAGACTGAACGCCTTTTAAGAAACAATATTTCTCTAAATCTCTTTGCTAAGATCCTAACTGATGCATTGGCATATATAGAAAATAATTTAGGGGGTATGGAATACTGACAATCTAGAATTTGGAATAGTTAGCCATTTTTTTTTCTACGGCGCATCTACATCTTGGTCAAGTTAGCCAATTAAAACGCTATTACACCCAATACAAATTATTTTGTCTGAGCTTAGTGATCTTATTTAATTTATGTTTAAGGTTTTTATGGCACATTTTTACCGATTTGGGGGGGGGGGGCTGTAGCCCCCTCAGCCACCCTTATATACGCCCATGAAATGATGTCAGAGGGGCGGTAGAGAAAATAACGCCTATAGAGGTCCTAAAACATATACGATTAGAGAAAATATCCTATTCCTATTAATTTAATATTATTATTATTATGTTAAGACACATTTTATTTTAGTGCGTTTCCTTCCCTCCATTGGAAAACAATTCGCTTATCATGTCGCAATCTGGTAAGTCCAGACCAGAACATTTTACTTTTCAGAATCCATAGGTAACAAACAATCCATAGGTAACTGAGGTTAGCTCAGTGGTAGAGCACTCGACTAATGAACTGGAGGACCAGGTTCAAAACCCGAGCGCGCACTAAAGATTTTTTCTTCTAGTGCTGCCGTTGGAGGGTTGGATTTGGGTTCCAGATCGTCCCTAGGCTCACCCAGCCTTTAATTAATAATGGGTACCTTGGGTGCTAATGACTCTAGCAGTCGAAGCGGCCAAGGGGAAAATCAGGCGGCCGGAGCATAGTGTTGACCACACTATCTCCCTAGTGTGCCGTATGGTCAAGAATCAGATACCTCTACAGTATCTGCCCCTCTGGGTCCTTGTGGCCTGTTACGGGACTGATTTTTTTTTTATAGGTCACAAAAACTACGAGTGTTCATAACAAAACAATTTGCATATATATATATATATATATATATATATATATATATATATATATATATATATATTTATATTGTTTTTGAGGTTTCTTCGCTGGGGAAATTTATTGGTCGTTGTACTGTATTCTCCAGCGGTATATGAATGTACATCTGAAAGGCGCCATACATCAAAATAATCAATCGATTGTAGGTTAAAATAAAATAACAAACAGAAAAAAAATTAAAAACATGGGCAACCGCCTTAAGAAGCTGAGTGTGAATTCTGCGAAATATTATGCAAATAAATCGACCGCTGGAGAATGCCGTATATATATAAAAGTTCATTTGTGATTTGGAAAGTAAACCTCGTTGACCAATTAAATCGTCCATCGGGACGTGTTTTTCAGGATGAACTTAGTGCGAAAAAATTCCAGGAAACGTTTTATGAGTAATTAAACTTGACTTTGACTTCGGCTATATATATATTTATTATTATTATTTTTATTTATTTATTTTTAATTTACCAATATTCATTTCTATATTTACTTTATTCCTTTTTTTTATTTATTTTTTTTTATTTTTTTTATTATATATTTTTTTCCTTCTCTTCTTATTTTCACCTTTTCTGTTACTAATACACTTTCCCCTCCTAAGAGTTTCTGCTTTTCTCGTTTTCCCGATTCTTACGTTGTTTAATAATTTTGTTCATTATCAAATCTTGTATATACCTTATTCACAGTATCAACAACAGTGCTACACAACTTCTTATTTTACACCTTCTTTCACGAAGAAATTGTAAACAGGCCTTATTTGTAACTACATGAACATTGTTCTAATGTATTTTATCTGTTATTATTAAGAATTCACAAAGTATTTCTTTATTTATATTATTTTTTTTTAATTACAACTAGAAATGTATCTGTATAATTGCTTCGATCACATCACCTTTGTTGCGGGTGCTCATAAATAAATGAATTAAAAAAAAAATACGGTTCACAAACTGGTTACATCCTAAAGACTATGATACCGACTGAGGATGTAGAAACAACATGGACTTATCACATTTACACGGACGGAAGTAAAAGCAATGACTGTGTTGGATCTGCATACATAATACTAAAGGACGACATAACTATTGACAGCGGACAATACAGACTATCACCACTATGTACGAACAACCAGGCAGAAAACCTTGCAATTATAAAAGAAGTAGAAACACTATATTCTATATGTCACGACGGAGACACATGCATAATATAAACTGACAGCAACACAAACATAGCACGCATAAGACATAACTAATTATGTGTAAATAGAAAAATGTTACAATTACATTAACATGGATTAAAGGACATTCAGGACGATTAGGGAACGAGACAGTTGACTTAATTGCAAAATCAGCTTCAAAGGACACGACATCACCTATATTATAGTCTAAACTTAGGTAACTTAGACTATAAAATTACGACTAAGTCTTCCTTACTAAAGGTAAGGAAGACATTTACACAAATACATACCTACAATACATACCTACAATACATACCTACAATACATAATGGGCCGACGAAAAGTTATTTATATAAATTTATTATTATTATTATTATTTATTTATCGCACCGCATCTATGGTGAAGTGCATTTTTTCGGTCTTTTCAGTAGAGGGCGATATAAAGTAGGTTTAGTCGAGCATTTTCCTAAAACAGTTGATGTTCTTATGTAATAATTTTAAAATATTTTAACCAGATATTTTGACTTGGTATTTACTTAGATGTTGTTTGTATCAATGTGGTGGCTGTCATCTCCGAGGTGTTCTGTCAGGTCAATAGGTACATCAAGGTTCTGTCTTAAATAGCAGTCAGTCAGTATATGCTTGATTGTCAGTCCGAGTTACATGTTCGGCACGTCGGTTTGTCCTTGCTAGTCATAAGGTACATCAAGGTTCTGTCTTAAATAGCAGTCAGTCAGTATATGCTTGATTGTCAGTCCGAGTTACATGTTCGGCACGTCGGTTTTTCCTTGCTAGTCATTAGGTACTCGTGAGTCACACGACTATGGCCTATACGTAGTCTGGCTAATATGACTTCTTCGCGTCGTGATTTTTTGTGTGACGAACGCCATTCTTTTACCGTAAACTTCACCGTCTTCAGTTTGTTCTCTGTTGTGTTAGTCCAATCCAGTTGCCAGTAGTATTGTTAGGTCAGTGTAATTACGTCTTCATAGTACGAGTCGAGTGGTTCGTAAGTTTGTTCTTCTGTTGCAAGTTTGGCTTGTCGGTCAGCAATTGTGTTTAGTCCTAAGTTTTCATGTCCCGGTAGCCACCACAGAGTTACATGTTTACCAGAAGCATGTAGGTTGTGTATTTCGTCCTTTATTTCTATACATGTGGGATGTGTCGTGTATATATTTTGTAAACATTGCAGTGAGCTCAAAGAGTCACTACAAATGATGATGTGTGTTTTTGTGTTGATGGCAGACTCTTCAACGCGAGGAGAATGGCTTGCAGTTCTGCTCCAAGGATGCTAACATTTGGTGGGAGTTTTTTGCTGTACACATCATCTTGCAAGATTGCACTCGCTCCTACACCGTGTTTTGTTATTGAACCATCCGTGTAAAGAATTAGGGAGTTTTTGTATTCTGAAGTGAATTTTTTGAAGTACTGTTTGTATAGTAAATTTGAAGCTGGGTTTGTCTTTTTGAATTTGGTGAGTGTCATGTCTATGTTGAAGTTACGTATTGTCCATGGAGGTGTTCTTGAATGTATGTGTGTTTTTATAAAAGGAATTACCAAGCCAAAAGTATCTTCGATTTTTTTACATCTTATAATAAATGGTCGGATATGATTTCTGTTTTGTTCATAATCCTCGGTATACGCATTCTGTATTTTCCCACTTACACATGAAGTAGGAGGAAAAGCCTTTATTTTACAAAGATATCGCTCCATTAGCATATTTCTCTTTATATAAATTTAAACGAATCACTAATAACACATTTAAATGCGACAATTCAACTGAACAGACTTACGACCATCCCCTGTTCGACTGTACATTACTGAACGGACCCAGGACAAAACTCATTACGGCCCACTTGCAAACCCGACTAACTACTTAAATACTTTAAAAAATTTGACGCATTTATTAAATATTTGGACCTTAAAACATTCAATGACATTATCTGATTGTACACATATGTAACTTTTATTACATATGTATATACTTTCTTTATTAATTTTTTTATTATTATTATTACTCAATATTATGTTTATTATTAAATCAAAATGAACACTACCAATACGTATATGCCCATGCTAAAACACGCTTAGTCAAGGTGTAATTTCGAAAAATCACAATAGAGTATCTTGATATTTTGGACGTTATGTAACGAACTTCGGTCCCAGCACCGTTTTTTTTTCTTTTTTCTTTTTTTTTTTTTTTTTTTCAAGTAAGCTAAATGCCTTAACCAATCCTAATATTCCAAAACTAGTTTTTTAATGGTTGATGTTTGTCTAGTTTTTTTAATAGTTTTCCGAAAAGTTTCGTTCGCCTTAATTTCGTTCGATTTCCTGCGTCTAAATAGCAGTAAAAATGTACTCGTGTTATTAATGAATAACTCGTGGATATTCTGTTCTTAGAATTTTGGCGAAAACACTGTGTTCCAGTCGGAGTCTCCAAGTTAACGAACATATAAAATGTATTCAAAATCTGACCATTTTTGTGGATGACTGTGAGAACACACACACATATATATATATATATATATATATATATATATATATATATATATATATGTATATGTATAATGAACGCTCGCCTATCATCTATGTATGAAAACATAGAGCTTTTGGGCGGTGGTTATACTACATCATTGATAATATGTACATATCTAATATCTTATTTTTATTTATTTTACAATACGCATCGTCTTCTAGTCCATTAGCGCCAATGTTTCTTATTAAGATAAGTTAACTCATGATAAATGGAAAAGATTTGCCAGAAAAAAAATACTTAGCATTATTTGGTATGGTGAGTCGGGAAGTAAAGAAGTTTGCTTTAATTTGGCTCGCTTAAATGAATCTTGGAACTATTCAATAAGATAGATAGATTATTCCTTTGTCGCCGTTTAAAAGATTTTTAGAATTTTTGCGAACCATCAAGAAGGCGAACATGGCAGCCAACTATGCCAAGCTCCCTGCTAATCAGGTCATTTTCTCTTAAATGCCATTTTTCGAATATCTTACTCTTTAACATTCTCTTAGTTAAAATTATTTTCTGATAAATTAATTAACATTTCTCTAATTTTTATCGATTAATTATCGATTGGGGAGGTAATTAATTACAGTTTTTTTTTGTATTCTGTTGTTTTTAGATCGTTTGTGTCTTTCAGATCATTAAAGGCTTTAATTAAGGGATTTTGGAGTTTTATTTTGTCTTGTTGGTTATCCTCATCGTGAACAATGTCTTCCTGATGTGCTCCTAGATAGCTTTAACGCGCAAAATAAAGTTTGCTGTTTATTTTGGAAATAATACAACTCTAGAAACGGTAGGAGGAGATGGAGATAGCTAGCCGTTGCAGAGATACCAAGACAAGGTACAGTTGGGATTCGGCTAGGAGAAAAAAACGTCAGACTTTCAGGAAGAAATCAGTATTTGGACGTGTATGTATTTTTTTAGCTGAAGAACTCTGCCAATGTGCAGCCGAAACGTCCAAATACAGATTTTTTCCTGAAAGTGTGACGTTTTTTTCTCCTAGCCGAATCCCAACTATACCTTGTCTGCGTATCTAGAAACGGTAAATAGATGGTATAGCTAACTTTATATGATGAGTTGAGTGTATTTAAATTAAAATTTACTGTACAAAACACTATATATTTATAAATTCATTCAGATGTCGTTGACAGTTGTTTATGCGAAGGTAGAAATTGCCTGGGTTAGGTCGTTGTCTCTAAGTAAAACTACATTTTTTATGTGAAAATGGGTTTTATTGTTTGCCGTCGTATGAAGGCTTGAATATCAAGGGCTGAAAACAAGTAGGACAGAGTTAATAAGAACATATACAGTAGAAAATGCATAGTTCGAACCCCTAGGGACTGATGAAGAAGTTCGCATTATCCAAAATTCGAATTACAAAAGTTTCTGAAAATAAAGGGCTAAAAAATCGAACTTCATATTTTCACACAGATTTTAACTGAAACAAAAAACAATTACACACATTTTATTTTAAAGAAAAATAAAAATTGCTCAAATTGACGATTAAGTACCTGTATAGGGGAATGGTGCAAAAAAATATTTCCCAAAAATAGTGTTTTATTCAGAAGCCAACTATCTTTAATGTAAAATTATGGCAATTTTACAATAAATATTAAATAACCAGACACTCTTAAGGGGGATAACACGTAAAAACACGTTTTTTTTTTCTAATATTAAATGAAGTGTTTTATTTACGATGCGATTTTAGCAAACTGCTGTACAAGATCAAGTGACCATGAACCAATGAGTGCGTAGAGAACAACCATAACTGCCCAGATGATCGGTGCTCTCACTTATTCGCACACGCAGTATATTGCAGTCTATCAAAGGCAACATATATTTTCATGTTTGCTGATAATTAAACCCCACAAAAAGTGTCTGCCCTTTTGTAATTATTTTCAATTATGTTTATTGAAGACGCTTTTTAATAGCGGCGTGAATAAAGCAAAAAAAAAAAAAAAAACTACTTTGGGTTTCTTTTATTTACATGTTCACGCCCTTAAAGTGTCTGCCTTATTTATTGTTCGTTGTAAAATTGCATATATTTTACATTAAAGATAGTGTGAGAGGCTCGGTGACCGTGACTGTTAAGGCGTGAGCACTTAACACTCCGTGCCAAGGGTCGTGGTTTCGATTCCCACTATGGGGTGGTGGATTTTCTTTAGAAAAAAGAAAAGGCATCAGCCCTATCCTGGCTAGAAAAGGATAGTTAATAAAGGATATATGAACTAACTATTCATAGTTAATAAAAATGGCTTCTGGATAATACACTATTTTTGGGAAATATTTTCTTGCACCTTTCCCCTATGCGCAGAACCTGGTGTTCCACGGTAAGTCTAGCCAATACATACTTACCTTCTTACCTCCTCTAGAGGCACACTATAGCAAAATTTCAAGGTGCATAAAACACCACGAAACGTTGTGAAAACCTCTACTTATTGCCGAATGTCTTTAGATCTTTGCCGTTATCCTTCTGATGAAGAGGCTTGAATTGCGGTTTGCAATTTTTTTTTATTTATTTTTTCTTTAATAAGTGGGCCGAGTTTGACTCACAGCCTTGATAATATAGCTTTTTCACGCCACGTTATTTGTTTTCTCGGCGGTTGCGTATATGCATTACACATAATTTCCCTTAATTTGTTATCTTGTATGCAATTTAATTTTTGTTTTACCATTCAGTACTTACAGGGAAATACCAACGAATATTTTCCTGTAAGTATATAAGGGGGGGCATGAGGGGGCTGCAGCCCTCCAGCCCCCGAAATTTTGATTTTATCGGTAAAAATGTCATAAAACCCTTAAAAATAAATTAAATAAGATCATTTAGTTCATAAAACATATTCCATTTTGGGTGTAATAGCGTTTAAGTTAGCTGAAACTCTTCCAAGATCTAAATTGTTAGTATTCCATACACCGGAAATGGTCTCAGCCCCCCCCCCGTCATTTTCCCAGCCCCCTCCGAAATTATTTTCTATATTCGCCCGTGAATACTAGATGGATTGTAGCAGCCAGTATATATTTATCAGCTATCTTGTGTTGTTCGTAAAGTCTTAATACTTACAGTAAAATATTAAGGAAAAAATAAAATGCAATAGTTGATCTGAGTCTTATAAGCTACTGTATCCGCATCATCTTCTTGCATGTCTATTTATTCCTGATCCTTTCGGTGGAAAAAGCGTTCGCTCCCTATTACCCACTAAGACTTTCGTTGGAAGAGTGTACTCTGTATTTCAGCCGCAAACTCTGTTCAATTCCCTTCAGTTATACTTTGTTTAAAATAAGCTTGAGAGATGCTCTCTTTACAACATGCTTTGGTTTCCTTGAATACAGTACGCTTGAGTGATATTACGTTTACGATATCCCTTGTGTCATGCTTTGTTAACAGTATGCTTGAGTGATACTATCAATACAGTATCCTTGTGTCATGCTTTGTTTACAGTATGCTCGAATAATACTATCAATACAGTATCCTTGTGTCATGCTTTGTTAACAGTATGAATGAGTGATACTATCAATACAGCATCCTTGTGTCATGCTTTGTTTACAGTATGAATGAGTGATACTATCAATACAGTATCCTTGTGTCATGCTTTGTTTACAGTATGCTCGAATAATACTATCAATACAGTATCCTTGTGTCATGCTTTGTTAACAGTATGAATGAGTGATACTATCAATACAGTATCCTTGTATCATGATTTGTTAACAGTATGCTTGAGTGATACTATCAATACAGTATCCTTGTGTCATGCTGTGTTAACAGTATGCTTGAGTGATACTATCAATACAGTAAGCTTGAGGGATAGTATGTGTTACGATGTGCTTATCTGATGCTTTGTTTACAGTTTGCTCGAATGATACTATGAATGCAGTATCCTTGTGTCATGCTTTGTTTACAGTTTGCTCGAGTGTTACTATCAATACAGTATCCTTGTGACATGCTTTGTTTACAGTATGCTTGAGTGATACTATCAATACAGTATCCTTGTGTCATGCTTTGTTTACAGTATGCTCGAATGATACTATCAATACAGTATCCTTGTGTCATGCTTTGTTTACAGTATGCTCGAGTGATACTATCAATACAGTATCCTTGTGTCATGCTTTGTTAACAATATGGATGAGTGATACTATCAATACAGTATCCTTGTGACATGCTTTGTTTACAGTATGCTTGAGTGATACTATCAATACAGTATCCTTGTGTCATGCTTTGTTAACAATATGGATGAGTGATACTATCAATACAGTATCCTTGTGACATGCTTTGTTTACAGTATGCTTGAGTGATACTATAAATACAGTATCCTTGTGTCATGCTTTGTTAACAGTATGCTCGAGTGATACTATCAATACAGCAAACTTGAGATATAGCTTGAGAGATAGTATGTTTACGACATGCTTATCTGATGCTTTGTTTACAGTATGCATGAGGAACACTATGTTTACAATTTGATGCAGCGATAGGTACTTTTTTAGTATAAGTTTCACTGAAATGTTTTATTTTCTTGAGTTCTTGAATGTCCAACCTGATTCTGCTTATAATAACAAATCCTGAACTGTTCAGAAAAGCGTTTTTCCTCCTGACTAAAGGACCCTACCTACCTGTTATGGAATGCCTTCTGATGTGTTTGCGTTAATGCTGGCATGGTTTGTGGGTAGGAGAAGACAGCGGCTGGTTTTTGCCCCCTCCTTGGGCCGGTTAGCTCGGGCCACTCTTCCCAATCTTCACGCCCCTCCTAGTACGTCATTACCCCCTGACGAGGTACGCTCGGCTTCGGAGGCAAGTGGACCGCATTCCCACACCCGGTCTACCAAGGATGAATGGGCCCTCTTGGTAGAGTCCTTTTCATCCTCCACCGCTCCTCAGCTCCTACACACACAGCAACACTTCAATGAGCACTCCTGTCAGTAAACAGCACGTATTTCCGCAATGACAATCCTCCTTTGACCTAGTTTAGTCCTCATCCATTCACCTCCAGAGAATCCTTCCGCATATTGGAATTCTTTAGCCTGGGTTAATCCTAAGTGTTGTTTTTTTCCCAACATTTCTGGTTGGTGCTTTTCATTTTATCAGTGTTATGTTTCGCCGATTGCATCGCTGACTTGTTCAGACTTACCCTACCACGTCGGTAACCGGCAAGAGTGTCTCCATCATAACGCTATTTCCTTGTCTTGAAGTGTATTCGTTGTACTCTCGACCGCCTCTCTAGGCCCAACAAACAACAGTTCAAACACACTAGCTTCAATATGTTTCTTAATCCAATTCCGGGGTTTTCGTTCTACTGCCGTTCATCTTTAGAGAATATTTCAAGGTTTCAATGAAGTTTTTATATATTGGCTCAGTGGTAAGGCACAAGGCTCGTGTCCTGGAACAGCTCAGTTCTAAATTCAGTGTCGAAGACCGTCCCCGTCAAGCAATTAATAATTTAATGGCTATTGGCAAAGGGGATATTCAAGCGGCCGGAGCGCAAAACTGACCTCACTATCTCGCTAGTGTGCCTTCGTGGCATGTAATGAGCCTGATTTATTGTGCTCTGAAGCACTTTTTTCGGTTCTACGAGTTTATTGATATAATAAACAAAATAGAAGTATTTTACAACAACATCAATACTGATTTTGAAATTCTTTCTCCGCGGAGTAATATATAATTGCTCTACGCAAAAAATTCAGAATTATTCCTCGGGATAAAATTCTGAATTTTTTGCGTTGCGCAATTGTATATTATAAAGAAGTTCAGGAATGAAGAAAATGTCAGATTTTTCAGAAAAATCTATCTTTCGAAAGTTTCGGCATGCTCGTTGACATCCTTCTTTAGCTAAAATATAAATATACATAATTACGATCGAGAATAATCACAACAGTATTAACAATTTTACATCATGGCATTACATTATAAAAATATTTTTTAAATATTATATTAACACAGTTGTTTTTTTTTCTATGAAAAAATGTATCGGTAGTTTTATACAGAAACGTAATTGAGAGTAAGTAAAAAAAAATTAACAAGGGCTCAAAGTAAAAAAAAAAAATGGCAAAGAAACACATTAGTCCAGGCAACGAACAGATATAGATGGAAATGTTTGGATCACATTTTTTGACTTCATGACTTTGTTTCGGTTAGTTAAGAGGTGAACATTTCAAAAGTCCCCGCCCGTAGCCTTTGTGCCGAGGGGGAGGGTTAGAAGGCCCCATTTTTCGGGTTTTCGCTTATATCTCGGAAACCCTGCGCCCTAGCGTCATAGCCATTCTATAACAAATGAAAGCTGATTAAATATGCTACAAGTTCTATTCCGTCAAGGTTTTCGAGATATCTTTAGTTTTCATCTGCTCTTGAAATTCTGTAGTTTTGGGAAAAAAACACTTCTGCTGCACATTTTATGCCCGCTATAGGAGTGTAGAACAGTATATTCCCTTCAATAATATATATTACATTACTATTTTTGCATTTTCCTTCAAATGTTAAATCAATTTCAGTGTTCATCTTGAAATATATATGTAGATTACCAGGTGTCTATAGTATCCCATGATCCTGCGCAAATGAATATATTGGACAAACAGGAAGATTGGTATGTACAAGAATTTCAGAACATATGAACACTGTTAAAAATTGCAATATTGAAAAATTGACGGTAGCAGAACATTTTTACACTAATCATGTTATCCACTTTCATAGTTCTATAGTTAAAGCCTAAGGTATAAAGATATGAAGGCATTTATTGGAACGGAAAGGACGGTGCCCTGTTTTCCGGTGGAGAGAAGCGAGAGACAGGGGGATACACTATCGCCACTTCTTTTTATCCTTGTTTTAGAGATGGTTTTCTGGAGGCTCAACTGGGAAGATACGGGAATACAAGTCAATGGAACTCTTTACGCTTTGCAGATGACATCTTGCTAGTATCCAACAAGAGTGAAGACCTCAGCATAATGCTGAATGACTTGGTAGAAGAATGTAAAGAAGTAGGACTAGTCCCGAACTACTCAAAAACCAAGGCCATGACCAATGCAGAGAGGAATGCAATTCGAGTACCAAACAGCGATGTGGATATCGAGTACGCGGATGATTACGTATATCTGGGCCAACTTATCTCTTTCAAGAACAGGACAAGAAAAGAAATTGAAAGACGGCTATCTCTTGCATGGAAGAAATACTGGTCTCTAAAAGTAATAATGAAGGGAGATTTTCCAATGGAGATGAAGAAGAGGGTGTATGAAACCTGCATCCTACCAGTAGTAACATACGGAACCATTAACCAAAGTTAACACCAATAGACTACTTCCCTGGCAGCGATCTATTGAAAAAAGCATGGTAAATGTGAAGAGGAAGGATAGGATCAGGAATACGACTATAAGGAAGTAAACCGGCCTTGCAGACATATCTTCTCACATTACCTCATTAAAGTGGAACTGGGCTGGGCATCTGATGAGAAGACAATACGGAAGATGGGCCCAAGAAATAACAAGGTGGACGCCGTACGACCTGAAAAGAAATAGGGGCAGACAGACCAAAAGATGGAGAGACTTTTTCAATCAAGAGGCCGGACCGCGGAGATGGGCGATGGATCGCAAGGCAATCATGGAAATATAAAGGAGCTGAGATCCTAGCGACTTCCGCTCCCTATAGGCTGGTCACCAGTGAAGTGTAGACTAGTACTCCTGAAAAGGAAGGCCTTCGCCAACATCTGTTGTTGCTATATTTTTCAATGTTTGTTTGTTTGTGTTTTTTCCCAATTTAATTGTCATAATATAATAGTTTAGTTTTGCTAAAGTATAGTAATTGTAAATATTTGTTGACGAAATAAAAGGCTATTTCATTCATGTTATCCAATTCGATAATGTAAGTATTCTGGCGAAAATAGAAAACCGCCAAGACTGGGTAATTCGGGAAGCCATAGAAATAATAAGATACCCAGAGAATTTTAACAAAGAAGATGGGTACAAGCTCTGCAAATTTTGGTATCCAGTGATTGAGCCTAGGGAAAAAAGAAGAAAGGAAATTCAGCCAATCAACGGTCTAGATGGAACCCACCAACCAAAATCAAGCAAGACTGGGACCAACCAATCAGGGACATGGAAGAGCGGACTACGCCCGCGGAGGAATACAAACCGGAAGAACATCCTCATTTTCAAACCAAGCCCTGAGGAAGCTGGCAGTATGACTTGCGAAACGTCGGCAAAGAAGTTTGCGACACCAGAAGACTATAATATTTGTAATGACGCGGACCTTGGAAGCCTACGAGTTGAATTTATTTAAGCATATTTATTTTTTGCAGCCCTGATGTTCTTAACACGATTATAACAAAGTCGGAGTCGCTAAGTGATTAAATTCTCAAAATATCTGCATGTGAAATTTGCCAAAAAAGAAAAAAAACATAGTCGGAGTCCCTAAGTGATTGGCACTAATGGCCAAAAATTGTCGATGCGCCGTAAAAGAAAAAAAAACCCCACACAGTGA
Source organism: Gonocerus acuteangulatus (assembly GCA_946811695.1). NCBI lineage: Eukaryota > Metazoa > Arthropoda > Insecta > Hemiptera > Coreidae > Gonocerus > Gonocerus acuteangulatus. Next base: position 154,142,129 of record OX328123.1, on the reverse strand, counting down.
TGGTTTTGACGAACCAATTTACACAAGTTCCGTAATTGCAAAATTCTTGATTTTTACAGATAACAGCATCAAAGCACTTTGAGGCTTTTATAATTTGCAGCGCTTATTTTGAATATCAGCTGGCTTGAGCCATAGTGGTTCTGATTACCAAGAAATGTTTTATCGCTGGCAGACTTTCATCACGTGTGGGCGATATCACAGAATTTTGCTGAAACATTTTATCATCTCCATTTGATACTGCTGATAAAGTTTTCTTATTTCCTACGCCATTTTTATAATCACGCATTACGAAAAATATAAATATTTCTCTTTTTCGATTTATGTATTTATTAAAACATTCATTGATTACTGCGCAATTATAGTGATGAATCCATTTATTGATCTATATGAATGTTTTTATGGTGGGGAAGAATCTTGCTGTAAGACGTATTGATTTCTTCGTTTGTAAATTAAAGCGCATTAAATAAAGAGAGCTTCGCTGTGTTCGGAGGGTACTTCGTTACCCTGTAAAGAAAAACAGTCCGACTCGCAGGATCTGCATCATCTTAGTGCAGTCCCGTTCTTATCCCTAGTCTAATTTGGAAATATTTCTTGAAAGGCCTTGATTTATGATCTTACCTGGATGGGTCGGCCAACCCCAGAAACGCCCACGCTAGTTACAAGGTCTTCCAATCTCTTGGAAATCTATATTTCTAACAATAAATTGTTTTTCTTATTTTACTTAACCTGTTTTATTGTCAAATACATTATCCAACTATAATCAATTATAAAATAACAAGGCATAAAAAAAAGACAAAAAGAACCGTTTTAAGCACTTATTTCTCCGATTGACATCGTCTAATCAAAACTTTCTTCAGAACGTTTTTTCTAGAGCATTTATTAAGCTTTCGAATGGTAACCTTATGCTTCACAATATTCTCAACCGTTTTAGATATTAACGAAAGTATACAAAGTTACCAAAACTTTTCATGTCTGTTTAAAATATTTTATTCTAACCCTACTTAACTCCAAACGTAACCAAATTTTCAACATATTAGTTTCGATTAAATTCGAACATGCAGAGAATGTTTAAACTGAATCCCATGATTCTAAGTACCCAAACCAAAAACGTTACTTAACAAATATTTTTCCAATTTTCTCGAAAACGGTTAAAGCTATCGCCTTAAAAATGGCTTCATTCGTTTTCTTAAGCCAAGAAGCCTATAAAACGAGTACTTGCAAGCATACGAAATTAGCGCAACGATTTTTTCGCGCGAATTTCGCTCCAAAAACCATGTTCCGGTGGGCGGATTCTGCTGGTTAACAAACTTGACCTTTCAAATTACACGAAAGGTTTTTATACTAAATTCCATCAAAATCGGGCCATTATTGAGGCAAGGAAAGCGCGAACAGAGAAATATATATATACTTATTTGAACCACCATCATTTTCGGCCTCCAGGGGTTCTGAAACGCAAAATTTTCTTGTCGGCACTTCCGGATTACGTTATGAGATCAACCTTATAAGCGCGGTTCCTCCCTATGGAGGCTTTTCTTTTCTACATTTTATTCATAAGGACAAAGTCTCAGAATAATGTACAATGACGAGATTTCAAAAAGGTTTACAAATAGGGCGATTATTTATTTTTATAACTAATTTCAATCTGCTTATAAAATAGCTCTTTTCTTTTTATTTTTTTATGAGTTTATTTTTCAAACCTAATTCAGAAATACTTCAACATTCAAAAAGAAGCTATCCCGGTCGTTGTCCAAAGTTATTTTCAATGCACACTTCTTTGGCCCTAAAAGTTAAAATGCCAGCAATAATGGAAGCCTAGCCGCAAGTTGAATGTAAATCGGATTTTTTTTGGGGGGGGGGCACGAAGGAAAATGGAATAAATGTCTCCAAACATTCTATTTCAATTCCTTTGAATGCTGGCCTCACGTTTTCTTTCTCGTTTTCTCATATTTTCTTTCATTCATTTCACACTGAATTTGAAAATTATAGAAAATATTTCCATCCAACTACCTTTGGAACAAATCTTGTTTTCTCTAAATACAATACTTTTCATTGTATTGTTTTTTAAAAGTATTTAATATATAATATTCGGGCTAATGACTCAGATGTCGGTGCGCCGAAAAAAAAAGTCCAATATTCCAGTGTATTTTAGTAAATAGGTTTTCGATCAAAATCATTAATTAAAAAAGTTGGGGTTTAGGTTAATGGTTATATACATGTAATTCTGAAGGAGTATTGTTTTTCTAGACATAGTATTCTCCAGCTTTTGCTTTTGATAACATTTATAATTTAGTATTTTTTAGTTATTTACAGTCATACACATACATGTACATCTTATTGCATGTTCTCTAGTTTCTTTACACTTTTCTCTAAAACGGTCATATATATATATATATATATATATATATATATATATATATATATATATATATATATATATATATCCCAGAGGGTGAAACAAAATTCAGTCTTCCCACAAATTTTCTTTATTTTGCTCTAGGCCTTTCAACACAAATGTGCCATCATCAGGTGCTAACAACAAATAAAACATGCATTAATATTGTTTGACTCCTTAATAACAATATTATATTATTATTATAACTATATATGTTGTTTTTTTCTGCAAAATGTTTGATCAGTTTGTTGTGCAATAAGAAACAACCCAAAAAGAATTCAACACCCGGACTTTCATTTCAAAAATTAATTTTTTCTACTGATTTAATTACAATCTATATATACCAGGTGTATGAGTATGGATTGCGGATTTTTTTTCTCGAAAAAACACATTAATTCTCGGGAAATGATAATAATTGATTTATTCAAAGTATGCGCCATTGCTAGCTACACATTTTTCCCATCTTTCTGGCAATTTATGGATACCGCGCCAGTACCATTCCTCCTTTTTGGATGCGAACCATTCATCGAGCCATTTTTTCACATCTTCGTAAGAACTGAAGTGCCAATTGGAAAGTTCGTCTCCCATCGATGAAAACAAGCAGTAGTCGGAAGGGGCCAAGTCTGGTGAGTAGGGCAACATATCCCAGCCAAGTGCAGAAATGGTGTCTTTGACCACCTTTGCTGTGTGTGCGGGAGCGTTGTCGTGCTGCAAAATCACTCTTTCGTGTCTTGTTTCCCATTCTGGCCGCTTTTCGATCAATGCATGGTTCAAATTGATCATTTGCTGTCGGTCTTCGTCCAGCAATGCTTGCAATTTGGCATCTTCAAACGTTTTCGGGGGTTTTCCATGTTCCTTGTCACTGGTGTCGAAATCACCACTTCTGAAGCGTCGGAACCAGCGTTCACAGGTGTCTGGCGATGGAGCATGACTGCCTTAAGCTTGAACAAGCATCCTATGACTTTCAGCTGCTGTTTTCTCCAAAAGGAAACAAAATCGTAGCGATCCCCGCAAATCACACTTTTTAGGCACAAAAATCGACATTTTCAAGCGCGAAATAAACAATGATGCTATCAGTCTGACAATGTAGAACCAATATGGCGTTGAAGCACAACAATGGAAGTATAAAAGTCAGTATGCGTCAAATTCTGTATGGCACGCATATACGAGTGGCGCTGCCAAGTGGTGAAATCCGCAATCCATACTCATATACCTGGTACTTACCGATGCGCATAAAGATCTTAAACAATTTTAACAAACATAATGACACATTATTTGTGTTGATTTTCAGAGTGTAGTGTGTACCATTTCGAAAAGGTATATCGCTCAATCTAATTTTAACAAACATAATGACACATTATTTGTGTTGATTTTCAGAGTGTAGTGTGTACCATTTCGAAAAGGTATATCGCTCAATCTAATTTTAACAAACATAATGACACATTATTTGTGTTGATTTTCAGAGTGTAGTGTGTACCATTTCGAAAAGGTATATCGCTCAATCTAATTTTAACAAACATAATGACACATTATTTGTGTTGATTTTCAGAGTGTAGTGTGTACCATTTCGAAAAGGTATATCGCTCAATCTAATTTTAACAAACATAATGACACATTATTTGTGTTGATTTTCAGAGTGTAGTGTGTACCATTTCGAAAAGGTATATCGCTCAATCTAATCCTTTTAGATTGCCGTTATTTTTTGATTGATCACTTTCCGTTCACATTTAATTAATTGGTTTGTACTTGATCTGAGAGTGGGTTTTCAGGGAGTGTTATTTGTCTCTGGATTTGAGTGGCTGTTTGTAGTTTTGCCGGCTCTTCCTTGATTGGTTCTTAATAAATGTATCTTAATGTTTTATTAATACATTTTGAGTTCAATTTGTTGTCGATATTTAAAATTATATGTTTATTACTAATTATGGCCATAAAAAAACGAAAACAAAACATTATATATTTCTTAGTGCAATAAGGTGTACGATATTTTTTGTTGGTCCATCTTTAGCCAACACAAACAAACTGGAGGGTTTGCCCACGTATTGCCAATCTAATTGGAAATTGAACGCGTTTGAATTCGATTGGTACATCGGAAAAATACTGGCCGGAAACTTTGTAGGAAATTGTGTGAGAATGACAGGAAACCGGCTTCTTATTTCAGTCCAGGCAACGAATGCTTAAAACAGCTATAGATGGAAATTTTTGGAACAAAATTTTTGACTTCATAACTTTGTTTCGGCTAATTAGGAGGTGAACATATCAAAAGTCCTCACCCGTAGCCTTTGTGCCGGGGGTGTCCAAACATTTCCTTCTATAACTCTAAGTTCCCTGGACTATCTGTCGCTAAATTTCAGATTTCACGATGAACACTTAAATTATTTTTACGTTTGAAGGAAACTACATAAAATAGCAAAGTAATATATATTATTGAAGGGAATGCAATACACAACAACCCTATAACCGTTATTTATTTTTTGGCTTCATCGTTGAAGAGTTACCCGGTCGAAACGGGGGAAAAATATGCGGTAATAGTGTTTTCCCCCAAAATGACAGACTTTCAAGAGTGGATATTTCGAAAACTAAAGATATCTCGAATAACTTTAATAAATAGAACTTGGAGGAAATTTAATCAGCTTTCATTTGTTATAGAATAGTCATGTCGCTAGGACGGAGAGTTTAGAGATATATATAATATAAGTGAAAACCCAAAAAATGGGACCTTCTAAACCCACCTCCCCCCCGGCACAAAGGCTACGGGCGAGGACTTTTATATGTTCACTTCCTATCCAGCCCAAACAAGTCAAGGTTACGGGGTCAAAAATTTTGTTCCAAAAATTTCCATCTATAACTTTTCGTTGCCTGGACTGTTTGTACTCCGTGGTGTTTACTGGGTGGAAAATGACACCGGTAGACGCCTGACGGGAATAACTGATCGATTGATAATTCATCAGTTATCGACCAAAAAAAAACAAACGGGAACTGGTGGTAGAAAGGTGAAAATTTTGGGTCGTATGTATTTTTAATGCCAAAAATAAAAAATAAATTTCGGGGTGGACCACCCTTATTCCTCTTAGGGGTATGAAAAATAGTTTGCATCTTAATCTCACAACTACCGAATTCATAGAGATTCATGTATATATATATATATATATATATATATATATATATATATATATATATATATATATATATATTTGTCAGGCCTTTAATGGGACAACGCGAAGTCTACATGACTACTTGGTCCCCCAGTAGTCCTTTATTCGTTCACCAAAGGCCATCTTCCTTTCTTCGGACCAGTGTATGGCATATTGTAATTCAAGTAAGAGCTACTAATTACGATTACATTGTATTTGTAGTTCATGAATTAGAATTACATCAAGAATAATAATTCAATTATGACGTGAATTATAATTACATTGAAATCCTGTAATGTAATTGAAGCACTAATAATGTAATTCAAATATCAATTACCAAGAATTGTAATTGAATTACAATTGTAGTTCAATTATAAGTATAGTACTTATCACCAATTAAGGTAGTCAGTAATTTTATCAAGATTTGTAATTGAATTATAATTTTAATTCAATTAAACTTTTAATTAAATTACATGAGTTTTTTTTTTTCAATTACTATTATTGATATGGATTTTTGGGGGGGGTGCTTCGACTGCTAGGGTCATTGTGTCACCTGTAATTGATATTTTCGGCCTTTTCAATTACAATAAAAAAAATGTAATTCATAATTCAAATACCATTGTAATTACATTGTAATTCAAATTTACTCAACACTTATTTCAAATAACTACGTAATTCAAATTCTTCAAATTCCATTTAATTGAAATACAGTTAATCCAAATTGAATTATTTGTTCAATTACTGTAATCGATATTTTTAGACTTTTCAATTATAATTAAACAATTCAATTCATAATTCAAATATCATTTGAATTACATTTTGATTCAAATTTACACCACACTGCTTCGGACCACTTCGGCCTTTGAGTTGTAGGTGCTGTATTCTCTCACATCACTGCCCCCTTGTGTACTCTGTATATAAAGATGTTTTTGTTTGTGACGTCCACCTGTGTAGATATATATATATATATATATATATATATATATATACAGGTATATATATACAGGTTGCGTTCTCGAAAATCATATTGTTTAACCAGCATACTCCTAGAAATACCGTTTACAGCTTCGCGTTTTTTCGGCTTACAGGTACAATTTTTCTACTTAACTGGAAATGAAACATTTTACCGGGGGTTTTTTCCTTGTATTTTGTTGGTGTTTTTTTAACGTGTGCCCCAATAGACGTCTTGTGAGTACTACTTAAACCTGTAATCTTTATTGGTGACTCATTATTCTTGCGTAGCCGTTTGAATTGTGTTGAACATCCTGATATATCGTCGATAGAAATGCAAAGTATCGAATGTGAAAAAACGCATTTTTCACATTTTTTCATTTTCAATTTTTCTGGTTGCTTTTGGACTGATGTGCGTTATGGCAAATTCTCGAAAATTAAAACAAAATAATTATCAATTACAGAAAATCAAACTTACGAAAGTTCATTAAGTCTATTTAAATTATATCATAGGATAAAATATCCTAATATACTATATATATATATATATTCTATTTTTCTCTCCCCCCCTCTCTCTCCTCTCTCTCTCTCTCTCTCTCTCTCTCTCTCTCTCTCTCTCTCTATATATATATATATATATATATATATATATATATATATATATTGGGGAAATCGTGGTAAGTGGAAAGTGACCATTCGGAAGCTTACTAAATTCTCTACAAAAAATGTTCTTATTGATGAATTGTTAGTTTCGCTCTTTTGTTATCTTTTTACCTATTTTTTTTTGTTAGTTATTGGTAATTGGTTGTTGCTTATTTTAATTACATTTAACAGTAAAACGAGTGATTGACTAAAACAAGGTAGGAAATGTGAAACGTTGTTATAGTGTTTCCCAGAGCAAAATTTGAGAAAGTGTGGGGTTGATACTGTCTGTTTCCGGTTGGGGCGCCTTAAATCTATTATCTCTTCGAGTTTTTATTTTATATTTTTCACAAAAGATCAAACCCCACTAATAACTGCTACTATTCCTTTACTAATAGCACTAGAGACATGAACGGAACCGCGCTAAGAAACGCGAAGATTTCAAAATTGTAATGTTTGGTTTTAAAAAAACTATTTTCAGAAATGTTAGTCTGTGATGAGAGGCCAAGTTGCCAGAAACTAGTCGACATGGTTTAAAAGAAGTGTTGAAGCAATTTTGTGACCTATAAGGCCTTATTAAAAGAAGAGGATATATATATATATATATATATATATATATATATATATATATATATATATATATATATATATACATATAAAGTCAATTTTGAACTTCTAGTTGTTTCTCGCCGTCGATATTTCTCGTCTGCATTTCATAAGCGAGCATCCCCCCCCCCCAATAAGGAAGGAAAAATCGCGCATAGTTTATAAAAATGATCCAGCTAACCAAACACCTTGGCTAGTACTTGAGCAAGTTTATTTATTTATAGATAAAATATAGTATCTATAAGGTACCAACAACTTTTCACATTCGATACTTTGCATTTGTATCGACGACATAATATTGAATAAATATGCTTTCTGAATGAATCAGTTATAGTTTCCAACGTTTCGATTTGACTTTTAATCCTTCATCAGGAGAGGAAGAATTGATCCGTAAAATGTCAAATCACGTCAAACTGCTCAACCAACTTTAAGAGTATCAACGGCCAACTGCGTCTTATCAATTCTCTTTCTTGTGATTAAATACCGTTTTTTCAGAGCACCGATGGAAGCATGGTGGAGTCTTGACTCCCTCTTCTTACTCGATGAGATTGACAGGTGAAACAAACAGACCGGTTTACTGCATGAAATGAGCCCCGAATTGACAGCTGTCTAAGGGAATACATTGACGGCAGCATATTTTAGTAGGTTTCTTGCTCGAATTATAATAGGGCTCTAATGATGTATCCTTCTCCAATAATTTTTGGTTCTGGATGAAACAGTAATTTAAATTGTCCAAGGACTCATTAAAAAAACAGTTTTCAGTAATTGTTGCTACTAGTTTTATTACTGCTGCCTTTTAATGAGCTGTCCAAGATGTTTTTTCGTAACGGTTTTGCTTAAACACCTAACTTCTCATAAACATTACGATCTTATCATGTTTTTGACTTGATAAACAAGAACATGTTTGGCTTTTTCCAGTGGTAGGTTTATAGGAACCATACCTTCTTTTAACAGAGTATTTTTCATCATTTAATAACTTCTTGTAAATACTTAATAATTAGCTTAACGTATGGTGCCTTCGACATGTACCTTATTTTATTAGCGCCTGTCGACACTTTTTGAGCTCTCTTGAAACATACATATGTATATATATATATATATATATATATATATATATATATATATATATATATATATACACACACATATATATTTGTCTGTTCGCGCTTCCTCGTCTAATTTGAAAGGTCAAATTCGTTAACCAGCAGAATCCAACGTGGCTTTCGGGATCGTAAAAAATCGTAACGCTTACGTTTTCGAGTTAATATGCTTGCAGGTACTCGCTTTATTGGCTTCTTAACTTAGGAAAATGAATGAAACCATTTTGAAACATTTACTTTTCCAAATTGATGTTAAGGGTGGGTATTCAGAAACGATTAATTCAGTTGAATCTCGTTCGAGACGTTTGACATTTATCTAATCTGAGATAGATAAATTTTGGTTCCGTTTGAAGTTAAGGAAGTACTAGAAATAAAATATTTCATTAACAAGCAAGAAATGTTTTCGGATTTTCGTATATTTCCTAAACTAGCTCGAAAATGGCTGGGAAATGGAAAGGGACCATTCGAAAGCTTACTAAATTCCCTAAATTTTTAGATGTTATTTTCGATGGGCCTATGTCAATCCGAGAAATAAGTACTTAAAGCTTCTTTTCAACCGGGTTTTGCCACTGTTTACCTAATGCTTTAATTGGTTATTTTTTTAAATTGCATTAGTAGTAAAAGTAAAATTAGTATTTTTATAAAATAAGGTATGAAAATGGGAAACATATGGGTAAAAACTCGCATTATTATAAATCTGCTCTGCGACATGTGCTGGGCATAAATCGCAGAATGGAAACTATTAGCAACAACCTTTTTAATTTCATTTGTGTTTCGTTTGACATGGTGTGGTCAAAATGCAAAGTGAAAAAATGAAGAAAACTACTCTGAGTCTGTTTTGTCGAATGTGACTTTATTAAACAACAAACCGATCACTCTATCGATAGACTAGATGCGCTTAAAAATATTACAGAGATGCTTCATATACTGCAACACAGGAATTCATTGTGCGAGAGTTTCTTGCGACAAATACCTCTGCAACATGTCGGAGAGAATTGGTAACAAAACTGTGCAACAAGTCCCTGGCACATGCGCGATATATGCCTGGGATTCGTACATGACTGTACAAAATTCTTTAAAAACGCACCCAACATTAAGCCGTCGATTGTGTAATCCAAGCACGCCCCCACATATTCTAAGACTCATACATGAAAAAAATATTCTTCGAAAGAGACTGCAAAGATCTAGGGACCCAGAGCTCAAGAGACAAGTAAACAGTTTATCGCGCAATATTCGGTTAGAACTTGACAAAGACAGATTAGACAAGTACAGTAATTACTTGACAAACATGACTCCTGGAGACCCATCGTTATGGCGAGAGACAAGACGACTATTAAAACAATCCTCTGAAATTCCCCTCTTAAAAGACGGCCAAAACATTGTAACAACTGACGCAGACAAGTGTAGACTTTTAACAGACAGTTTCAGTTTGTTTTAAAAACAAACTGAAAACTGCAGACCACAACGACCCACAGACGGACATGGCATTATGTACTTCACTCTCAGAAACTAAACTAACTGACAGTACAATCGACTTCATAAAGCCTAAAGAAATTTCACTTCTCATACGCAGGCTTCCTAAGAATAAATCACCTGGAGAAGATAACGAACTCGGCGTTGAAACAGTTACCCAGGAAATGCATCAGCCTGCTAACAAGTATCTTCAATGCTTGTCTCAGGCGAGGACATTTTCCAGAAAAATGGAAACATGCCATTGTGATCTGTGATGGAAACCGAAGAACAACGCTGACTGTTATCGGCCAATAAGTCTGCTGAATACTATGGGGAAACTTCTCGAAAGGCTGGTTGACGTTAGATTAAGGAGCCATCTTTTAGACAGCATACCTCACCACCAGTTTGCATTTAAACCAAAGCATTCCTCAGTCCAACAATTACAAAGAGTTTCAGAAATTATAACAGAGTGTTTTGATAAGAAGGAATACGCCACTGGACTGTTTCTCAACGTAGCCAAAGCTTTCGACTCTGTTTGGCATGAAGGACTCCTGCACAAGCTACGGAACACCAAGTCTCCTGCTTATCTCTACTCCATCATTTCCTCATTTCTCCGTGGCAGGACATTCCAAGGGAGGGTGAAGACAACACTCAGCACAAAGAGAACCATCAAAGCTGGAGTACCGCAGGGGGCCATACTCAGCCCATTGCTCTACATCTTGTACTGCAGTGATATGCCTGAACCTGACAACTTAGCTACCTTCGCTGTCGCCACACTCATCATCACGAAGAGCACCAACCTCAAGAAAGCGATTCTTCACTTACAAGAAGCTGCAGATGAGGTGTCATCCTGGTTCCGAAGATGGAAACTCGCAAATAATCCGGTGAAATCTTCATGTAAAGTGTTTTCTCTCAGAAAATTCCAAAATGAAGATTTGCGACAGCTGAAAATTGGTCATCACTCAATTCTCTGGGCTCCAAAAGACCAGAGTTACGCTATCTCGGAGTATATCTAGACACAAGACTAACTTGGCGAAATCACATTCACAAAAAACTACAAGAAGCTCACACACGACTTTTACAAATTTATCCCTTAATAAATAGAAAAACTCCCATGAAATACACCTGCGCCACACTTCTATACAAATCTACAATACTACCCATACTAACTTACGCATGCCCTGTCTGGTTTGGTGCCAGTAACACACACATAAAACGTCTACAAACTTTTCAACATAAGGTACTCCAAATAGTGTCCAATGCTCCTTGGTTCGTAAGGAACAGCCAGATCCATAGAGAATAGGAGGTTGATCCATTTTTCACATAGAAAAACTAGTGAGAAAATATCACCAGACATTACCAGCCTCCAGCAGTTCCGTGTTTTATCAACTGGGACAAAGAAAAACTCCGCGAATAAAACACAGACTTTATCAAGACATTTTAACCCTTTATATTTTTATCTTAAAAATATTGTTTTGTGTATAATACGTTTTGTATTGGTCTAATAAAATTGTTTGTTTGTTTTCTCACTTTAGCGACTAAAATAATACTCTGAAAATATTTCTTATGAGCACAATAGCCATTTTATTTCCGAAAATGAGCGAGGATAAAGATTGAAATGCGTATTTGTATAAAATCCCGTGAATTGATGCTTACTAAAGGGAAATGAGACTGGCGTACCGTTAGCTTTCAAAATGCTTGTGGATCCTCACCACTATCTACATCTTCCATCTTCTGGCATTCGTCCAAACACCAGCGACTCGAAGAGAATGTCTTCGCATTTTAGGACAGCTTTCCCAGTTTTAAACATTATTTGTGGATTGGTTTGCTCTCTTATATTGTTTATACTGTTAAGAATGTGTTTTTTTTTTTTTTTTTTTTTTTTTTTTTTTTTAACGGCGCAACGACAAATCTTGTCCTCAGCGAGCCCTGAGATGAGAAAATTCCTGTCGCCGGTGGAGATCGAACCCACCCACCATCTCCCGCTTATGAATCCAGCGCGCTAGCCTCTAGGCCACGGGAGACCCCGTTAAGAATGTTGTTAATAATTTAGTTCAACGTGAATTGCTCTTTATTCATTTTATCAAATTTTCATTGATTCGACTGGGTTTAATTGTGTTCGTTGGCATAGTTTTAGCTAGGCGTTTATGCTTCAACACCGCCTTTTTTCCACCATTCGCATATTAGAAATGCTCCAATAATAACATCGATAAAACCTATTTCATGAAAACAAGTTAAGATTCGGGATTTTCGCCTTAGTTTTAATGAAGGAGAAAAACCCCGTAGGAATCCTCGTGTTTTTGCTCTTTCTCGTTTGAATTAATGAAAAATGCTCCTGATTTTTGCAATTTGTTCTCTTTAGATTTAATGGAGAAATGATCCCTCCTCAGCAGCTCTTTTTTTTTATTTATTTTTTTTTTTTTTAACGGCGTATCTACAACTTGGCCAGGTGTACTCACTGTTAATCTCGTCTGAGTATCAATCATTTATTCAATGATTGTATATATTACCGAAGAATTTTGGAAAACTACAAACTCCCACGCCTTAGGGAATTCTGCCAGTTCTATTGATGCTAGAAACTAAACTAGGTTCAAGAATAACCAATGAAAAAAAATAGTGTGTATGCAATTAAAACAATTAAAAAAATAAAAAAAATAATATAAAAAATAAAGTAAATATATTTAAAAAAAAGAAAAAAAATTAATAAAAAAAGATTACAAAAAAATAGAAGGTGTATACCTATATTAAAAAATTAAAAAAAAAGTACAAACATACACGTATTTTAAGTAAATATATATTAAAAAATATATATATTAAAAATTAAAAAAAATTATCATATTAAAAAAAATAAAAATGATACGTAACATGTATAAAAATACTGATTTAACAAAAATGTAAAAAAGATGAAAATGTAAAATTGTAAGTGCATATGATTATGTTAATACTTTTTATACAACCATTGTTCATAAATTTGTAGTTTTAATAAAATTAAGGCTTAATATATCTAATAACTTTACCAATACTAAGGTGGCAATCATGCAAACAATACACTCAGAGCAAGCAATGTTTCAGTTGTCTTTTCTTGGATTCCTGGTCACTGTGGCATAACCGAAAATGAGGAAGTAGACCGGGCAGCAAAGTCAGACGTTTCTAATGGAATACCATACAAAAAAGTCTCCCTTTCAGATATTCACGCTCACATAAAGTCCAAGATGTGGATTTCCTGGCAAGCTAGGTGGTACGAGCAGAACAATAACAAGCTAAGGGAAATTAAAGCAGGTGTCAGGGCATGGAAGACTTCTTTTACAGGCCAGAGGAAGGATGAGGTTGCTTTGGCACGACTGCGCATTGGTCATACCCGACTGACTCATGGATATCTGATGACCAGAGAGGCACAGCCCATTTGCCCAACATGCGGAGTATTTATAACTGTCAAGCATATTTTTATTGAGTGTCGAATTTATAAAGAACAAAGAGATGAACTTCGGCTCTCATCAGATTTCGAGGAAATCTTAGGTAACAGTCCCATTCAAGTCAATAAATTATTACTTTTTCTAAAAAATACCCAATTAATTTCAAAAATTTAAATAGTTAAAATAGTACAAAAAGAAAAATCTAAAAGTAAGTTTTATGATGTCATTTTAGAAATATATTTGCTGAAACATGTGAATTAAATAGCATCAATTTCATTTCATTTCATTATAATTAATTCTAAAACATATTAATCCATAGAATCAGTCTCATGTAAAAATTACCTATTATTGATTGGGGTGATGGGGGTGACCCTGCTCCGGCATGGTGCTGGTCGGGTGGGGGTGGGTCTTCCGGTGTCGTGGGCCCTCAGGACCAAAGGGTCCATGAGCTTGGAGGGTCTGGTCGGCCTGGTCCCACCGAACAGACCCTCGGCCACAAGCTCATGTCATGTAATATCTGCAATATACTGTAAACCCTCATCTAGTGAGGGGCCTGCGATATCGGTGGGCGTGCTCTCGCCTGGTCGGGTCCTGTCGGTGGTGGTGGCGCTATCTGTCACCCCAATCAAGGCATAAATCGCCCGTGTGGCTGACATGCCTTAAAACAAGAACAAAAAAAAAAAAATCATGCAAACAATCAAACATTTACAGGGAATTACAGAATAAATAAATAAATAAAATTAGATAATGTTTTAAAAAATATATAAATAAATAAGAGAGCTAGCTTAAATGGGAAAAAATGTCCGTCCTTCTACTTCTATTCAAAAAAGAAATTTTCATGACTTTTATTCCCCGTAGCTTTTTGTTTTCTCTCAGCATCATTTCTCATAAATTTGTTAAACATTGTAGCTTGCTCACCTGGCTATTCCTTGCAAAATAAGATGCACACCTGTTACTCCGAACATATGATTCGTCGCGTTTCTGTTTGCAAGCCTAGTTTGTTCTTTAGACCGATCCGGAGTTAATTAATCCTACAATATTAATATATTAGCAGTTTAAATATATATATATATATATATATATATATATATATATATATATATAATTTACGCCCGACGAATGTTTGCAGAGTTGTGAGTATGCCAAACTGCTTGGTGTTGAATTAGTGCTGAAGTTGAAGATAAGGACCTAGCTTGCCCGGACAGCGCTTCCCATGAGTGTTCTGGGAACCAGTTGCTACAAGTCGCTCTTATCTAGGATGAATATGCATCTTCCTTCATCTTTTTATCAGGGCTTATATATGTGAGTGAGTTGGTGCTTGCATTGTCTGTCTGGTTCTCCCCTCTCCGACAGTTCTTCTGAGGCGTCATCATCTATATTCTGCCTCTTTGGATTTTCATTCTGGAATAACATTTTTCCGAATATCTTGAAGAGAACATAATTTTCCTATGGCATACTTTAAATATCCCGTCTGGTGGTGATTAAGCATGGGGAAACAAGTGAAACCTTTTTCAAGACCATACGTATAACTTTTTCAGATATAAGTAAGAAGAACTAAAATTTCCTATTGATTTTTGAACCGTTTTGTTAATAATTTCTGGAAACCGGTTGCGAAGTCGTGCACAAGAAGGGCACCCGTCTTGGAATGGGATCGCAGTGGACCTACAAGATGGTACCCACGAGGAAGAAGTGTGTGTCCGATTCCCAAGCGAGTAACTACTACCTTGTCGAGTCTTTTCCTGGTGGTAGGAAGGCTATGGATTCAGAATGCACAGGACAGTTTGTTTTTGGTTTATTTTACGGTGAATTAACATTTAGAATATTAGAGTAGAGCTATCTTAGTTTGCCAACACGTGGGATTCAGCAGGCGGTCACCCATTCAAGTAAGTTCGACATTGCTTTACCTAGGCGATCAATGGGAACCGGTCTGTTCAACGTGGCAAGGCTCGTGGTGGTTAACGTAGCTATATTCAAAGATAAAAGGCTTTTGGCATGTAAAGGTCCCTAATGGATTGGTTACTCCTGGCTTAACCACTGCTGACCTCTCTAGCTTTTCTCATCTAGTTTGCCTTGCATATCCTTTAATGCTGTCTCCCCAAGAAGAACCCGACAACCCCACCTGTTGATATATGACTATAATTAAAGCGCCTATAGGGCACGAGGTAGTGTGTCAGCCCCTAAGAGGACCTCGCCCCATGTGGCACAGAACTCCCTCTACCTGAATCCTGTTTTTGCCCAGACCCCGGCATTAGCGACCACACCGGTGGAGACACATGTTCCTGGCTTCCCGGTGATTCCTCTTGTCTCCTCAGACATTTACTACTAAAAGCATTTCTCATTAGTTCTGCCCTTTGTCCTACAACGTTTTACATTTTTTTTTTATACTAAATGCACAACTAAAACTACCTCCTGTTTACTTAAGTGCTATATTGAGGAAATTGAACTACAGATCAGTTTAAAATAGATCTATTAATTTTTTTTTAACCTTTAATAAAAGTACCATCTTCCATATTAATAATTCATCTTACAAGATGAAGCATGATTACAAAATATCTACCAGTTTACCTATAATATCAACTTAAACAAAAATAAATGTATAAAAAAATAGTATGGAATTTTAAACAACCTCACAGCTCAAAGTCAGTATTTGTGTGTATTGTTTTTATGCTAGTAGTGTAGGTGTTATTCTGATTCATTATAATTTTTAGCATGGAACATGCTTTAGCTGTGAACTATCTTCGTGAAAACGTTACGCGCCACTGGAGCCGAATCCCAACTTGTAAATTATTATCAAGACCTCACCAAATTTATCTTCTTTGAAAGAATATCTTTGAACGTCGAATTTATCAGGGTTCGGTCGTAATCTCTTAATAAAACTAAGTACATATATCTCACATAAGAAAATTAATTTAATTTTTGCCGACGTTTGTATCATATTAATATGATTATAAGTTAGTTATATCGTATTTAGGGTGTGCCCATAGAAATAAGTTCTAGCTTAATTAAAGGGCTCAGTGTCAAAGGTGACTAACCCACAATTAGATCAACCTGTGAAAATTGCAGTTAAAGTTATAAAGAATCTGAAAAAAAAAGTTTTGGTGACAGAAATAATTTTAATGGACAAATTAAACCAACACAATTTTTTTTTAAATTATTCTTCGCTTTAACTCAAATTTTCTCAGTTCGTTCTAATTGTGGTTTAGTTACCTTTGACAGTGAGCCCTTCAATTGTATTTTCACAAAAACCAACCCTATTTAAATTGTATATCTAAAATACAACTTTGGAACTGCAAATGATTTAAACAAGAATCATTACTTTGAAATAAGTTTAGATCATGGATATTGTTCCACTTGTTTCTATAGTCGTTTTGGATCTCCTGAGAAAAACTTTGCTTAATTTGATCGTTTTTACAACAAAAAAGTTCCCTCTCTTTTCTTCTCTCTCTATCTCACACATGATTAAGATAGTTCCAGTTGAGTATGTGTGCCCCTGCTGCGTAGGACGATGAGACTGACAGCAAATGCTGGGCGTAGCAGAGAGTAGGCAGCACAGAAATGAGTACTCTATTGTCGTCGATCTGGTTATGCATGAGGAAGCGATGTAAATGCTTCGGAGATATCGAATCCTAATGACAGGCAGCTCTAAGATTTATCACTCAGCGATACATTAATGACTTATGAACTAACATATATACTCATAATGTATGCTTAGGCATTATGATTTAGCATCATATAGTATATTATTCCGGGCTATGTGAGCACATTTACCTCATGGTCATTTGACGTGTTCTTGTTGTGGCCCCTTCCATCGCCCGTCATTAATTACTAAAGAAGGAGGCCAATGAGCTAGCCGAAATGTTCAACTAGTTTATTCCAGAAAGTATTTATTGTTCTTTAACCGATAATGATATCTATCAGGCTGTACCGTATGAAATGTCAGTTTTGTTTACTTTGCGATTTAATCCTTTCCCTTTTTGCATAACAAACATCATTGTTATTCATATAGAATTAAAGCTCTTTTATTCATATTATTTAATCAGTTACTTGCGTACTGTGTTGTTAGAACGATCCACTGAGAAAGTAATCCGTATTATTTTTCGTAATGAATTTACGCTTGGTCATAGCGCTGCTGAGGCGCGCATGAACATTAACACGGTGTTCGGGGAGGGAACGGCGAATGAACGAACTGTTTACCGGTGGTTTTCCAGGTTTCGAAGTGGAAATTTTGAAGGCCAGAAACCAAGTTTGACAATGACCACCTGAAAGAAAGGGTTGAAGCTTGTCCCTCAAAAAGCACTAGGGAATATGCCAAAGAAGTCGGAGTAGGAGCCACGACAGTTACAAGACATTTGAAGGAAATCGGCAAGTCCGAAACTGACATTTCATACGGTACAGCCTGATAACAATACATTATTTCAAATTCAAAGTATTTAGGAGTTTTTACTGTTCGAGTAATCATTCATGTGTTGAATGAAAGTCGTTAGTAGGGGATTAGAATAGCAAACTTTCAGGGACCCTTTAGCTTAGAGGTGGTTTAGTGTTGACGTTTGACGGTGTCAGTGTATCTTGATGCTTGTTTGTATGTGTGAGGCGGTCTTTATCTCTCAGATAGCGCTTATCTCTCTAATTGAGCGCCTGCCGTACAGTCAGTGTTAGTCTGAACTAGACCAGCCAACACGGCCGGTAATTCTGCCTCATTAAGAGGAATTTGTGTCGGTCCGGCTCATTTCCGCCTCTACTCTCAATTCTCTCCGTTCAAGAGCCTTGTCTCATCTTTTCTCTCATGTACTCCTCATGTCCTCCTCTATTCCCTCATTTACTCTTCATGTCCTCCTCTATGCTCTCATTTTCTCCTCATGTCCTCTAATCCCTCATTTACTCCTTAAGTCATCATCTTTTCTCTCATGACCTCCTCTATTCCCTCATTTACTCTTCATGTCCTCCTCTATTCCCTCATCTACTCCTCATGTCCTCATCTTTTCTCTCATCTACTCCTCATGTCCTCCTCTATTCCCTCATCTACTCCTCAAGTCCTCATCTTTTCTCTCATCTACTCCTCATGTCCTCCTCTATTCCCTCATCTACTCCTCAAGTCCTCATCTTTTCTCTCATCTACTCCTCATGTCCTCATCTTTTCTCTCATCTACTCCTCATGTCCTCCTCTAATCCCTCATCTACTCCTCATGTCCTCCTCTATTCCCTCATCTACTCCTCATGTCCTCCTCTATTCCCTCATCTATTCCTCAAGTCCTCATCTTTTCTCTCATCTACTCCTCATGTCCTCCTCCATTCTCTCATTTACTCCTCAAGTCCTCACTTTTTCTCTCATCTACTCCTCTTTCTTCTTCACAGATCTGGGTTCTTCTGTTCTCTGTTGCCGAACTCCTTAAAAAACAGGAAACTTTACGACAGATGTCTGCTTTGATTATTGGCGCTTCTCGTTAGCATCCTTTCTCATTCAACAAAGCTCACCTTCTTGTTGGCGTGTTTCCTCATCTTTGTCTTGAAATTGATCTGTTGACCCAATCCAATTGTGCTGACTAGAAATTTGGTCACATCAATATTACATTAATCAAGCTTACGAAAAGATTGTAATTAGTCTAACTTTATTATAATTCTCTTGATTTAAATTACAATTGCCATAGTCTTAGTTTAAATTATATAGCCTTAGTTTAAAATTATAATAATTATATTATAATAAATTATAATAGTATTGGTTTAAATTATAATTGCCATATGGGATTTTAAGATAATGATTGTAATGGTCTTTAACTAATAAATTATATAATCTGTAACTAATTATTTTTAATAATCTGTAACTAAACAAAGCATAACACCATTACACACAGACAAAGAACTACACCTATCCCACTAACTCACAATGTCTCAAAATTTAATGAAATACCTAAATCAAATATTTATAGAAGAACCCAAACCTTTTCGAACCAATATATTGGAAGGCGCAAATAACCTAGCAGTAGAGCGCCAAACTCCACATCTATCTATCGATCTAGAAATTTGGTCGTTTCATAACCCATATAACTGTGAAAAAGAGTTCGTTGAAAATTCTAGTTGTTTGAATGAATGAGAACATATTTTTTTTTTTTTTTTTTTTTTTTTTTTTTTTTTTTTTTTTTTTTTTTTTTTTTTTTTTTTTTTTTTACTAATCCCTGAAATGCATAATTCTCTAACCAGCATAATCCGCCCATGGCGTTGTGTTTGTTTCAGCGAAATTGGTGCTAAGAAATCGTAGCCTTTAGAGCTTTGTGTTAATAGGCTCTCTTTTTGGAAATATTTTCACATCAAAACTATGCTGTACATATATAGTTTCTAGAGATGTATATATTTCTAGAGATGAAGAATTTTCTGATAGCTTTTACTTTTGTTAACTGTTAGTTTTGTAGTGCTCTATCTATTCTGTTATTTTTTTGTCGCCAACTTGAAATCTTTTTTTCCTCCCATGTTCTTATCCCGTTGGAAAGAGATGGGATCTGTTTTTCCATGGCTGTATCCGTGAACACACGGAGGTGATGCAGGGAGATAGCCCCGCAGCTATATAGATAACCTATTTCTGTTTACTTCCAGCTCTAACATTCGTTGGTAAGGACTGATAACGGATTGACAGGTTTGGGTATTTGCCTACCAGCGTCCCTTCCAGGCTACCGTGGGTTCCTCTACCACTATCTCGCCTAACGCCGGCCACACTTGATCTTTGTACAAACAGAAATACATCTGGCCGGGGGTTATTTGTTTAGTGTTTCCTCTCTTTTTGAAGGGAGAAATCCCCGTGTGTTACCTATCAGATGATGATTTACTGCACTGTTGTCGAGAACTCTCTGCTGCAGTATTTATGTCTAGAAAGGGTGGCAACCTGCAAAACGTCCGGTGTTAATGTCCTTGAAGCTGATGCGTGAATAAAAAAAAACTCGAATAGCTGAAATTTCTAATGATATCTCTTTGAATACTGTACGCAACACATCACATCAACACCGCCACCGCTGGAGACAGAAGCCAAACAATCATGGATATGGAATATGGCAAACTCTTCAAGCAAATGGAGCTGACGATGAACTCAACGATATCCGTAATCTCGGAATATATATATATACATATATATATATATATATATATATATATATATATATATATATATATATATTTGCTCCTCATTAAATGTTTCTGTATAATTGAATGTCGTCATTACCATATGAAAACAAGCTAGAAGAAAATTACTGATAAAAGGCAGCCTAATTTTCCCGGGAAGTACTTTAACCATATAAATTAACAAGTCAAAGCGTCTTTTCCCATCCTAAAAGGCGAAGAAAATCGAAAAAGAATCAGAGAAGAACGAAAAGCATGAAATTGATTTGGTAATTACTGACGAGCTGTGACGATCCCTTTAGAAGAATTTACATTATGAGAAGAAATAAAAAAGTTCAGCTTTACAGATATTCACTCCTTCATCTCCTCGGGTTATGTGTTAACTGAATATATTTACACGAAAAAAAAAAACATTGTAATGTATTGGATGAGGAAAAACTGTATAGAAGCTATTAATCCACAAAGTTTAAGAGCTCCTAAAGCCTATGTGATTTCTGTACACTAAAGAAGCTATTGATGAATAACTCCTGATATCAAGGCCCTGAGATAAAAATATTTTCCCTGAGTTATGCTGAACATACATCTTCTTCCCTGAGTTATGCTGACCATAGATCTTCTGATCTCATTCCCTTACTCTAAAGAAGCTGTTGATGAAATACTCCTGTTATTAAACCCCAAAGATAAATACAGTTTTCACCCCCTTGAACATAGATGATTGCCGACCGCAGACATTTTAAGAGCTTCTATGATGAATTGGTCTTGATATCAAATCCCTGAAATGAAAGCAATTTTCCCCGGGTTATTCCTGACCAGACCGAGTTTAACAGCTTCTAATGCCGTATCTTATATCCATCTTTCACCCCCTTGAACATAGATGATTGCCGACCGCAGATATTTTAAGAGCTTCTACCTTCTGATCTGATTTCTAGTCACTAAAGGAGCTATTGATAAAACACTCCCTGAGATAAATACAATTTCACCAGTTGATTGCTGACCACACAGAGTTTAATAGCACCCAAAGTCATATCCGATTTCCATACACTAAAGGAGCTATAGATGAACAGTTCCTGACATCAAATCCCTGAGATAAATACAATTTCGCCAGATGATAGCTGACCACACAGAGTTTAATAGCACCCAAAGTCATATCCGATTTCCATACACTAAAGGAGCTATTGATGAACAGTTCCTGACATCAAAAGCATGAGATAAATACAATTTCGCCAGATGATAGCTGACCACACAGAGTTCAATAGCTCCTAAAGTCATATCCGATTTCCATACACTAAAGAGCTATTGATGAACAACTCCTGATATCAAAGCCCTGAGATAAATACAATTTCGCCAGATGATAGCTGACCACACAGTGTTCAATAGCTCCTAAAGTCATATGCGATTTACATACACTAAAGGAGCTATTGATGAAAAACTCGTGATATCAAATCCATGAGATAAATACAATTTCACCAGGTGATTGCTGACCACACAGAGCTTCCAATATTTAACCTCTGCTCCTTGGCTCCTAATTTTCCCCGTTCTGGCAGCTTCTACTGCCTTCTGAACAGAGCCAACTCATTTAGATGTTTTTGTCTTTCATTAAACTTCGGCCTCGCGCTCTTCTTTCGTTCTTTAAGGAACTTAATCATTTGATTTTAATTTGTTTTCAAAATGGCTTTGCGAGTTAGAGTTATGTCTCACCTTGGTGGTCCTATTTATTACAAATTTATCTTCTAATTCTATTTCAAACCTCATTTATAGATGAAAGATCTATTTTCGCCATTTATCTTGTTCTTCTGTTCTTGATAGTTTGTTTATATTGTATTAACATCGGCGATTTATTAACTTGTGCAAAAAGATAATTGGCAAAGGCGACCCTTCTCTTTATTTTAATTTTATATTACCTGAAAAAAACGATTTATCAATTATATAGAAAACCACTATAACATTGAAATTATCCTTTAATAATACTTTTTAACGTACCTATTAAAAGTTTATTATTGTTAAGGTATCATGACAATATTTAAGATTAATATAACCCAACAACGACAAACGTTTTGATAACCCGACCAATAAATGATTTTATATGTATATATATATACATACATATATATATATATATATATATATATATATACATTTATTTATTTTTTCATAAATATGGCAAAGGTCCAAATAATAGTACTCCAGATTCTTGCACTATTTTATTTTTGATACGCCCTACATGTTTCGTGGCCTTATGCCACCTCCTCAGGGGCCACTAAATCCTAAAAACATTTTTTACAAATTTTTAATACCTTATTTTAGTAAATTTAATAATAATTATACACCGAGTAACATTAAAATTCCAATACTAACCCCTAAACTTTATATGTAAAATATAATAATAAAAATAATATTGTTATATTGTACATACCCTATGTGTGGTCAGCTCGCCACCCATACTATGACTGAGGCTAGCTAAATACCTGTGTCGAGAGGCTTAGTAATCAGCTTATTAAGATAAGTTGTATAAAGGTTTGTACTATTGCTTTTTCCCTTGGATTGTTCGCTACTTTCTAATGTTATTGTAAAATATTTTATCTAAAAATTTAATTTCTGTTTGTTTATTTACCGAGTTCCTGTTTTTTATTATGTGGATATTTTATTTTATTTTTCGTTTAATGTTGTTTCTGTCCTTGTCAACTATTGCTATGTCGTCCAAGTCAAATGTATGTCCGTTCTTAAATGCGTGGTCCGTCAGAGCTGTTGTATTTGATTTCTCGTCTATATTTTTGGCATGCTGCTTAATTCTATTCTTTAGTATTTGTGATGATTCCCCTATGTAGCACTTGTTACAATCTTTACATTTAACTTTATATACGTTATATTTTGAATTTATTTTATTTATTTGGTACTTAATTTTGCTGAAATTCTTTTCTATTTTGTTATTATATTTCCAGCTAATTTTGCAAATCCCGTTACAGATCAGTTTCATCCTGTTTGCTATTGCTGGGTGAAAATCAAATGAATAAAAATTATTTTCTATTTGCTCGCGTTCTCTCTTGGATTCCTGAATGTTTTCACTCCTATTTTGACTAATTATATGATTATTTATGATTCTTCCCTTATTTATTTTTTTAGTTTCCAAATTATTAAAAAAATGTTTTATTTGTGTCTGGATAAATGTTCTCTTCAAAATATAACGTATATAAAGTTAAATGTAAAGATTGTAACAAGTGCTACATAGGGGAATCATCACAAATACTAAGGAATAGAATTAAGCAGCATGCCAAAAATATAGACGAGAAATCAAATACAACAGCTCTAACGGACCACGCATTTAAGAACGGACATACATTTGACTTGGACGACATAGCAATAGTTGACAAGGACAGAAACAACATTAAACGAAAAATAAAAGAAAATATCCACATAATAAAAAACAGGAACTCGGTAAATAAACAAACAGAAATTAAATTTTTAGATAAAATATTTTACAATAACATTAGAAAATAGCGAACAATCCAAGGGAAAAAGCAATAGTACAAACCTTTATACAACTTATCTTAATAAGCTGATTACTAAGCCTCTCGACACAGGTATTTAGCTAGCCTCAGTCATAGTATGGGTGGCGAGCTGACCACACATAGGGTATGTACAATATAACAATATTATTTTTATTATTATATTTTACATATAAAGTTTAGGGGTTAGTATTGGAATTTTAATGTTACTCGGTGTATAATTATTATTAAATTTACTAAAATAAGGTATTAAAAATTTGTAAAAAATGTTTTTAGGATTTAGTGGCCCCTGAGGAGGTGGCATAAGGCCACGAAACATGTAGGGCGTATCAAAAATAAAATAGTGCAAGAATCTGGAGTACTATTATTTGGACCTTTGCCATATTTATGAAAAAAAAAAAATAAATAAATGTACATAAATAAAGGTCAGAAATCATGGAATTGAATATATATATATATATATATATATATATATATATATATATATATATATATATATATAAAATCAGTCCCGTAACAGGCCACGAGGGGCCCTGTGGGGCAGATACTATAGAGGTATCTGATCCATGAACATACGGCACACTAGGGAGATAGTGTGGTCAGTACTATGCTCCGGCCGCCTGATTTTCCCCTTGGCTGCTTCGACTGCTAGTCATTAGCACCCAAGGTACCCATTATTAATTAAATTAATTAAAGGCTGGGTTGGCCTAGGGACGGTCAGGGAAACCGAATTCAACCCATGAACGAAGACACTAGAAGAAAACATCTTTAGTGCTTGCTCGGGATTTGTACTCAGGCCTCCAGCTTATTAGTCCAGTGCTCTACCACTGAGCTAACCTCGCCCCCCGTATATATATATATATATATCGTATATATATAAAATCAATCCCGTAACAGGCCAAAAGGGCCCAGAGGGGCAGATACTGTAGAGGTATCTGATTCTTGACCGTACGGCTCACTAGGGAGATAGTGTGGTCAACACTACGCTCCGGCCGCCTGATTTTCCCCTTGGCCGCTTCGACTGCTAGATTCATTAGCACCCAAGGTACCCATTATTAATTAAAGGCTGGGTGAGCCTAGGGACGATCTGGGACCCCAAATCCAACCCTCGAACGGCAGCAGTAGAAGAAAAAATCTTTAGTGCGCGCTCGGGTTTTGAACCTGGTCCTCCAGTTCATTAGTCGAGTGCTCTACCACTGAGCTAACCTCGCCCCCTATATATATATATATATATATATATATATACCCCGTATATACCCCTCGTGGCCTGTTACGGGACTGATTTTATATATATATATATATATATATATATATATACATACACACATGCATACATTATATTTGTACCCCGAAGGTAAAGGAGACGATGTCCTTTTATTTTATTAAAATAACATTTTTTTATTAACAACATGTTCTTAATGTGTATTTTTCGATCCATACATAGGGCACTATGACCTCCTCCCATAAGTGACGAAGATAAGGCAGTGAAAGATAAAATCGTGTCCGTTTTCATTAGAGATAAAAGAAAACATTTGGAGGACTTTTGATTGGCTGACAAGGAAACGTCCCCAAGTGCCCGGAGCTGATTATTATGAAACTTTGTATATTTATTAAACACGTAAAAATAATCCATACGTATTTTTTTTATGTCGGCCCAATCGTACTTTTGAGGTGTAAAAGCATCCTTCCAAAGTACACTCCAAATAATCCATACGTATTTTTTTTGTGCGCCATAGCTTTGTGGAAGTCAATAGTGGACTTCCACAATGGTTACTTAACTGTCAACATTGGTCTTCCTCTGCCTCCAGGCATTTCCATAGCTGACAAAGGCTACCAATGAGTAGCCGAAACGTCCAACATATAGATTTTTTTTAAACAAAAATCATATTAAGCTTTGTTTAGCCGAATCCCAACCATTCCATCTTTACTTAAAAAAAAAGTCCGATTCGCAGGAACTGCGTCATCTTAGCGCGGTTCCGTTCTTATCTCTAGTGTTTATGAAGGCATAGAATAGAAACAGTTATTACTTTATTTAGATCAATAGCGAAACAGCTATCCAAATGAAATCTCAAACAAACCAGTCTTGAAAGGTCTTGATTTACAATCTTACCTGTATGGGTCAGCTATACCATAAGTCGGGCAGAAAGGCCTCCGCTCAGAGGCATTTGGAAAGCCTTGGGATCTCTCTCTTTGAACGCTACATTTCTAACAATAAATTGATCTTTTTATTTTACTTAATCTGTTTTATTGTCAAATACATTATCTGACTATAAGCAATTTAAAAATAACAAGGAATAAAACAGACAAAAAGAACAGTTCGAATAAGCGAAATCAATTACTATAAAGTTTTAAGCACTTATTTCTCCGATTGACATCGCCTAATCAAAACTTTCATCAGAACCATTTTTGTAGAGCATTTAGTGAGCTTTCTAATGGTCATCTTCCGTTTCCCAAGATTCTCAACCTTTTTCGAAATATTAAGGAAAGTATACAAAGTTACCAAAACTTTTTATGTCTGTTAATAAAATATTTTATTCTAACCCTTCCTAAACTCCAAACGTAACAAAAATTTCAACATATTAGTTTTAATGAATGTAGAACATGCAGAAAATGTTTCAACTGAATCCCATAATTCTAAGTACCAAAATCAAAGAGAAAAAGAACAGTTCGAAACAGCGAAATCAATTACTTTAAAGTTTTATGCACTTATTTCTCCGATTGACATCGCCTAATCAAAACTTTCTTTAGAACCATTTTTGTAGCGAATTTAGTGACCTTTCTAATGGTCATCTTCCGTTTCCCAAGATTCTCAACCTTTTTCGAGATATTAAGGAAAGTGTACAAAGTTACCAAAACTTTTCATGTCTGTTCATAAAATATTTTATTCTAACCCTTCCTTAACTCCAAACGTAACATAACTTTCAACATATTAGTTTTAATGAAATTAGAACATGCAGATAATGTTTCAACTGAATCCCGTGATTCTAAGTACCCAAACCAAAAACGGAATTCAAAAACTAGTTTTCCAAGTTTCTCGACAACGGTTAAAGCTATCGCCTTGAAAATGGTTTCATTCGTTTTTCTAGCCCAAGAAGCCTATAAAAAGAGTACTTACAAGCTTATGAACTCAAAAACGTAAGCGTTACGATTTTTTCTGCGCGAATTTCGCCCCAAACGCCATCTTCCAGTGGGCGGATATTGCTGGTTAACGAACTTGACCTTTCAAATTGGACGATGGATTTTTGTACCAAATTTCATCAAAATCGGACCATCAGGGAAGCCAGAAATGAGCGAACAGACAAATATATATATATATATATATATATATATATATATATATATATATATATATACAAATTTGAACCACCGTTATTCTCGGTCTCTAGGGGTTCTGAAACGCGAAAATTTCTAGTCGGCACTTCCGGATTGTTTCATTGTATCAACCCTATAAGCGGGGTTCCTCCCTATGGGGGAGGGAGGAACCGCGCTAATAATACTTTTTCACTCTCCGGAAGAGAAAAGTATCTCTCCGGTGTCTCTCGGTATTGAAGGAAGAGACAAGTATCTCTCCGGTGTCTCTCGGTATTGAAGGAAGAGACAAGTATCTCTCCGGTGTCTCTCGGTATTGAAGGAAGAGACAAGTATCTCTCCGGTGTCTCTCGGTATTGAAGGAAGAGACAAGTATCTCTCCGGTGTCTCTCGGTATTGAAGGAAGAGACAAGTATCTCTCCGGTGTCTCTCGGTATTGAAGGAAGAGACAAGTATCTCTCCGGTGTCTCTCGGTATTGAAGGAAGCGACAAGTATCTCTCCGGTGTCTCTCGGTATTGAAGGAAGAGACAAGTATCTCTCCGGTGTCTCTCGGTATTGAAGGAAGAGACAAGTATCTCTCCGGTGTCTCTCGGTATTGAAGGAAGAGACAAGTATCTCTCCGGTGTCTCTCGGTATTGAAGGAAGAGACAAGTATCTCTCCGGTGTCTCTCGGTATTGAAGGAAGAGACAAGTATCTCTCCGGTGTCTCTCGGTATTGAAGGAAGAGACAAGTATCTCTGCGGTGTCTCTCGGTATTGAAGGAAAAAGGTATTATATTTTCTTTTCGATGACATTTACCTCATTTCACAAATGAATTGGTGAAAACATCATTTAGATATGATTTTCTAATCAAGATATATAAAATAAAGCATTTTCAACCTATTTTATTTTATTTATCAGCTCCTAAGGCGTATTGGACGGAACATTCGGACACGTGTCGAGTATTTTTCGATGTAGAATCACCAGAAAAAAAAAAACATACCAAATCGGTGACCCCACCACTGTACACTCCCCTTCTGGAGGTGTACTTTGGAAGGGTGCTTTCACCCCTTAAACGTGCGATTGGGCCGTTATAAAAAAAATACTTTCATTTCATGAAAACGTTTTATAAAAATCGACTCCGGACACCTGGGGATGTTACATTGTGAGATAAATACTTCCAATTACCTGTCAATGCCAATAACAATCTGAACATTTTTCAAATGTTTCTATAGGGAACGTAGAAACAAATTTTACTTGTTCAAAGTTAAGGAAAATTGGCTCCTTGAGGTATTATTGTAACAATATCTCATCACAATCATATTATAAATTATTCCAGTTTAATAAAAGGGAGCCCAGCCAAGGTGTTTATGATCAGATATTTGTTATTGATCATTTTATTTAAACCCCCAAAACTATAATTGCCTTTAAGGGGCAATTAATATCGATGTTCAAGGAAAATACCTCACTAATATATATATATATATATATATATATGTGTGTGTGTGTGTGTGTGTGTGTGTGTGTGTGTGTGTGTAAGTGTTTATGTATACATATATCGATAAATGAACTGATGCTTTGAAAAAAACTGGGTATGAACCGTTTCATTTATTGGTCGGGTTATCAAAACGTTTGTCGTTGTTGGGTTATATTAATCTTAAATATTGTCATGATACCTTAACAATAATAAACTTTTAATAGGTACGTTAAAAAGTATTATTAAAGGATAATTTCGATGTTATAGTGGTTTTCTATATAATTGATAAATCGTTTTTTTTTCAGGTAATATAAAATTAAAATAAAGAGAAGGGTCGCCTTTGCCAATTATCTTTTTGCACAAGTTAATAAATCGCCGATGTTAATACAATATAAACAAACTATCAAGAACAGAAGAACAAGATAAATGGCGAAAATAGATCTTTCATCTATAAATGAGGTTTGAAATAGAATTAGAAGATAAATTTGTAATAAATAGGACCACCAAGGTGAGACATAACTCTAACTCGCAAAGCCATTTTGCCATATATATATATATATATATATATATATATATATATATATATATATATATATACATATATACACACACACAGTGAAACCTCATTATAGCGGACACCATTAGGTCCGTAAAAAATGTCCGTTATTGGGAGGTTAATGAAATTCACCTTTGAGAAAACAGTGCACAATAGCTTCCTATTTAATTTACAGCTGACATTATCCAGAATACCGCGTCCAGTACATTAGTAACATAATCGCTTGAGTCCATTTTCGTAATAGCTTCCCGAAAAAATCGTTTTCTGTAATGTGTTTTGAAATTTTTAATAATACCGAGATCATGGGGTCTCCCGTGGTCTAGTGGCTAGCGCGCTAGATTCATAAGCGGGAGATGGTGGGTTCGATCCCCACCGGCGACAGGAATTTTCTCATTTCACGGCTCGCTAAGAAAATTCCTAGCTGCACCCTGGATGACGGCGCTAGTGGCCTCCATTTGTCGATGCGCCGTAAAAAAAAAAACGAGATCGAGGAGCTGGCAGCAAAATGTCATATTCGGTGGAAAAAACTGAATTTTAACATTTATTACATGCATATGTGGTTGGCATGTCGCGTTGTCCATAAAAAAAATTACATGCCGTTTTTGACGTTCCATTCTCTGACCTAATGTTTTTAGCCATTCACTCATTATAGGCATTGTCATCCATTTTTTTTGTGTGTGGTTTTTCTTGAGATTCTAAAAATCCAATTAAAATTTTACCCTGCTGTCCGCTATTGGGAGTTGAAATCATCTATGTGTGTCCGATTTTAGGCGTCCGTTGTCCGTAAGTAGAGGGTCCGCTATTGAGAGGTGCTAATGCATTGATTTAAAGGGGTTTTCGCCAGGCCCGTGGTAATTCTGTTCGTTCATAGAGGTGTCCGCTATTGGGAGGTGTCCGTTACAGGAGGTTTCACTGTATATATATATATATATATATATATATATATATATATATATATATATATATATATATACACAGTGAAATCTCCCTATAGCGGACACCTCTGGGAGAACCAAAGTTGTCCACTATACAGAGGGGTTGGTCCAGAATTAACCATTTAATAATTACCCATAACACGTTTTTTTAAAGTATATAGAAAGAAGTTCAATAAGCATAAACTTAAAAAAAAAAAATATAATTAAAAATATTTTCTGGCGTATATCCAAAGAGGAATGATGGAAGCTTGGATTCCTACTGAGTAACTGTTCCCGCATTCACCGATGCCGATTCTCCACAAATGGCTCTAAATGAAATTTTGTACCAGTCACGAAATATTTCCAGCCACTCCCATTGGAAGCTACAGGGAGGTGTCCGTTAAGGGAGGTTTCACTGTATATATAGCGATCGGTAATAGTGAATGCCTGACGAACAGGAGACGTACCGGCGATAATTACTTAAGTAATGAATACAGCATTAAAATAACAAAGAAAACTGAAAATAAATAAAACTCTGTTTGATGAATAAAAAGATGGTAAATCTATAAATGTCACTCTCTTGGATTCCAATCTTTAAGTTCCTGATCATAATTATCGAGTTTTAGAGTTATTAAGCGTCTCGTGGTATTTTTCCCCTTTTGAACTTTTTTAATTTGCAATTTTATTATACCTCAAACCTACTATGAATAATCCATAAATATGCAACCTCTAGGTATTTGAATAGTAATGAAGAACCTGTGGAAAATAATAATTGTAATAGCGCTATTAAAAAAAAAAAAGTCGAGACTTTTCCTTTAATTTAATTACAAGAATTTTAATTATTGTTCGTAATAGTTATTTTAATGAGCTCTATCTTCGCTGAAGGATGATAAAGGGTCTGGATTTATTTTTAAAACCATTTAAAACTTGAGGATTTCGATGAATAATGACAAAATGTGCCATTATGCATTTTATGGCGATTTTTTCTTCTTATTTTTTTTTCACTGTTGTGAAGTATCTAAAAAAGCATATACGTCTTCTCACATATATACTACAGTGTTTGCACATATATACTACAGTGTTTGCACATATATACTACAGTTTTTGCACATATATCCTACAGTTTTTGCTCATAGATAGTCAGTGCTATGCTCCGGCCGCCTAATTTCCTCTTTTACGGGTACGCATTGAAGGCTGGTTAAGCCTAGAGAGTCTTATTACTCCCAATCCAATACTCCACATGCCCAATTACATCAGCTCTGTTACAGGAATAATCAGAACAGATTGAAAAATTGGTGTGATTCCTAAATCGTGCCATCTTTTTAAATGAAATATAATATATCTATTAAAAATAAATAAATAAATCGATAAACTAATAAATAAAATAGTGGAGGGGCTGAACTGTTCCGTACTGGGGGGAGGGGTAGATTAACCTTTCAGAAAATAGTTCAGGGAATAGCTTATCTATCTATCCGAGCCTAGAACGACGACTCTAGAGAGATAAAATAGTGGAGGGGCTGAACTGTTCCGTAGTCGAGTATTTAAAGATCGAGCTACTGGGGGGGGGGGGGGGGGTGGATTAACCGTTCAGATAATAGTTCAGGGAAAAGCTTATCTATCTATCCGAGCCTAGAACGACGACTCTAGAGAGATAAAATAGTGGAGGGGCTGAACTGTTCCGTAGTCGAGTATTTAAAGATCGAGCTATTGGGGGGGGGGGGTGGATTAACCTTTCAGATAATAGTTCAGGGAATAGCTTATCTATCTATCCGAGCCTAGAACGACGACTCTAGAGAGATAAAATAGTGGAGGGGCTGAACTGTTCCGTAGTCGAGTATTTAAAGATCGAGCTATTGGGGGGG
Source organism: Gonocerus acuteangulatus (assembly GCA_946811695.1). Classification (NCBI taxonomy): domain Eukaryota; kingdom Metazoa; phylum Arthropoda; class Insecta; order Hemiptera; family Coreidae; genus Gonocerus; species Gonocerus acuteangulatus. The sequence continues at coordinate 154,109,740 of OX328123.1, read as the reverse complement.
GGGGGTGGATTAACCTTTCAGATAATAGTTCAGGGAATAGCTTATCTATCTATCCGAGCCTAGAACGACGACTCTAGAGAGATAAAATAGTGGAGGGGCTGAACTGTTCCGTAGTCGAGTATTTAAAGATCGAGCTACTGGGGGGGGGGGGGTGGATTAACCTTTCAGATAATAGTTCAGGGAAATAAAATATTTGTGGGCGTCCCAGTTTCGAGTTCCTGCAGAAAATTGGTTGAGTGTTCTCCTACTGATCATGAACCACATTGATTTTGATATTTATTTATTTTTTATTATTATTTTTTTTAAATTCATCATCGAGAATATAGATGTACCTTAAGGGTACCGAACATGCGTTTTCTCCTGACCAAGCTTTATTTTAAACCTTATGGGCAAAAAATGTATTTATTTATTTCATGTCGGAAAACTCCTTTAGCACGAGGAATTGTCCTCTAAATAGATTTTCCTAATACTAATATATTGACTATTTGACCAGTGATCATGAATCGCACAAGCAACACTAATTACAATAATATTAGTGTAATTAAGGGGTTAAATACCGTCGGGTGTTGGTCAAGAGAGCTAGTTCATCTATATTTAGTTTAGACAAGAATAATTCACATTTGCCAACTTTTAGGCTTGAGTTGGAATCCTTTGTCAGGACTATATGGTGAGAAAGAACTATATGGTCAGGACTATATGGTGAGAAAGAACTATATGGTCAGGACTATATGGTGAGAAAGAACTATATGGTCAGGACTATGTGGTGAGAAAGAACTATATGGTCAGGACTATATGGTGAGAAAGAACTATATGGTCAGGACTATATGGTGAGAAAGAACTATATGGTCAGGACTATGTGGTGAGAAAAAACTATATGGTCAGGACTATATGGTGAGAAAGAACTGTATGGTCAGGACTATATGGTGAGAAAGAACTATATGGTCAGGACTATGTGGTGAGAAAGAACTATATGGTCAGGACTATATGGTGAGAAAGAACTATATGGTCAGGACTATGTGGTGAGAAAGAACTATATGGTCAGGACTATATGGTGAGAAAGAACTATATGGTCAGGACTATATGGTGAGAAAGAACTATATGGTCAGGACTATGTGGTGAGAAAGAACTATATGGTCAGGACTATATGGTGAGAAAGAACTATATGGTCAGGACTATATGGTGAGAAAGAACTTATGCGTTTGTAAATCGGTACACCACTCGATTGGTGTAATTACGATATCTAGGGTTGTTGAAAATATTCAAGGAAATTGCTACTTGTCTCCAGATTGCAGCGCCGCTGCCCTGAACTTGACCAAGAAACGAGACGATGGTCTTGTGAAGCGTTGCGTGGAGAATGAAACTTTCCCGCTGATCGCCACTTCATTCACGACCTCTTTCATTCAATCGTCGAGCTCTCACGCCTATCGTGTGATACGTGGTGTTAGTATGGATTCATTCGACGATTATTGAAGGCCAAAATCCTTTCTTATAACGAATATCTCTGGTCTGAGACCAAATAACTGCATGCGATTGTTTACTGTAACTCAAAATATTTAATCTCTTGGTGTCTCCCGTGGTCTAGCGCCTTATCATCATAAGAGGGAGATGGTGGCTTCGAGCCCCACCGGCGCACAGTGGGCAAAATGTCTATTTTGCAACAAAAGTCGAAAATATAATGTAACCGTAAAAAGTCAATTTACGTGTGAAAACGTGCTTCTATTCATTGAAAACAGAACAATTTATTTATCTAGTTTAACCCAAACCTGTTTAACACAATAAGGAAGGCAACCATTTCTAGTCAATTCCACTTCTTCAGTTGAGTCTTGTTTCAACTATGGTCTTTGTAAGGTGTGTTTTAAAAATCGTGTGCAATTTTATAAATTCTTTTCACAATGGATTTATTACCTAGTGGTATGTTCTTAATAAATACGTAATATATATCTAATAACAGAAAGGCATATCAAATAAAAAAATATATTAATGAAATAATTACTTTACTGTTCATATTTTGTTGATTACTCAATTTTGAGTAAGGTTTAAAAAAAAGTTACACAAAGTTCCAGTTCCAAATATTTTTTTTCGAAAAGCCTTAAGCTTCTACTTTACTGTCTTAAGACTTTCAGCTCCCCCTTCTTCCCCCTTTTAATGTTAATTTAAATTTAGTTTAGGCAGCAGTCAGATAGAAGCTGAAGAATCCGCTGCGCATAGAGGGCAAAAATCACCTTTTAGGTGGACAAAATTCAAAAAAATATTTTACAAATCACTTACTAAATATTATCTAGTACTTTTAGGAAGAAGGTAAAATGTAAATATTTACTTTCTTGGATCATGAACGGGCGACGGCAGGGATTATTAATCGGACTCTAGGAAAGGGAACATTTTTTCCAGGGTTTATTGCAGTTTTGTACTTGTAATTACTTTTCCATTTTTTGAACAGAAACTATACTAATACTATATTTAAATTTAATTTTACCGATGTATATGTAATTAGCCTATTGAAGTGTAGTTTACCACATGATCCACTTCAAGAACTGTCATTAGAAAATGAGGCTGACGATACTGACTCGTCAAAAGAACATGCTGAAGGATGTAGCAGTATTGAATCAGACGATGATTGATGGATAATTCGTTTTTAGTGCATAATATAATTGTATATATTTGTTATTATTAAAAAAAAAAACAAATCAGTTCAATTACTTTCTTCTTTAAGTTGTTAGTCTATTTTTGTTTTTTCGAATTATAGCCTATGTATTATTTTTTATGAATATATGTATTATGCTTATGTAAATAATAGATGCAAAAAGATACTACTTAAATCTTCCATAGATTTACAAAATGTTTTCCCAATATTTATCTCTTGTGTCAAAATATTTGTGTCTACAACATTTGTTTGTTGGATCCACTAAAAACTACGGGTCAACGATTTTTTTAAAATATTTTTCCCTATCTCAGTGACCTCAAAAACATTAAAAAACACACACAAAAAAATAATTTTGTCGCCCTAACAATGGATTTTTGGCCACTGTGCGGCGGCAGGAATTTTCTCATCCCACGGCTCGTTGGGAAAATTCCTCGCTGAATCCTGGATGTTGAGATTTTACCTGCTGCCAAATTAAAAATAGAATCTTCTTGCAATGTTATTAAATTTACGGCAAGCATTCGAAAGCTTAATATTCATTTAATTTATATACATTTTAGCGTTTTTTTCCTAAAGAAAAGCCACCACCCCATGGAGGGAATCGAACCCAAGACCCTTAGCACGGAGTACATACGCCGCACTGTGGGGCCGTACGACTTTTCCTGTTTCAAAAAAAGCTACAGCCTCTAAATCTTAACCGATTTCTAAGCAATTTTTTTTTTTTTAATGAAAGCTTATAAAATTTAAAACAACTTTGTCAGGCCAGAGTTTTATTATTTTTTCCCCCTAATTATTAAATTTCGTGTAAATAATTCAGAAGTTTTTACAATTGAACATAAAATAATATTACATTTTTCATCTAACTTAATATTAGCACTGTTATCGTTAAAATTAAAAGTTCAAATACCCGATTCGACATGGAAAATATCAAAATATATTTTCAAATCATATAATTTCAATTATTATCATTGTTGATTAAGATAAATTTACGTTTTGAAGATGTCAGTCTGATTTTTTCATGAATGTTAAGTTAGATAAAAAATATAATATTATTTTATGTTCAATTGTAAAAGCTTGTGAATTATTTACAAGAAATTTAATAATCAGGGGACACAAAAAACAAGAATCTGGCCAGACAAAGTTGTTTTAAATTTTATTAGCTTTCATTTAAAAAAAAAAAAAAAAAAAAAAAAAAAAAAAAAAAAAAAAAAAAAAAAAAAAAAAAAAAAAAAACGCATTGAAATCGGTTAAGATTTGGAGGCTGTAGCCTTTTTTTAAACACAAAAAGTACTTTGGCCCCACTGTGCGCCTTAGCACTCACGGCCACTAGGTGTCCAAAGCTTAATGAAATGGATTTAAAAATGAGCCCTTAGGCTATTTTTGATAGAGCGAACTTATTCAATCGCTGCTTCAAATGCAGAGGTTTTTGCGTCTGTTTGGGAAATTTTTTAATTTATTGATTTTATTAAAGCATGAAATTTAAATGAGGAGCAGTTTTGTATCATTTCTTGTTTTAAATAGCGAAATTAGAGGGGGACGGGTGGGCAATTTTCTCTTATGGTCGGGTACTGCTTTATTATGCAGCGTTGTATATCGCGCTTTTGGTCAATATTTTGACGATTTCATCTATAAACGATCTGACCGTTGTAAGATAGATATTGTTGGCTATCAAGAAGAAGAACAACCCCCGGAAAGCAGACAATCAGACACATTCATAACATTTTTGACAGTTCATTGAGAGTTTGCATTTATATTTCCAGCCGCTAATGTGTCCGAATTTATAAATCAGCACAAGACAATGAGTTATTAATCCTTTTTCTACATTTTCTGCTACTGTTTTTATTAGGGAAGTAAGGAACGAATGGGAACGCTGATTCCGATACGGTTTGACGAGATAAGTCGGAAGGTTTCGGGTAGAAGTGGTAGAATGATGAGTGATGAGCGGTTAGTCTTGTCGGTCCGAATGATTTAGTAATTATAGTAAGCGTGGAAAAATCATCATAATTACCCCTTTGGAAGGCTCGCTGTTCGCTTTGCTTCATCAATTTATCCTGCTCCTCGTCGGCTGTTGTAGGTAGGCGCGTTTCCGTAGTTAACGTTAAGTATCGTACTTTAGATACACTACTAATATTGTATAGTCATTAAGTATTTTATCATATGTGTGTGTGTGTGTGTGTGTGTGTGTGTGTGTTTGTGTGTGTGTGTGTGTGTGTGTGTGTATATATATATATATATATATATATATATATATATATATATATATATGTATGTATTCTTTCGAGATGGATTTCCGTGAGCGTTTCTATTTCTGTAAAAATAGTTCAGCAATATGTTCGTAAATTGACTAAAAATCCCAATGAAGTTCTAGATTTTCTCCTGAGATCTTGAAGGTTTCCTTTCGCATTCTTCGTCGGAGATAGGGCTGATGAAAGATAGTAGCAAAATAAAGTGCTAAATTATTAATATCTATTTTAATATTTACAATCTATCAGTGGTCAAGATCCCGGTGGTTACTGGTCAAGATCACTGTGGTAACTGCTAACAATCTACTCAAGAACACTGTGGTAACTGTCGACTATCTACTAACAAGCATATCTATGGTCTAGATAATTTTGGTAACTGCCGGTCATTTACCAATGAACCTTCCAGTGGTCAAGACGACTGTGGTAGCTGCCGCCTATCTATCAACAAACCTTTCAGTGGTCAAGATTACTGTGGTAACTGCCGACTATCTATCAACAAACCTTTCAGTGATCAAGTCCACTGTGGTAACTGCCAACTATCTATCAACGAACCTTTCGAACCTTTCAGTGATCAAGATCACTGTGGTAACTTCCAACAATCTACTCAAGAATCTTTCAGTGATCAAGAACACTGTGGTAACTGCCGACTATCTATCAACGAACCTTTTAGTGATCAAGATCACTGTGGTAACTGCCAACAATCTACTCAAGAACCTTTCAGTGATCAAGAACACTGTGGTAACTGCCGACTATCTATCAACAAACCTTTCAGTGATCAAGTCCACTGTGGTAACTGCTGCCTACCTATCAACGAACCTTTCAGTGATCAAGAACACTGTGGTAACTGCTAACTATCTCTCAAGAACCATTCAGTGATGAAGATCTCTTGGAATTTCATATTTATTGCATTATTAGTTATAATTTAGTTTATGTTAATTTGAATTCTAATTTAATATATTTTATTACTTATTTGTGTTTAATTGTCAGTTTGTGTTCACTGATGAAAAATAATCATTTCTTTTTCTTTTTCCAGGTAAGACACATACGTAGCCACTTGTTAAGTTCTCTAGGATTTGCGGTATGTATAGACATAATTCTCTGACGCATCATGCGTATGCATTTATACAACTACTTAGGTGTTAGGTTTTATGTTTAATGGCAGACAACTTCCGACTCCACAAACCATTGGCAACGCAAAATAAGTCAATACAGAATACAGAAATAACGACTAAATATTTTCCCAAAAACGTTCGTCACGTTTGTCATATTTGTTAACGGGGGTCAGTCAGGTATATCCAGGTATGTAAGATCGACGATTATTTAAAGAAATATTTCAGAAATTCTTTCATGAGTGCAATGAGCTGCATTCCTTCAGAAATTGCTCCAAAAGCCTAAAGTAATTAGTAAAACAATTATTCGAGAATTAATATCCCGGATTTTTTTATTATTTCGTTATTAATCTTTAGGTAGAATTGTAAAAATCTAGAACTCACAAAAAATGACATTTGAAGACAGCCATGGGTACAGAAATTTCCTTTAAAATATTGAATTTATAGCGATTAATCATTGTGGTGGCCTCTGGGTGGTGAGGCTACTGGAATGTCCTACGATTAGCCTTGTTAGAACAACAGCTCATCAGATCCTTACTCTCAAACACATACATTTGTTTCCTTTCTTTTATTATTATATTTTATTTTTGTTCTAAATTCCCCTTTTTATGATTTAATTTTTATGATGACATTTCTTTACGGAGGATTTATATCTATCGTTTCAAAACAAAACGTGTTAATCTCCATAAAGAGACTATATTCTTTCGCAAAAAGGAAAACGTAATGGAATATTTTAATTAAAATGTTTAAATAGCAATTAAATGAAAAAAAAGTTATATGTGGTAACGCTGATCCAAATAGTTTTGCCTCATTCGTCTAATTGCATTATTGTATCGTATCAAATTCTTATGGATCACATTGTTCATTGTATCAAAATTTTGTGGTTACATAACACTTAGGTATAGGCCAACAGCCATAAAAGGACTGTAGATAGCCTGGCATTAACTCCTTCTAGACGACGATTTTTCTCGAACGAATATATATATATATATATATATATATATATATATATATATATATATATATATATATATATATTTTTTTTTTATTTATCGCGTGCCAACCATTGAGGTCAGTTCTGTTTTCTTTATATGGTTCATTTTCATGAAAAAACATGTTTACGGTGAAAATTACACAATTCATAAGTAAATTCACATAAATAAGACCATTGCACACCGCTTGTGCAACTCACTCTTCGCACAATTCTTATTGCGAAGTGCGGATTGAGCACCATGTGTGCAATGTAAGGTCAAATTAAAATACATCATTATAAAATTTATAATCAAATTTTGACGACTAGTTTACTTAGAAAAACTGATAATTGCAAATTACTGTTATTGCACACACGGTGTACAGGTTGTCTTAGGGTGGGTTTACACTTGATAGTTATTGCAGGATATTTATATCAGAGAGAAATTGCGACTAATGAAAACCTTGTATAATTTATGTCTGTAATTAATTCTACCGTTTAGTTCGGCGTTGCTGAGCTACTACCGTTTAGTTTGGCATTGCTGAGCTTCTACCGTTTAGTTAGGCATTGCTGAGCTTCTACCGTTCAGTTTGGCATTGCTGAGCTTCTAATGTTCAGTTTGGCATTGCTGAGCTTCTAATGTTCAGTTTGGCATTGCTGAGCTTCTACTGTTTAGTTTGGCATTGCTGAGCTTCTACCGTTTAGTTTGGCATTGCTGAGCTTCTAATGTTCAGTTTGGCATTGCTGAGCTTCTACCGTTTAGTTTGGCATTGCTGAGCTTCTACCGTTCAGTTTGGCATTGCTGAGCTTCTACCGTTCAGTTTGGCATTGCTGAGCTTCTACCGTTTAGTTCGGCATTGCTGAGCTTCTACCGTTCAGTTTGGCATTGCTGAGCTTCTAATGTTCAGTTTGGCATTGCTGAGCTTCTAATGTTCAGTTTGGCATTGCTGAGCTTCTAATGTTCAGTTTGGCATTGCTGAGCTTCTAATGTTCAGTTTGGCATTGCTGAGCTTCTACCGTTTAGTTAGGCATTGCTGAGCTTCTACCGTTCAGTTTGGCATTGCTGAGCTTCTAATGTTCAGTTTGGCATTGCTGAGCTTCTAATGTTCAGTTTGGCATTGCTGAGCTTCTACCGTTTAGTTTGGCATTGCTGAGCTTCTACCGTTTAGTTTGGCATTGCTGAGCTTCTACCGTTCAGTTTGGCATTGCTGAGCTTCTACCGTTCAGTTTGGCATTGCTGAGCTTCTACCGTTTAGTTCGGCATTGCTGAGCTACTACCGTTTAGTTCGGCATTGCTGAGCTACTACTGTTTAGTTTGGCATTGCTGAGCTTCTAATGTTCAGTTTGGCATTGCTGAGCTTCTAATGTTCAGTTTGGCATTGCTGAGCTTCTACCGTTTAGTTTGGCATTGCTGAGCTTCTACCGTTTAGTTTGGCATTGCTGAGCTTCTAATGTTCAGTTTGGCATTGCTGAGCTTCTACCGTTTAGTTTGGCATTGCTGAGCTTCTACCGTTCAGTTTGGCATTGCTGAGCTTCTACCGTTCAGTTTGGCATTGCTGAGCTTCTACCGTTTAGTTCGGCATTGCTGAGCTACTACTGTTTAGTTTGGCATTGCTGAGCTACTACCGTTTAGTTTGGCATTGCTGAGCTTCTACCGTTTAGTTTGGCATTGCTGAGCTTCTACCGTTTAGTTTGGCATTGCTGAGCTACTACCGTTCAGTTTGGCATTGCTGAGCTACTACCGTTTAGTTTGGCATTGCTGAGCTACTACCGTTTAGTTTGGCATTGCTGAGCTACTACCGTTTAGTTTGGCATTGCTGAGCTACTACCGTTTAGTTTGGCATTGCTGAGCTACTACCGTTTAGTTTGGCATTGCTGAGCTACTACCGTTATATCTGGCATTGTTGTGCCGTTAGCCTTCTGACCTTCATTTTTGAGCCACTATCGTTATTGATTAGCCACTTGCATTATGTTTGGCATTGCTGACCCACTGACGTTTTGTTTTGCATTGGTGTGCCACTAACATTTGTAATGCCTGTAAAAATATGGTAATAGTTTGCACATGTTGTAAGTAGATTCGAAGTAATTATTCCATCGTCTGGTAAGTGGTTACCTGAACGTAACAACCTCCGATAATTGATACCTAACCTGTGCTTGTACCTTGATATCGCTCAAAGAATACGGAGTACGCCTAGCATTCCTTATTAAGATATTTCTAAATCATATTAATACTACTACTAATTAATTTAGAGGCGAGTAAAGAATGTAATGCTCCTAATGCGCGACATAGTATACGCCTGTACCTGTAATTTGACAGTGATGTCAAGCTAAACGAAGAGCAAACTGGTGTAAATCAGTGTAGTGACGAGCCGATGCCTCGTTTAATCAGTGAGGAAGGCTCGACCACCCAGCTATAGCAGGAACATTAGCCTCATTAGTGGGGGATTAGCTGTATCAGAGATAGGCTCTGTCATTTCGTCCAAGCGTCGGGATTATTCTCAGAACTCGAAAATGTATTATCCTGGTGGAATAAAAAGGTCCGCTTTACATTCATGTTTGAGTGTACTTACTGTATTTCCTGTGGTTTACTGTCAGATAGGGGGTTTTCATCTTCGGGTGTACTTAGGTTTTTGTGGTTTATTCCAGCTAGTACTACCGCTTGTTTATAGGACCGCTGTCGTGTAACACATACCGACATTCCTGTGAGATGTGGTGGAGATCCAGCCAAGTAATCAATGCTCCCGACTTCTGTCATCGAGTAGGAACTGCAGTATTCGACCGGGTTTACATAGCAATGAGGTTTTTATTGTGTTTGTTCTATGTCTATATCATAATTCGATTTGTCGGTATCCGTTCCTAGTAGTGAAGAATGCTGGTAGTATTTATAAAGCCCGTGTTTTCCAAAAGGCTTATAAATCTCCTACCTATGAGATGGACTGGTGGTTGTAGCTTCGTTCTCTTCTCCCATCCCACTCCACCTTAACGAGGGATTTACATTCAGGCTACGTCCACTTCCCCATCACCTTAGACGTTCTCTATTTTTTCTTTATTTACTTCGACTCGGACAACTTAAAGCTAAGGCATTTTAACCTTGCATTTTATTCAGATTCTTAGCTATTTATTTTATTTATTGTTAAAAATATACGCTTAATTAAACATTAAAACTAAACTTGTTGATTGAATGAATTAACATCTGGACACTTCTCAGAGACTGACAAGGGTAATATACAGCGGTCGGGTCAGCGATCTGGACCATTCTGCATCGAAAAAAAGTCGTCACGCGTCCGAGCGTTTCGTCCAATGCGCCTTAGAAGCCGAGAAATAAAATAAAATAGGTTGAAAGTGCTTTATTTTTTATATCGAGTTTGGAAAATGATATCGACATGATTCTTTCACTAATTCATTTGTTTTATAGAGTAGATTAAAGGAAAAATATAATCGTTAAACAATAATTTATATTTCGTCAAATAAATTCAAAAATATCCTCACGTTTTCAAGTAAACTAGCATTATACATTTTTTTACACACAAATAACTCCATAAAAACCCTAATGTGGTAAATATCATTGAAAACAAAAAATAATGATTTTTCCCAGTCTGGAAGGGACCTTTTGAAATTCAATATCTCCCCTTGGGGTCTCCCGTAGTCTAGTGGCTAGCGTGCTGGATTCATAAGCGGGAGATGATGGGTTCGATTCCCACCTCCGGCAGGAGTTTTCTCATCTCAAGGCTCGCTGGGAAAATTCCTCGCTGCACCTTGGATGTCGGCGCTAATGACCTAGAAGTAGATGCGCCGTAAAAAAAAAAAAATAAAAAAAAAAATAAAAAAAAAAAAAAATATCTCCCCTTGAGATAATCCGATTTTTACGTCATTGAAATCTTTCAAAAGAAGAAAGACTCCTTTTTCTAACCACATAAATGACTATTGTATTATCTCAAAAGGTACTTGCAAAAAATGGTTCTCAAAATAAAAATAAAATATAAACGTTTATGCATATAACGTCGATCCCAGAACACGTAGAATCACCCCGATTGGAAGGACATGTGTCAAATTATGTCCTTTATCGACCATCCAAGTTTAGTTTGAATCGGGTAAACATTCTTTGAAATATGGCCGGATTGGTGAATCTTTAACAAAATTATAAGGGTCCCCCCTTAGCGAAATTTAAAATACATTTTTTTTTTGTAATATTCCCAAAATTTGAATTTAGGGGTTTTTCAGTGTGCTTAAAACATCCGTTTTCAAATAATTTTTTTTTTAATGGATAACTTTTTAAATGTAGGTATATGGAATATTTTGGCAGAATAATGACTTCTATAGAGTCGAGTATGTAAAACAATTTTTGATGTAAACACGGATGTCAGAGTCGTTTTTAGCACTTTGAAAAACCCCTTAATTCAAATTTTGGGAATATTACAAAAAAGCCAACGGCCATAGCCACGTTGAATGCACCGGTTCCCATAGATCACCGAAGTTAAGCAACGTCGGGCGTGGTCAGTACCTGAATGGGTGACCGACCACGTGCTGTTGGCATTAGAAAAGGGTGGCAACCTGTAGATAGCCCGGCGCTAATGGGCAAGATGTAGATGCGCCGTTAAAAAAAAAAAAAAAAAAAAAAAAAAAATGTATTTTAAATTTCGCTATGGAGGGACCCTTAAAATTTTGTTAAAGATTTAACACGTGTCGACTATTTTTCGATGTAGGATCACCAAAAAAAAAATTGTCAAGATCGGTGACCCCACCGCTGTATACTCCCTTTGTGAGTCCTGCATATAATTCTGTACCCCGGAGGTAAATGACACCACGTCTATTTTTTTATTAAATTGACTTAACTATATGTTCTTATTGTGGATTTTCCTATCCATATGAAGGCATAGGGCACTATGTCCTGTTCCCATAAATAACGAAGAAAAGACAGGGAAAAATAAAATCATTTCCGTTTTCGTTAGAGGTAAAAGACACCATGTTGAGGTCTTGGTTTTGTTTGACTATGATCAATACTTCCAATTACCTATAAATGTGAACAATTTTCTTTTAAATGTTTCTTTAAGTACCGAAGAAACAAATTTTAACAATCAAAGTTACGGAAAATTGGCTCTCCTGAACATGTCGTCCTTTACCTCTGGGTACAGAATTGAAGTTTAATTCGAGAAATATTATTTTTCATTTTATGTAAATAATAATAACTAACCGCGTAATTTGTGCTATTGTGCCTGATATATATTACCTTAGTTTAGGTAATTTCCTTGCGTCCCGAGATGTTCATTTGCGCTCTTTCAGACGCCAAACAATACTTACTTGGCCGTTGAGAGATGTAGTCTCAGCAATGTTTACTTGGCCGTTGAGAGATGTAGTCTCAACAATGTTTTCTTGTCCGTTGAGAGATGTAGTCTCAACAATGTTTTCTTGGCCGTTGAGAGATGTAGTCTCAACAATGTTTTCTTGGCCGTTGAGAGATGTAGTCTCAACAATGTTTTCTTGGCCGTTGAGAGATGTAGTCTCAACAATATTTACTTGACCGTTGAGAGATGTAGTCTCAACCATGTTTACTTGACCGTTGAGAGATGTAGTCTCAACCATGTTTACTTGACCGTTGAGAGATGTAGTCTCAACCATGTTTACTTGACCGTTGAGAAATGTAGTCTCAACAATGTTTTTTTGACCGTTGAGAGATGTAGTCTCAACAACGTTTTCTTGGCCGTTGAGAGATGTAGTCTCAACCATGTTTACTTGACCGTTGAGAGATGTAGTCTCAACAGTGTTTACTTGACCGTTGAGAGATGTAGTCTCAACCATGTTTACTTGACCGTTGAGAGATGTAGTCTCAACCATGTTTACTTGGCCGTTGAGAAATGTAGTCTCAAGAATGTTTTTTTGACCGTTGAGAGATGTAGTCTCAACAATGTTTACTTGACCGTTGAGAGATGTAGTCTGGTGCTTGTCGTCCCCTGCTGCCCCTCCAGTCCGAGTTTAAGCAAATTATCCATTCACCTTAATCGAATTTCTAATCAGCATTAACCAAATTACTAATGTCATAAGCTCCACACGTATACTGAAGTACCGTACCATGTGTGATGGTGTATTAAGGGTTCTTCTCGCTTTTGCGACACTGGACCTTTTCAGTTCTGTTTCGCATATTATGCTTTAACGAATCCCTCCGACAATGCAATTTGTACGACTAATACCAATAAAATCTACAACTTGGAGCTTCGTACGCTTTACAGTTTGACTAGTCGGATTTCGAGGAATGTCTACTGTTGTGGGTAGAGGGTAGGGTGCAAATTTATTTGGGCGATAAACTGCAAGGTTTTTACTCCCTATAATTTATTTATGAATGTTTTACATTTGCCGACAACAAGGAGAGCCTATTTTATTTACTTACTCTTTTTTATTACCTACTTTTTATCTTTCCTATTTTTTTATTATTTCTTATTTATTTACGAACGTTTACGGTATTTTATATATACTGCATATTTTTAGGAGTTCGACCACTTTATCAGTAGCATGCTGACAGAGCCTCTGCTACATTCCGAGGTATATTTAGCTGTCTGGATATTGTTTCATATTCCGGGCATTCCTCTATTATATGGCTTATCGTTAAAACTAATGAGATGGCTATGTGTCATATGGCCTATTCGAAATCGTGTTATTACCACTTCCTCCCTTCGATTTCCTCTTTCTGCACTCCTTCATAGCTTTGTTGTGTGTTTGACTCTTTTAAGCTTGCTTGTCTTAGGGTGCTCTTTCCCGTTCTGTCGTTGATAGAAACATGTCATAAATGGTGTATTATTCTTTGTTGCCTTATTCCTGGCGCTGTTTCTGCGACACGAATATACCCGTAGGAGGTAAGGTGGTGAAGTGTGCATTGCTACAGGTGTATACTTTACCTTGATGATTTTATCATTGTAATTCCTGAACTCCCACCGGTCCCAGCTGCTCGACTAGAACCTTATTTAAATAATTTGGCTATATAGATTCTTGTTTTCTTTGTCTCCTTTCCTTCGTGACTCTCTCCTCTCCTTCCATTGTCTCCGTGTCCCATTCTTGTCTCATTGTTATTATAGCCATTATTTTTATTATTATTAATACGTTTACAGCCTGTCGTTGGTTTGTATCTTTTTGATTTATTACATTCTTCCTATCCTTCCATTGTTTTTCCGTCACATCATTATATAAAACTGAGCTTGTAATATTCATATACGAAGTTTCAAATTAATTTGACAGTTGTTTGGAGACTTACGATCGCTTGTTGTTGTTCGTATTTAGTTAATCATTATGAATTATTTTTTATTTAAGCTTATTAGTAGAGCCCGGAAGATAGTCATTTATTTTTGGTTAAAATAGGCAGGCAAAAAGGCACTTGAAATACTGAAAATAGGCAGTATTGTAATTAAAATAGGCATTTATTAGGAGTGAAGGCAAAGAGTAATCTCACTCATTATTAATGAAAATATGTATTTTAAATACTCATTCATTTCTTTATTATCAATTTATCACAGAATTAGTGTACTTACTGTTACTTTCCCTTCTTACAAGCAACAACAAGATGCTTTTTCAAAGTATCAACTCTCAGAGACCTTCTAAGAAAAAATGTTTTTCATTATGGAAAAACTTCCTCTGCATTATCTTATCATTTCTAAATCCGGAATACCAGGTAACTACACCATTGTCACAGCAAAAGGGGTGTGAGGAAGGAGACGTACTTCTCTCATCCTCTCTCTTTCCTCCTATTCATTATGCTTGTGCATTCCTTCTTCCAAGGAAGGCTCTGTTATTTACAGAGGGTCAATCCACGGGTTGGGAAAATAAGCTTTCGAATTGATATTTGTGACGGCAAAATGTAATTTAATTTGTGAACCCTTTTTTGTTTTCGACGAACTTATTTTCATTTTTAATTCGAAATTCGTTATGTGCTTTTTAAATCGCAAAAAAAAATTGCATAACGAGCAAAAAAGGCAAAAAAAAAACTTTAAATCTTAAAATAACCAAAATAGGCAAAATAAAAATTGTCTCTACACTTCATAAATGCACGGAAACATATTTATTTCTATCTGATTCTTCAATATATCCATTCAGATAAAAAAAAGCATTTTGCCTAACTTCCGGGCTCTACTTATTAGTTTAGCTTTCGGTTTATGGGTTGATAAACGTGGCTACAGCTGAATCGGCAGAGAAATAATATTTTCCTTAAGTTAATTATTACCTGTATGGAAATAAATGCTCCATCTCACAGAAATATGTGTTCTCCAATTCAGCCAGATATACAGGGTGTCCCGCATTGAGATTTCATAACTCTAGGGGTTTATTCTGCATATCATTTTTAGTTCAGAGGCCCAAAAATGAGCGTTCTATCTGAAAATGTAGAGGAGCTACTCAAACTTTTGTCTTTTTAAAAAAACTACCGGCTTTTTTTAAAGAAAACCTGAGTTTTCAGAATTTGTGATCAATGTATCATAAATAAAGACCACATTTTTAGAATCTACATTAAATTTCCAATAAGATACACTGGTTATTGAAATATTACTACGTAAATTCAGAGCTATATTAAAAGCCACATAGATGAGAATGTTTAATATTAGTTTTTTATTCAATTATTCAATATTTTCTTAACCAGCTATTTTTAGACTAAGAGGTTTGCCTCCGCCTCAAGAGTTGCATTATTTAATAAGCTTAAAAATGGTACCTCGTAGTTTTGGATAAAAATCTATTTCAATCTATTTTTTCTGATTTCTAAGTCAAACCAATCTGCTTTAGCGTGAACGAGCCATTCCTTACGTTTACACGATGATGGTGACGTCCCATCCTTCCTACACTACATGATGTCTATTAAACAAGCCCATCTACCAAATATTAACTCACTCTGGTTTCAAATAGATGGTTGACCAGCTGATAATGGTCGAGTGGTGACGGATTGGCTGAACACTGAATTCCCTAATCGTTGTATCGGCCACTATGGACCAGTTCGTTTGCCTCCTGATCTGAATCCTCTAGATTTCCATGTATTGGAAACATTAAATAGCAGAGTGTACTCAGAGCCCGTGACGACGAAGGAGGAACTCATCAACAGGATCCAGGAGCAGTGCCGGCTCATGAGAACTCAAAGACAAGACGTCCTCCGTAATGCCGTGGATTTATTTAGACGATAAGCTTATATTTGAAGACATTTTGAAAATCTACTGGACAAATAGCTATTAGTCCACAGTAATAAACATTTTTCTCTCACCCATAGATTTCTATAGATTTTTCCTAGGAAAACGAGGTAACATTATAAAGCAACTTTTGAGGGCGCCTTTCATTTAAATGTATTTTTTTCACTTTTTATCTGCAGGAGAGTTTTTGGATACAATTTCAAATAATTTTAATGCATAACCCAGTTAACTTATAAGCAGAAATTTTAGTAAATAGAATAGAATTAATATTGCAAATTGAATAAAATAAGACCCTCAAGGCATAACCATATAATACATGTACTCATTGTATTTACTGTAATGTTAATTATGTTCTTCTGAATTCTTTCATCCTCGATCCTGAAGTGCCCCCCTACCCTTATCAGAGCAAAAAGTATGTTTAGGTAGTGTGGGGACGATTAGGGAATTCACTCCTCAGCCATCCAGCACCACTCGTCCATTATCAGCTGGGCAACCATCCATTTGAAAGCAAAGTGAGTTAATATTTGGTACATGGGCTCGTTTAGTAAACATAATGTAGTGTGGGAAGGATGGGACATCACCATCATCTTTTTTTTTTTTTTTTTTTTTTTCTCCTAATAGTATCCCTATGAAGAGTGCATTTATTTTGAACACATGTGCCAATCACCATTATCATATAAAATTAAAGAGTGGCTCGTTCACGCTAAAGCAGATTGGTTTGACTTAGAAATCAGAAAAAAATAGACAGAAATAAATTTTTAT
This sequence comes from Gonocerus acuteangulatus, assembly GCA_946811695.1. NCBI lineage: Eukaryota > Metazoa > Arthropoda > Insecta > Hemiptera > Coreidae > Gonocerus > Gonocerus acuteangulatus. The sequence goes on along the minus strand of OX328123.1, from coordinate 154,092,869 downwards.
CCAAAACTACGAGGTACCATTTTTAAGCTTATTTAATAATGCAACTTTTGAGGCGTAGGCAAACCTCTAAGTCTAAAAATAGCTGCTTAAGAAAATATTGAATAATTTAATAAAAAACTAATATTAAACATTCTCACCTATTTGGCTTTTAATATAGCTCTGAATTTACGTGGTAATATTTCAATAACCAGTGTATCTTATTGGAAATTTAATGTAGATTCTAAAAATGTGGTCTTTATTTATGATACATTGATAACAAATTCCGAAAACTCAGATTTTCTTTTAAACAACCGGTAGTTTTTTAAAAAGACAAAAGTTTGCGTAGCTCCTCTACATTTTCAGATAGAACGCTAATTTTTGCGCCTCTGAACTACAAATTATATGCAGAATAAACCCCTAGAGTTATGACATCTCAATAAGGGACACCCTGTTTATTGAAAAAATAATTAGGTGCAAATAGTTATCCGTTGAGGTTATATGTTGTTATAGAATTGTTGGGTTTTGATGAAATGTATCATCTCGGCAGTTTCGTTAACTGCCATCTTCAGCAATGAATGTCTAGGGGAGGGGGTAGACGAAAGTTACCGCTTAGATGATCCTGAGAAAAATTGTAGCTTCATAGGTTTATGTACCTACATGGTCACCTAACTGGTATCTTTGGTCTTCCCCTGAGCAGTCATTGGCGACCCCCCCCCCCCTCCCAATCGTCCGAATTATATATTTTTACGAGAATCCGATAATTTTGCTTAGCGAGTATCCAACAGTTCTTACTTTGTAAAAGGAAGTTTTTAGCATATGAGTTTTCTAGTAGACAAAAAGCAGCATTCATTTCCCAGTAAATTCTATCTATCTTAGGGGGCAGATTACAAAAATAAATAAATCGGGTTATCTTCATAAGGTATCTAGAATATAGAATGAATTGAAGAATTAGACAGGAGATTATTTAGACGGCATTGTCTTTAGCAATATTGCCAAAGGGTGATGGATTTGTAGGTATGTTTCATCGGGGGTTGGTTTAGCTTCTGCTTGTTCTTTGGCATTGTTCTACAGCAGTATTTCGATCAATGTCAAGCAAATATTACGTGGTTTCTAAATGTCTCTATAACCCTCACCCACAACCCTGTAATTAATGTCCGAAAAGGCTACCAATTTGTATGCAGGAACTTCCATTGAGGATGTTTGAAATAATTTTATTTTCCTTCCAACTAAAACGTTATTCTCTATAAACCCTGTTGAATATTACTTATCCGCAAGCATGGAAACAGAACTGAGACCCCGCAAACTAGCACTCCTGTCAGCGGGAAAAGAAACTGGACGACTGACAGTAGATCCCGGCCTGCCACTGGGAAACTTCCCGGGGTTTTTTTCTGTCAGCGTTTCCCAGATCCGTCACGATCTGAGGGCAAACAAGTTGGAACAAATGTATGATGGCCCCCCCCCTCGTGGAAGATACGTTGACCTGACGTTTCCAAATCTACTTCTTCCCCCACACACGCCATAGTTTCGAGTCGAAACATGCCCTTTTTTCAGCGTTTGCAGTTTTTTATTATTTTTTTTTCATTTAAAAGAAAGAATGAAACCACCAGTATAGACCGCTGAGTGTTTTGAGTGTCACGTAGAGTGGTAGGGAAACATATTTTTCCTGGTCATAAAAAAAAAATATCTTTCTCATAAATTAACGGAAGAGAATAAGTAAATAAAGAAAATACTACTTTCTTATCACTTTTAGCGGTCAAGTCTTGTGTACAAAAATAATTAAAAAAGAACAGTTTAATACTAGCAAACACTAAAATCAGTTGTACTAAAAATAACTCTTAATTAATCCACAAAGTAAACATACCTGAACCCTAGAAAAGCTAGTATTTCTAAATTGACACAACTCAAAATAAAACTCAACTGAAAATGTGTCACTCTTGCCTACGTAGTGGCAAGACAGGAAGGTGACCCAAGTGCCATCTCGTGTACAAGCTCTGAAGCTAGGTACATACAGTTTTGATGGTTGATAAAGAGATATTTTCTATGTCTTTCATAGTCATAACTGAAAAATTGATTGAATTGCTTTTTGAGTTGTGTCACTTTAAAAATACAAGTGCGTTATTATCAAAATCTTATTAAAAGTCAAAATTAAATTTAAAACTCCAGCGGATCAATTAATATTAAATCAGTCCAAACACCTCTTTAATCATGTGTTTAATGACCGCTTATTGGTTGACAATACCAAATATATACAGGGTGTCCCGTAAATGTCATATTGTGAGAGGTGATAGAGGACCTTTAGGGGAACATAAAATGTTCTATGACGATTTTCCGAATTCTCACACATAAGGGAGAAAACGTCGTTTTATTGTTTTATCAAGATAACGTGGTCGTTGTTTTATCGAGAAGAATAGTCGTTGTAGCTCCGTCCCGTTCTACTAGAAAGGAAGTGAAACCAATCGAAAGCTGAGTAAATTTACTATAAGGCTAGTTGAGAGTAAACGTAAAAAGGAATGAATGTAAGTATGTATATCGTACCAGAAGAAAGCTATTCTAAATTTCCTGACATTTTCTTGATATTTCTTTCCAGCGCTACTCCTCAATGGGCAGGATCTGAGATTTCCGGGTTTCAGAAAAGCTTCCTCATTTAACCAGCTTTCCATTCATGTATCACAACCCTGTGTTATTGAAGTATGTGAACGATTTAAGAACAAACGTTTTTAAAAAAACATGGATATGTGAAAAGAAAATTACATTTTTTTCTGCAGTTTATTCAAAAAGCTGAAGAGAAATATTTATTTTTATAAATGTTTACATAATTATTAAGTAAATATTGACTTAAACCAATAAAAAAAAAATACTTCCACGACAATAAAAAGAATCCTAAAACAGTAAATAAATAAAATACACATTTATTATGAATTTATTAATCCAGGTACCTAATACTGGGTCCAGGAGGCGGCCATTAAGGATCCCCAACTATACATTAACCTCAAAATTATTATTTTTACCTAGATCACGCATTTGAACACATTTTTACAGGAGCTACAACGACTATTCTCCTAAAAACCACGTTTGTCTCGATAAAACAATAAAACGACGTTTTCTCCCTTATGGGCGAGAACTCGGGAAATCGTCATAGAACATTTTTTGTTCCACTAAAGGACCTCTATCACCCCTCACAATATGACTAGACATTTACGGGACACCCCGTATAACAAAGCTTTCCAACAATAATTTCCTATCTCAACTGTTTTATAACTGTTGACAAATATATATCTCTTTTGCTTTAGACCAAACAAAACTTTGAGTTTGTGATGACCCAATTTTTCCGTTTTTTCATTTACAATTAGTACTATCCAAAGATCCTAAGATTTTTGCTACAAGTTTTGGAATGTTTTTTTTTTTTTTTTTTTTTTTTTTTTTTTTTTTTTTTTTTTTTAAATTATTGTCCAACTGTATTAGTATAATTCCTGGTTGTTTCATTAAAGATGACTGGTTATATTTTTTAAAAATTTCCGTCATGCATGAGCTGCATAACTAAGCACTTTCCTCAGAATTTGGGTTGTGTAGACTGGTTTCCAGAACAATTTGCTTAAAATATCCTACATAAATAAAATAAAAACATGAACAGTTCTCTTTTAATTTTGTAATGAGTAACTGTTCAATTATTAATTTGCTTCCAGAGTTATGTTTACACATGGTACCTACTACACTACTTAATAAATACAAAAAACTTCATATTTTCGTCTTTTGATCTGACGCAGGAACAGGATACAGTCCCTCTAGTGGGAGATAGCGCTCCTTGCGGCGGCCTTGCGAACCTACGTCTGGCGGGCTATTCTATTGAAATATATTACAAAGTAAACCCCCCTTTCCGATTGACCGATTTAGCTCATTTTTACAACACTTCTGTCCCATGAGTTACCCACGACGTATACCGCGTTTCGTTACAATACAGCAGAAATTACGACCGGTATGAGTATATTAGTAATTTGGGTCCGGAGTAAACCCCCCTCCTAATGAACCGATTTAGTTTATTTTTACAACACATTTGTACCTGTAGATTACCACTACAAATACCGAGTTTCGTCAAAATATAACAAAAATCACGACTGGTAGTGGCGAATTGGTATTGCGGGTCCGGAGTAAACCCCCCCCCCTCCTAATGAACCGATTTAGTTAATTTTTACATCTCACTTTTCTCGCTAGATTACCACTACGAATACCACGTTTCGTTGAAATATAACAAATATTACGGCTGGCATGGTCAAATTAGTGTTTTGGGTTCCCCCCCTTCCGGTGGACCGACTTTGGTGGTTAACGAACTCGTTCAATCGTTTGCTAATTGAATGCTGTATACCAAGTTTCGTGACGAAAAAACAAAAACTCTGGCCACTATCGTGTTAACAGACATATATATATATATATATATATATATATATATATATATATATATATATATATATATATATCTTATATATAAATTCTTTTTTCATTGTTTTGCTTACGGCTGATTTTTATTAAACATATCTAAAAGAAGGATTGTGTATTGTGTAATGTATTAAGTGTTCTTTCATTTATATTGCGGAGTCTCAATGTGCCTTTGTCCAGCCACTGAATATGAATCATCCTTCTTTTTCTTTTTCTTTTTTAGTGTTAGTTCTACTTTTTTAAAATTTAAAATGGATGAAATACAAACAAAGATAGAAAAATTTGGCATATTCCGTTGCAACGTGTTGAAGGCCTTACTTGCTCTAAAGAACTACAAATATTTGCTTGAAATGGGACATATCTGGGAATGGCTTAATTAAGTGATATCGGAAACACAGCTTGCAATATGTGGCTAATTACATTCCTAGTCTTTCAAGGCCTTGTAATTAAATTCAATTGAAACGCCGCTTGCAAATTGTGTTGCAAATATGTTATCATACCTAATTTCCTTGCAACACTACCAACGCATGCTTCACCTCAAAAGTATCAAACGCATGTTGAATGAGTTAGAAACAGGGATCGAAACAGTTACTTTGTTATAAAAAAAGTTAAAATTTAACTGTTAAAATGAAACTTTTACTTTATATGTTAAAAAATAACAGTAAAAAAAAACTTTTATTCAAAAGTTTTAAGAGAAAAAATTATTTATGAACTTCTAAAATTAGGTAAATGAAAATAAAAGTTAAAGTAATAATTTTATTTTCTTCAATATGAAATAAAAGTTTTAAGTATTTTAATCGAGAATTTTAGGGTTGAATAAGATAATAATAAATAAAATGTTCTTTCTTTAAAAATTTACTCCTGTAAACTTTTTTCTTTTAAGTATTTTAATAACAATTACTTTAAAACTTTTATTTTTTAAGTTAAAAAAAAAAAAAAAACTTTTTAAAAACAAATTTAAACCCGAAAAGTTATTTTATAACATTTACTTTTTCAAAATGAAAATAAAAGTAAAAGTTTAATAAATACTTTTTTATAATAAAAGTAAACAATTCTTTTCGATCCCTGGTTACAAAGAGCTCTTACCTAAACAAGATAGTATAAACTTAGGTGACAAAATTTGTTGTTTGTAAAAAGTTACTAACTTATGTCTTTAGCTTACATTTGTGGATTATGGAAACACATAGGAACATTAATTTATTCTGGATAATTAGAGACTGTCCTACCATAATTGTCTTTAAAGTGAAATGAAACCAAACCTACTCCCCATGTAATTGTCCGCTGATAGAATAAGGAGATAAAGAGAGGAGAGCGAGCAAGCTGGGATGCAGAGGTTTATCGATTGGCATATACCAGGAACCCCTTCGAGTCGAGTGGAGGGTTAACTCCTCAACAAGACAATAGCTCCAGAGCCAGTCCAGGGATCTCGAAGAGTTCTGGGTATTGTTCTGTACTAAAAGCATCGAAGCGATCGAGTACGGGAAATGGAAAAGTCCAATTCCCCATCTACAAGTGGTAGAATACTCCCTTCTAAGAAAAGAGTTGCAACCCTCGGGTCTGCTCTTAGCGCGGAGAGGAAGGGCGGATATGGACCGAGGCGATTGATTATGTCGAGAAAGGTTTCGATGGCGGTGGCTGTGGGAAACAAGGACACAGCTATGATGAGTGTAAATGCCTTTAAATGCGTTTCAAGGATGTAATCCTATTCTCGAGTGTGCGCTACGAGCTGGGCATGGGAAGCGGCTCCTGACTCAGCCCTTGGAGGAAGCTGTTAGCAGCTACTTATCAACTACCATCCTTCAAACCACATTATACATTTCCCCGCCAAAACAACCTAAGGGAGATTATGAAAGGACTCCAACAAGGTAAAAAATGTAAAAAGAAATAAATAAAATAAGTTCAAGAAAAGAAAATACTGTTCAAAAAAAAAGGAAAGAAAGAAATATATATATATATATATATATATATATATATATATATATATATATATATATAATAAATAATGAAATTAAAAATAATTGTTTAAGAAAAACATGAATGTTAATCAAGGAAAGCACATCCTAACCCAGTGGCATGGAGTGAATATTTCGAGTTTCATGTTTTGCGGTAGGGCGCTGACGACGATGAGTTTTTTTGCCCATATATACTTCAAACATACAAACCAACGAGATTTGGCTATATCTACTTATTGTTATCATATTATTAATTATAATTATTAATATATCAGGGGGTGAGGCCAACGGCCATAGCCACGTTGAATTTACCGGTTCCCGTAAGATCACCGATGTTAAGCAACGTCGGGCGCGGTCAGTGAATGGGTGACCGACCACGCGCTGTTGGTACTATAAAAGGGTGGCAACCTGTGAATAGCCCGGCGTTAATAGCCCAATAGTTGATGCGCCGTTAAACACACAAAAAAAAATCAGGGGGTTAGGTTAGCTCAGTGGTAGAGCACTCGCCTAATGAACTGGAGGACCCAGGTTCAAAACCCGAGCGTACAAAAAAGATTTTATCTTCTAGTGTCGTCCTTCGGGGGTTGGATTTGGGGTCCCAGATCGTCCCTAGGCTCACCCAGCCTTTAATTAATTAATTAATGGGTACCCGTAAAGGAAAAAAATCAGGCGGCCGGAGCATAGTACTGACCACACTATCTCCCTAGTGTGCAAGAATCAGATACCTCTACTGTATCTGTCCCTCTGGACCTTTGGACTTGTTACGGGACTGATTTTTTAAAATTAAATATCTCAGATGATATCGTTGTCCCTGGAGAACCACAACCAAATCAGCTGTGTTTAAAAAAAAAAAAAAAAAAAAAAAAAAAAAAAAAAAAAAAAAAAAAAAAAAAAAAAAAAAAGTAGAATTAAATAAATGAAAAAAAAAAGAAAAAAAAAAGAATGCATGTGTGTGTTTGTGTGTATGCGTGGGTATGTGCTTTGTGTGTGAGTGTGTGTACGTATATGTGTGTGTATATGTATATGTGTGTGTGTGGTGAGTGTATACATATACATATTCTATTTAGTTTCAAAAACAATTAAATAACTCCGAGAAAATCAATAAATAAACAAACACTTCATTACTAAAAAATTGCATCATTATTCGCGAATCTTAAAAAAAAAACTAGTGCATTAATTACTAATACAGCAGTACAGCTCCTAGCTCTTAAAACATGTGTTTAATGACCGCTTGGTGGTTGACAACACATAAAAAAAAAAAAAAACCTAATTCAAATATTACACTTGAAATAAAACGTTATTCTTTAATAAACATTTATTTTGTATTTTGTTTAAGGTTTCTGTCTGCTCCTCGCGCTTTTACTAGGTCTGTAATACATCAATGGTCAATGTTTCTTATGTACATGTTGGAATTTATAATGGCCCTACATGTTCCCATACATCATACGCCTGTTTAGGTGGCTAAAAACTGATACTGCCTAATGGAACGAAGGGTAACCATCCTCTAAAATAAGAACTCTTAACTGAAGATCATCTACACTGCAAAAAGTCTGTATTTAGTCTGCTGTAAGTATCCAACGAGTAAAAACATAAAATTTGATTGCTCAGAGGAAGATTAGGCAGAGAATTAAAAAAAAAGTCTCATTTTTAGTATTAGTGAATAATTGAAATTATTGTTATTAGGGAACGGATGTTCATGTAAAATAAAATTCAAAATATCAACATATATATTTAACTATTTATAATGAAATATCTAATAAAAAATTGAAAATATTTTGTAAACATATACCTAAAATAATATAAAAGAAAAGCATAAATAATAAGTAGGAGCTCTGTTATAATAAATGGATAGAACGAAAGTTGAAAATTTATAGAAATTAATGACTAAAACTATATCATATTGAATAATGAAACATTCAAAATTATGAACTCATTATAAACAAAAGTCAAACAGAAGTTGAAAATGTCTACAGATGAACATTATTTTGGAAAATTGTTTTTTCAACAACATGCATTTTTAAATTGTCAAACGTCAAATGACGCCAGTCTGATCTTTCAACATCTATTGAAGTGACTGGTGTGTATTTGAAGGCTCCAATCTTCATGGGATTCAACTCAACTCTTAAACATCTACTTACTGTTTTGCTGCTGTGAATGTCACCAATAATCTGGATATCTTTCTGTCAACGGTTTTTTCTAGACAGTCTTTAAACTTTTTTTGTTTAAATTTATTCCCAATATCTCCTACAAACTTCATTTTCTTTCTAACTCCCTGTATGATTGCAATGCTATCCACGATGATTTTTGTTTCTAGTCTTGATATATTATTATTCAGCCACCTTGGCTTGTTCCAATTAGACAAAGTTACCTAGACTCAATGGGTAAAGTATTATTTTCTTGCTCGGTTTTGCCTTTATATCTTAAATTACAAAATATTTTACATATTTGTGAGCACAATTGCAAAACAAAAAGAATATCAAAATATGTAGCAAAAATATTTATTTATGGCAGAATGTGTAAAAATATGGATTTTTGACAAAATATGTAAAATAAAAAACTGTCTAAATGCTTTAAAATCGCTTAAAACGAACAAAATTACATCAACACTTACTATTTACGAATCAGAAAAAATATGTAAATACCGTAATCCGTTCCCTAATTAAATTCTCGGAAGACATAGTTTTCCCTGGAAAATGTTTCGATGGATCTATTCTTTTATAAACAATTATTTTGTATTTTGACAAGCTTTCTGTCTGTTTTTTTTTCAGACCTGTAAAACATAAATGGACACAATAAGTACGACAATAAAAATAAAATAACTAATTAGAAGTGGCCAACTTACACGTAAGAGTAACTTACAATGGGCTAACTTCTTTCTCTTCTCATATTGCACTAGTATTTCTTTCTTTTTTTCTTCTTTTTTTTTTAATTATTATTATTGATTATTACAACACTATGAGCTCTAGTAATATTGCTGGTTCTGTTATAATGACATTGTGAGGCTTGATGTGGGACTATGAACAATTACAAAACCCACACTAGTAATGCATTAAAGAAAAAATAAATAAATAAAAAGATAATATAAAATAATAATGAAACAACTGTAAACAATTTTAAATGAAAATATAACACACTTTGTGCACTGCAGATGCAGATGTTAAAGCAAATTGTCTCCAGGCCACCTCCGCTTCAGCCTTCTATGGGGATTTTGTGGATTTTGGAACGAGGATAGAGAATTTATCAAAGGATTTGGATGGCCAGGGAGATTGGAATGGAACTTCTGATAGACTGATTTGGCCAGGGTTTGGATAAAGGGGATATTGAAGTCATTATGGAGGGTTAGGTTCGAGACATAGTAAGGAGCAATGGATATTTTTCGAAGGATTTTTGATTGCATTGTTTGTATTCTGTTGGAATTGGAAGGTTTAGTGAAACCCCAGAGTTCTAGTCCATAAGTCCATATTGGTCGGAGTACGGTATTGTATATAAGTCGTTTGTTAGTATTTCTAGAGTGACACAACTCAAAATAAAACTCGACTGAAAATGCGTCAATCTTGCCTATGTAGAGGCATTAGGATTAAGACTGGAAGAGTGACTCAAGTGCCCACTGGTGTACAAGCTCTGAAGCTTGGTAAATACAGTATTGAAGGTTCATAAAGATATATTTACCGTTTATTTCATAGTCATAACTATGACGGTGTGAATAAAAATGATTTCTGAGTTGTGTCACTTTAGAAATACTAGTGCGATATATTGATCTATGGACAAAAAACATGCATTAATCTGTTTCTGACTATGACTAAGTTTTAGTGATTTATTACTTAAAAAGGGATAGTATAGGGGTAGTAGTAGTATTGTCATTACTATTCTCCGGCAGCCTGATTTTCTCCGCCCAATAAGTATTTAAGTGCACGATCGATCTAAGGACTGGGACCCCAAATCGAAACATTGAAATTGTATTTGAAAAATGAATTGCCTGCTTATTTCCTATCCTAATCTTGACTTTTGTTCCTGGTTTATAGATATAATTATGTAACGAAGATAAGGTATAGTTGGGATTCGGCTAGGAGAAAAACGTCAGACTTTCAGGAAGAAATGTGTATTTGGACGTTTCGGCTGCACATTGGCAGCCTTCTTCAGCACTAGAGAATGCCTAGGGGGGAGGGAGGAAGACCTCGAGGACAACTTAGGTAACCATGGTTGAATGTAACAGTAAACCTCTTTTGATGTATGTAATGTAACAGTAAACCATGGTTGAATGTAACAGTAAACCATGGTTGAATGTATGTAATCATACATTCAATCATGGTTACCTAAGTTGTCCTCGAGGTCTTCCTCCCTCCCCCCTAGGCATTCTCTAGTGCTGAAGAAGGCTGCCAATGTGCAGCCGAAACGTCCAAATACACATTTCTTCCTGAAAGTCTGACGTTTTTCTCCTAGCCGAATCCCAACTATACCTTGTCTTCGTATCTCTGCAACGGCTAACTATCTCCATCTTCAGTATAATTATGTAACTTTGTACAAAACCTCCCTACTGGATGTACTTCTATCGTTCCAAAGGGTGGATAGTTTACTTCTTTTGGGGAAGTAAATTTAACGGACAATAATATTAAATATTTTTGTTTTTGATTTGTAATTATTATATTAGCTAGAAGTCTGTATTTATTTATAATTAGATTATAATTTATATTTCTGTTTTCCCAATTCAGCTTGTTTACTTGTTTGACAAAGGACCGGATTAAAAGTCAAGATAAGAGAGCAGACGGCTGCGAGGTGCGGGGGCGTTGACGCGTAGAACCTCCTGAAATAGATCTAGTATCCGTTGACTGTTTCCAGAGACCCGATTCTCCTTGTGTCGGGTATATATAGGGACCGTCTGTCTCCTACTAGTTCTGTAGGGATCTAGCCGAAATCGTACCCGTAAGCAGGTCTCGGGGTGTCGTCGTTTTGTTTTCCATGATGTACTAGAAGGACGTTTGTCTGCTTTTAGTTTTGATGGTATTTAGCAGGGAGATGTTTGTGAAGTACTGTGCTCCATTCAATAGGATCCTCTAGAATACATGTTCTGGACTACATATTCAGTCCAGTCAACGAACAGTTATAGATGGGAATTTTTGGTACAAAATTTTTGACTTCGTTACTTTGTTTGGGATGGATAGGAGGTGAACATATCAAAAGTCCTCGCCGAGATATAAGTGAAAACCCTAAAAATGGGACCTTATGAACCCCCCCCCCCCCCCCTCTCCATCCCGGCACAAATGCTACGGGTGAGGACTTTTGATATGTTGACCTATCTAGCCGAAACAAAGTTATGAAGTTAAAAATTGTGTTCCAAACATTTCCACCTATAACTCTTAGTTTCCTGGGCTGTTAGTCGCTAAATTTCAGATTTCACGATGAACACTGAAATTATTTTTACGTTTGAAGGAAAATACATAAAATAGCAAAGTAATATATATTATTTAAGGGAATGCAGTACTCTACAATCATATAACCATTATTTATTTTTTGGGTTCATCGTTGAAGAGTTATCCCGTCAAAACGGGGAAAAAATATGCGGCAAAAGTGGTTTTCCCCAAAATGAGAGACTTTCAAGAGCGGATATTTCAAAAACTAAAGATATCTCGAAAAACTTTATTGAATAGAACTTGTAGGAAATTTAATCAGCTCTCATTTGTTATAGAATAGTCATGTCGCTAGGACGCAGGGTTTCCGAGATATAAATAAAAACCCGAAAAATGGGATCTTCTAAACCCCCCTCCCCCCCGGCACAAAGGCTACGGGCGAGGACTTTTGATATGTTGTCCTCCTAACTTGCCGAAACAAAGTTATGAAGTCCAAAATTGTGATCCAAAAATGTCCACTTATAGCTGTCTTTAAGCATTCGTTGCCTGGACTGATAACCTTTACACGGACATGCAAGGAGAAATTAACCAGTCCATGTAAGCATTGGCACATGGAGAAATGAATACAGCCATACTCTCTCGTCCTTGCCATAATTTACTGCTCGTTCGAAACAAGTTGGTGTTCGAATTGCTGGATGGTGGAAATTGATGATCAGAAGGACGAAAAAAGTCCTAAATTTCCACAGGTGTTTTCCTTGGCAGAACGTTTTTAGGGACTAAACCCCATTTTCCATGCGCATGCACTGGTTCTTATTCTGCCGAGCCTTGCTCCTAGACTCCAGGCGGCATGGGCTTTAAAAATGGGGCTTAATCCCTGAAAACGTTCTGCCAAAGAAAACACCTGTGGAAATATCGGACTTTTTTTCATCCTCTAAATTATCGGTAGTTTATGCTTTTTATTTATTTTTGTGTGTGTGTGTGTGTGTGTGTTGCCGCCCTTTTGTATAATGCCAACAGCACGTTGTCGGTCACCCATTAAGGTACTTACCACGCCCGACGTTGTTTAACTTCGGTGATCTACGGGAACCGGTTTATTCTACGTGGCTATGGCCGTTGGCTGTGCTTTTTATTATCGGTAGTTTAATGTTTTTTATACGTATCTCTCTTTTTTTTTTTTCTTTTTTTTTCTTTTTTTTTACGCCGCATCTACATCTAGGTCATTAGCGCCTACATCCAGGGTGCAGCGAGGAATTTTACCAGCGAGCCGTGGGATGATAAAATTCCTGCCGGAGGTTGGGAATCGAACCCACCATCTCCCGCTTATGAATCCAAGGCGCTAGCCATTAGACCACGGGAGACCCCTGCTCCTCGTATCAAATGCATCCGTAATCAGGGGTAGATATGGACATACCTGGGAATGTCGAGGAGATATCGTCATAATATGGCTTCGATTAATGGTCATAAAAAATGTATTTAAAATTTCTCTGTGATATGGTTGATATGTTATACCTGTCTGCTATTGATGAGTGTTTGCTTAGCACGTGTGTAGAAGCTGTCATATTATGAGTAGCAGGTTAGGGGTTGGTGAATGGGGTATTGTTATTCATTCACCCTCCTGTATTATACAACCATATTTATTAATATGCTCTCGTTCTCCCCTCTCGTTGACAGTTATTATACCGCCATTTATATAATTAGCTCTCTTCGGGCACTTTTTTTTATTCTTCTTTGCCTGCATTGGAGGAGCAAATCTATTTGTTTTTCTTAGTTTTTTTTTTTTTTTTTTTTTTTTTTTTTTTTTTTTTTTTTTTTTTTTTTTTTTTGCCAGCTCGTTTAACAAATTTCCGAAGATATGTCCTTGTGGTTGGACTCTTGAAAGAATTTTTCGTAACAAACCACGAGGGCCCTGAGAGGCAGGTACTGTGGAGGTATCTGATTCATGAACATACGGCACACTACGGAGATAGTGTGTCATGTTTCTGCCGCCTGATTTTCCCCTTGCTTCTTCGAGTCATCGTGGGTCCTTAGCACCAAGGTACCCATTAATAAATTAATTAAAGTCTGGGTTGGCCTAGGGACGGTCAGGGAGGCCGAACCCAACCCATGAACGAAGACACTAGAAGAAAAAATCTTTAGTCCTTGCTCGGGATTTGAACTCAGGTCCTCCAGTTATCCGAAGCCTTCTGCTTTAGTTCCAGCCGACAAACATATATGTCATGGACTGTATAACATACTGTCTTGTTTTTCGTACATGGCCACTGTGCCTGTGCGAACGCCAGCGGACAATTTTATGTAACTTTTTTTTTTTCAGTTTAGTCATCGCTAAAGCATATTCATGCTAAAATAAAGTATAGCAATCGATCGAGCGACTTCGTTAACATGCAAAATAGATCCATCAGGAGTGAGGGGGGTGTATTCCATACACGGCTCTACCGGGTGTTGACCCCCCCCCCCCCCCCCCCCCGCCGGAGAGAGGGTCCACATTCTCCGGGATTGTACAGTACAGAGAGCACACCGATGTCACGGAAGGACCGCACCCGGCATAACCCATGTCACAGATATATATATCTGTTATATATATATATATATATATATATATATATATATATATATATATAAAAATATTTACTATACATTACTTTTTATGTAAGTATGCATTTTTAAAGGGTATGCCATAGTAGCAAGGACCGAAATAAAAATTAAATGTTTCCTAAAAATTATGACAAAAAAATTACTTCATAATTTATATTTTTAAAATTAATGAATAACTGTTATGAAATAATTTTTATTTTTAAGTTTTTAAAATAAAAATTATTAGACATTTTTTTTTAAATAATAAAATATATCAATTACGATGGAATTTTTTTTTTTTATTTCCCAATAATAAAAATTAAAGGTTATTTTCGGACCCTGCATAGTAGAGTGAGTTTTCATATAGTACCTATTTTTTCAGTTGTTTAAAAAAATGATAAAAAAGATAAGGGAATAAATAGAGGTGAGATGTGAAGAAGGTGCCGAAGGAGAGAGTTTTTAGCATTACGCATAGTTTGTGTATTTTATTGAAATGACAATTTGTAATTGGCCGAACTGTAGGTAATATTTCCCTACGAACTGCTAACAATATTATTATTATTATTTTTGTGATGGTATTTATACGTTTGACTTAATAATACATACAAAAAAATAAAAAAATAAATAGAAAAACAAAAAACATGATAAGTAAAATAAAATAAAAAAAGTTCGACTCGCAGGAACTGCATCATCTTAGCGCGGTTCCGTTCTTATCCCTAGTATCATTTGGAAAGATTAAAATAGAATCAGTTATTATTTTGGTTTCACCTTTCTTGAAAGGTCTTGATTTATGATCTTACCTGGATGGGTCGGCCATCCCCAGAAAGACCCCGCTTATAAGCAGTTACAAGGTCTTCGAATCTCTGTCTTGGAAAGCTATATTTCCAACAATAAATTGTTTTTCTTATTTTACTTAACCCGTTTTATTGTCAAATACATTATCCAACTATAAGCAATTAAAAAATTACAAGGAATATAAACAGACAAAAAGAAACCTTCGAATAAACGAAATCAATTACTTTAAATTTTTAAGCACTTATTTCTCCGATTGACATCGCCTAATCAAAACTTTCTAGTCGGCACTTCTGGATTGCGTCATGAGGTCAACCTTATAAGCCGGGTTCCTCTCTATGGAGGGAGGGAGGAACCGCCCTAAAAACATGCTACGTAAAATAAATAAAGAAGCATGTTAAAAAAAATAAATAAATAAATGAATGTATTCAATTGCTGATGTTATATAACCCAATTGCTGATGTTATATAACCCAATTGCTGATGTTATATAACCCAATTGTTGATGTTATATAACCCAATTGCTGATGTTATATAACCCAATTGCTGATGTTATATAACCCAATTGATTAGGTGAATTAGTTCTAAACAGAGATACAGCTTACATATATAGGTTAGTAAAAATGTGTGTGTGTGTGTGTGTGTGTGTATAATACAGAATTCTACACTTATACGTACACACATCAAGGGCGTAATAACCTAAATGTTTATCGCACTACGAACTGTACAAGATGGTTCTACATTGCAGAATTCAATTTAAGCGAGAGATTCTAAGAATCTTAATCCCTGAAAATGTTCAAGGATTAGTTTGAACCAAATTCTAATGCTAACTGCACGACTGTATGTATTGTTAATTGTTTTTTTTTTTCAACTAACTGTACGATATTGTTGCTGTATATAGAAATGTGAAGTTACTCCGGTATCTGAAGACAAGTATAGAAATTCGCTCGAGTCCTGTTTGGTGCCGCAAAGCTAAGGAGAGACCTGGGTAGTTAGCTGGATGAATATTCATAGAGATCTGGAAGGCTTTGAAGAAACGAAGAGGGATGTTTGAAACAGGTGGCTTACCAGCTTAATAATTCATGTCTTAGTACTTACACCTACTTTTTCTAGGGGTTTCTGCCCCGCTTCTCGACAATTGTAGACCGCTCCCTTCCTTTTTATCCCGAGGGGCTCTTTTTCCCCACCGGATCAGCTTACTTTTCCTCGCCTTCTCTTAGTAGTCAGCTCTCGAAAAGAGATTATCACCTTACTTGTTCCTGTCTACCTTTTCTGGAGGAATTCTTTATTGTATTTCTCGGATGAAACCAGAAGGCTCTGGATGTGTTTTTTTTTTTTTTTCTTACAAACTTTGATGCGAGGATTTATTTCTGGACTGATTTATTTAAATTTTAACGTCCATTATTATTAAGTAAGAAAGCACGGGTTTTCTATGGTTTAATAACGGTACGAATCGAAAATTAGTTAGAGATATTGCATCATTTTTTTTATTTATTTCTTGGTTTCACGAGCTTAGTAACGATGGCGATTTGCTCTAATTTAAAAAAAGTCCGTCTCGCAGGACTGCATCATCTTAGCGCGGTTCCGTTCATATCCCTAGTCTAATTTGGAAAGATTAAAATAGAAGCAGTTATTATTTTGGTTCCACCAGTCTTTTTTTTTTAAATTAATTATTATGATGGCGTGTCAACCCTTAAGGTCACTTAACGCCATTCCTGTGAGTAGTAAAGTCTTGAAAGGTCATGATTTACAATCTTACCTGGAAGGGTCCGCTACACTAGAAACAGACCCGCTAGTGACAAGGTCTTGGAATCTTGGAAATCTATATTTCTAACAATAAATTGTTTTTGTTATTTTACTTAACCAGTTTTATTGTCAAATACATTATCCAACTATAAGCAATTAAAAAATAACAAGAAATAAAACAGACAAAAAGAACCATTGGAATAAACGAAATCAATTAATTAAAAGCTTTAAGCACTTTTTTCTCCGATTGACATCGCCTAATTAAAACTTTCTTCAGAACCTTTTTTTTAGAGCATTTAATAAGCTTTCTAATGGTATTCTTCCGTTTACCAAGATTCTCAACCTTTTTCGAGATATTAATGAAAGTAAACAAAGTTACTAAAACTTTTTATGTCTGTTAATAAAATATTTTATTCTAACCCTTCCTTAACTCCAAACGTAACCAAAATTTCAACATATTAGTTTTGATGAAAGTAGAACATGCAGAAAATGTTTCAACTGAATCCCATGATTCTAAGTACCCAAACCAAAAACGGTATTCAAAAAATATTTTTCCAATTTTCTCGAAAACGGTTAAAGCTATCGCCTTGAAAATGGTTTCATTCGTTTTCCTAGCCCAGGAATCATATAAATCGAGTACTTAGAAGCTTATGAACTCAAAAACGTAAGTGTTACGATTTTTTTTGCGCGAATTTCGCCCCAAACGCCAAACGTCTTCCAGTAGACGGATTTTGCTGGTTAACGAACTTGACCTTTCAAATTGGATGAAGGATTTTTGTACCAAATTTCATCAAAATCGGACCATTCGTCTTCTAGAGAGCGAACAGACAAATATATATATATATATATATAAATAAATATATACATATATATATAAATAAATATATACATATATATATATATATATATATATATATATATATATATATATATATACAAATTTGAACCACCGTTATTTTCGGTCTCTAGGGGTTCTGAAACGCGAAATTTTCTAGTCGGCACTTCCGGATTGTTTCATTGTATCAACCCTATAAGCGGGGTTCCTCCCTATGGGGGAGGGAGGAACCGCGCTAAAAGATCATACATAACAAATTTACATTTCGGTAGTTAACATAAAAGTTTGAACAAAAAAAAACAAGTGATTTTAGCGTACATAGTATATAAAACAAACATTGCCAGCTGTGTTATTTTCTCTTTTGTTACTTTAGTAAAAATATGTAATCCCATCAATTAAAAAAAAAAACAAAAAAAAAACTGAACAATACACAATTAAGAAAACCGCTTCTACTTTTTCTTGGATGGTTCTTGTTTTGCTTTGGGTCCCATAGTTTCTTTTATCCCCGTAGCACTTTTTTTCGGAGTAGTCCGAAGTCGACTGTACATATAGTGTTCCTTCAGAGAACACTATATGTACTATTTTTATCACTTCTAGGCCTATTGGCTAAGATCAAAGATCTACCAACATTAATCATGAAGATTAGATAGTTAGCCGTCGAGGTGATAAGTAAAGATGGATTACTTGGGATTCGGCTAAAAAAAAATCAATACGATTTTTGTAAAGAAATCTATATTAAGGACGTTTTGGCTACTCTTTGGTAGCCTTCGTCAGCTAAAATGACAAGAAAAGAAAAAACAGGAATTTCTCTGTGTATTAATTCCTGTTTTTTCTTTTCTTGTCATTTTAGCTGACGAAGGCTACCAAAGAGTAGCCGAAACGTCCATAATATAATTTCTTTACAAAAATCGTATTGAGGTTTTTTTAACCGAATCCCAACTAATACATTTTTACTTACCAACATTAATGCTGGTTTCATTCGTTCCCTTATGTTGGAAAACCTATAAAAATTGTACCTGCAAGCCTGTGGACGCAAAACCTAAATACTACTAAGAATTTCTCCCAAAGACAATGATTCGTTCGATGTACCAAAAA
The DNA here is from genome assembly GCA_946811695.1 of Gonocerus acuteangulatus. Lineage (NCBI taxonomy): Eukaryota > Metazoa > Arthropoda > Insecta > Hemiptera > Coreidae > Gonocerus > Gonocerus acuteangulatus. Next base: position 154,074,124 of record OX328123.1, on the reverse strand, counting down.
AAAAACTACGGTCTGGTAGACGCATTCTGCCGACAATGAAGAATAACTGTTAGATAGAGCTGTGGGACAGCCACCGAATGAATATATTAAATTCGGGCGGGGTGGCCAGTACTTAGACGGATAACTGTCTAGGAAAACCTCGCGACGTTGCATCAATGTTAGTATGCCACCCGATGGATAGAAAAACGACCTCTTTCCGAAATTATAGCAAGCAATGTCTAATCAATGTTCTGTGATTTTTTTGCATGAACGTACCTCTCAACTTAAAAATAAACTATTTTTTATTAACTAAGTGACCTTATTTAATTCATTTTTAAAGGTTTTTATGACACATTTTTTACCATCAAATGAAAATTTCGGGGGGGCTGGAGCCCCCTCAGCCCCCCCCCTCCTTATATACGCCCATCTTGCAGAGTCGAAGATGATCTCGCTGTCGGAAGCTAGGTTACGCTACCGGCTCTCATGATCTACCAGCTGATACTTTTTTCTATTTGTTGTCAATTTTCCACGGACTAGCTATCTGGTGAGGTGAAAAAGACTTGCCGGCACCACGGAGCCCATCTCTTCCCACGTCCCCATGTCCTGAATACTGAAATCTACTCTCTTAGAATATTTATCCTCTCTGCTCCTTTCTCTATTTTTCCCGCATCACAACATCCTATTATCTACAACTTCTTACTCCTCTAGTCTTAAGTAAATGTCATCTGTAATTTAATGGCCATTTTAGTGCAGTTCCTCCCCCCCCCCTTCCATAGGGAGGAAACCCGCTTATAAGGTTCACCTCATGACGCAATTCGGAAGTGCCGACTAGAAAATATTTCAGATCCCATAGATCAATAATATAACGGTGGGTGGTTCAAATTTGTATGTATATATATATATATATATATATATATATATATATATATATATATATATATATATATGTCTGATTGCGGTCCTGACGGTTAAAAAAAAAGCAGAATCCGTCCACGGAAAGATGGTTTTTGGAGCAAAATTCGCGCTAAATAAATCGTAACGCATACGTTTTCGATTTCATAGGCTTGAAGGTAATCGTTTTATAGGTTTCATAAGGTACAAAAACGATTGAAACCATTTTTGAAAGCGATATCTGTAACTGCTTTCCAGAAACATTGAAACACCTACTTTCCCAAAGTTGAGAAGAAGTTGAGTTGAAACTTGTTCCAGACGTTTGATATTCATCTCCCGAAAGTACCAGTTTTGAGCGAGTTCATCCAAAACTTGTTAATGATATCTTTTAGGCGTTTGGACTAATCGGCTATTATACCAAATAGTATTTTTGTAGTATATTCCAATAAGGGGTAACCACTCTTGTCGATGCTAGAGGTAACATTTCTTCAATGTGTAACGTTAGAAATAAGAATGAAAATAGCTTAGTATAGTAATTCGTTTAAAATGATAGGAATTCTGATAATGTTATGAAGCAGCGGTTGTAAAAAGCTCTCCCAATTGAAGAACCGATGCTAAACTGGGCCTGAGGTATGCGAACGAGTCCCGATCTTGGATTCCTCTGCTTCTTGGTAGCGCCATTAAAAGGGAACAGATGTAGTGAGGCCGGTGGACTGAGGGCTGTGGACGTTTGACATTTTACACTCGGATCCGCGGGAGGTGATGCTGGTAGCTGATAAGACTTCAGAGATTTAGAGATAGTGATGAAGACTTGTGCCTATGAATGCCTACAACTTTTCTCTTCTCGTTTCGCCTCATTTGTGAGCTCCTCGGATGAGGACCCTCCCCCCCCCCCCCCCACAGCAGGAATAAAACTAGTTTTCTCTCTCACAATATAAAAGGATTTATTATAGCATTTAAATTCTGCCACAAGGTTGTCTCTCCGTCTTCAGCAGGACAGGCTACCGTTCGATCGAATATTTGAAAGAGATCTCAGTGTATCTGATTTAAGATACATCTCATCTCTCTTTTTGGCATGAGTGTGCCTTATTGTAGGGCATTCTTAAGCTGTGATAGTGTAGCTTGGAATTTCTGTTCTACAAGAGCTGTAATCTTTATAATATAGGGAGCAAGGTTAGCTCAGTGGTAAAACACTCGACTTATTTGCTGGAGGGCCTGAGTACAAAACTCGGGCTCACCAAAGATTTTATCTTCTGATGTCTTCGTTCGTACGTTGGATTTGTGGTCCCTAACCGTCCCTAGGCCCACCTAGCCTTTAATTAATTTATAAATGTGTACCTGCAATGGGAAAAATCAGGCGGCTGGATTACAGTACTGACCACAGTAACTCCCTAGAGTTCCACTGGGCCCTCGTGGCGAGGACTGATTAAAAAAAAGGAAAAAAAAAAGAAGAAGTTTATTAGAGGGTTTCTGTTAATTTTCCTTTAACCCAGAAGATTATCAATACGAAGGGTAGATATTATTGACCATATCGTCGATACAAAAGCAAACTAACGAATATGAAAAAATGCATCTTTCATTGCCCTCTTTAATAATTTCTGCTGGACTTATTTACGGCAAATTCTTCAATCTGACTTCACTCTATTAAAGGGAAAGTATTCCACTATCAAAAGGTCAAATCTGCCGAATATTTGACTGTCCAAAAAAAAAGTTATGAATAAATACTTTTCCACTCTGAAAAGTGGTGATTTTCATGTTCGTTAGTTTGCTTTTGTATCGACGATATTATACTCTAGGGAGATAATGTGATCAGTAATTTTCTCCGGTCGCTATATACCTTGGTTTTGCACGTTTTAGATCACACAATAACAAGTAGACTTTCTAACAAGAAATGCCTCTGAATAGGTCCGAACCTTTTGTCTGATGGGCGAAATTTTAAAAATTTAAATGACGTGGCGATAAAGAGAAACTTTTTGCTGCTTTATCTATCTCAATCCTCCGAAATATAGGAGAATAAACATTTACGGATTGGGTCATCTTAGAGGAATTTTCTACAATTATCGTTTTATACTAAAACAAACTCTCGTAAACAATATTACGAGGGTATAAATATTCAGGGAACGGTTGTTGTGTCGTATTAAAGCCTCCACAGTGAGAAATGATTTCGCATCCGTCAGGCATAGTTCTCTGTCTTCTCATCGGTAAGCCTGTTTTCATAATGTATTTGTTTATAATACATTTTATATCTGCATCCATGGTACCCATCTAGGTCTGAAACCAGTATTGATCTAGCTATAATTTATGCTCTAGCTATACGTACTGTATAATGTTTTTATGTTTTTTTGAAACTTTTTGTATATATATAAATTGGTATTAATTCTGTCCTACTTGTTTTATATCCTCATGAAGGCTTCAATTTCATGTCGAAACGACGGCAAACAATAAAACCCATTTTCACATAAAAAAAAATGTAGTTTTATTAAGACACAACGACTTAACCCTGACAATTTCTACCTCCCCATCACAAACGGTCAGCTATCTCCTCTCAATAAACAATGTTACATTAATCCTAAGTTAAAAACGTAATCCTCGCATATTTGAATAAAGCAGGATCCATACTCACAATAATTGGTTTTCTTGAGATCTTCTTTTATAAGAAGTAACCTTTTGCAGAATCTTTACGCGTTCTTAGCCATAATAAGTATTCTTAGAAGTATCAATCTACTTACACTTTTATATTAAACGTCAGATTTTCATCAGAGTTATTTGTGAAAGGAAAGAAAACAGGAGGACCTGAGATCCAAGTAATGAAGATGGAGTCTTGTTTAGAACTGCTGCCGGGTAAGCCCCGAATATTTGGATATCCTTTAATTCATAGGATAGATAGATATGTTTTGATGGCTGTAGCAAATATCATGATAGCGTGTATATAAGTTTGTTTTGAATTCTCCTATCTATATAACCTTCCTCATCGCCTACAACTGAAGTTATCGTTATTTCTTATTTTATAAAAAGATTTTACCCTCGAGAGAATGGAATTTTATTTCCCATGAAGTACATATTTACAGTTGATTATAACAGTAAAATGAATATGCTAGTAAAGCAAAAGAAACATAAAATGACAACGAATTTTTGGATCGAAATAGAGCCTTCTGTGCAGCAGTCGAAGAGTGAGTATGTTTCATTCAGATATTTCTGTCACATGGATTCTCATTGGCTGGAACTCTTCTTCTGAGCTTCATTGTCATCTGCCTCATTGTCGGCTATACCTCTGTGTCCCGGGACCCAAAATAAATGTACGGTTTTTCCCAATTTGTTCAGAATAGCGAGATAATAATGAATTTTCTTCAAGAGATTTATTGTAATTACCGACAGTTTCTGGTGCTGAGATGGAATCAGAACAGATTAGGGTTTTATTATTCACACTACCGATGGCTAAGTATATTTCTGTTGCTATTTTTCTTAGTTCTGTGAATGTGGATGAGGTACGGAGGTAATTTCTTTGTAGTTCCGGCTTGGATAACTTCATCTCTAGCGTTTTCATTTTTCTTTATGTCTTCCGTGTAATATACTTCATTATCTGAGTACCTCCCAAGAGCATTTTTTCGTTGTTTTTTTTTCGTTTTTAACGGCGCATCAACTATTTGGCTATTAGCTCCGGGCTATCTACAGGTTGCCACCCTATTCTATGCCAACAGCACGTGGTCGGTCACCCATTCAAGTACTGATCACGCCCGACGTTGCTTAACTTCGGTGATCTACGGGAACCGGTGCATTCAACGTGGCTATGGCCGTTGGCTATTTTTTAGTTCTATTAATTATGGTATCCGGGATTTTCCTTAGTTCATGTAAGATGTAAACTCACACTTTGATTGGCTGGCTATTTTAAATTGTACTAAAACATCAATTTGATTGAAGTTACCTCTTTAGTTAAATTTGTTGAATTAAGATAATTTTAAGTGCTAATTTTAACACTCAATGTTCTTATCACTTATCTACAAACTCTTATATGTAATCGATTTGTTTGCTTTACCCAGATAGAGTGTTCCTTTGTTGTACCGGCATTTTCCGACAATGGAGTTCTTGTCTTGGCAATAATTGAAAACGTTTGTAAATCGACCCTGTCCGTTTAATGCTTGGTGGCTTTTATTATGAGGTTAGAGGCACGGTTTTGGGTGTTTTTCTACTTTCTAAAATATTTAGTTTTGGCTGAGTGCTAGAATACTTGAACTTTATTAGCGATTACATTATGTAACGAATTCATTTATTCCATGGGTTCCATCCTCCCTCCATAGGAAGAATTTTTTCCTAGCTGACCTTCAGCCATTTCAGAACCCATAGATCACGAAAACAACGGTTGTTCAAACACACGCACACGCATATATATATATATATATATATATATATATATATATATATATATATATATATATATATAGGTTAGCTCAGAGGTAGAGCACTGGACTAGTAAGCTGGAGGCCCGAGGAAGCACTTAAGATTTTTTCTTCTAGTGTCTTCGTTCATGGGTTGAATTCGGCCTCCCTGACCGTCCCTAGGCCGACCCAGCCTTTAATTAATTTAATAATGGGTACCTTGGGTGCTAATGATTCTAGCAGTCGAAGCGGCCAAGGGGAAAATCAGGCGGCCGGAGCATAGTACTGACCATACTATCTCCCTAGTGTGCCGTATTGTCATGAATCAGATACCTCTATAGTATCTGCCCCTCAGGGCCCTCGTGGCCTGTTACGGGACTGATTTTTTTTTTGTTATATATACATACATATATATATATATATATATATATATATATATATATATATATATATATATATATATATAAATATCTTGGTCCGACTTCTAAATGGTAAACACCTGCAAAGTGTGTTTTCCCTTCTAATTAACGAGGCCCATTATTGTATCAATAAATTTTCTTCAATTACATAATGTAGCGTTGGTTCTTGTAGATTGCTTCTAGTTTCCGATCTTAGTCCTTTCAGTTTGCAAAAGTTGACATACGCGAATTTTAAAACAAATACTCCATTCCTCACCGCGGCTGTTCGGCCATCTCCAAAGCCTTTTAATTTATTTAACACGAAACACTAATTATGTCTCGTTTTCCGCTAATTATTGGCGTGCCCTATATTCGGCTGGGGTATAAAATTCCCTCTGTAATAACCTTGTCACTGTAAATATTTCTCAGCTTTGTCTGTAGATAAGCATGGATGAACATTGAACGCCATCTTTCTTGCTTGACCTCTACCCTGGTCCGAATCGAAACAATCACTTTTTATATTTATATTATATTTTTATATATATTTGTTTCGCATAAAGTAAAGTCCATTGAACGGCTTTGCAAATAGGCGAACAGATGTGAGAGCCAAATTCCTTTCGAATTTCACGCATGCGCAATTGAACTTTATCGTCAATCTGAACGGTCTATAGTGCTGAATTATCATTTCACTACGTGCTTTTTAACAAAATCATTTCAAATAGATTGCAAATGTAAATATATATTTACATTATTTGCTTACTCAAAACATATTTTCAGTTCTTTCAAATGTATTTTTCAGGGGTCGAAAATAATTGTTAACTTTTACATAAAAAAGTATTTTTTTTTTTAACGTTGCTTTTATTTTCAATTTGAATAAGTTAAAAAAAGTCTTTTTTACTATCATTTTTTAACTTAAAAAATAAAAGTTTTAAAGTAATTGGCATTAAAATACTTAATAGGAAAAAGTGTAAAACTACTAATGTTTATTTTTTGTTTTGTAACAAGTATATTTCAGTAAATAACCAAAAATACATTTTTAAACCATGAACATTTCACTTATTTTGACGAATTAATTAAATTTCAAAAATAATTTACCCTTTAAGTTTATGGAATTTTTATTACATCTATAATCATTTAATGTATACTTTAGGGTTGAAAAGGTTCTTTCAATACTTACTTGTTTGGCTTGGCTTCTGTGTAGGATAAGTCCTTGTTAATATTGTATGGAAGAGTGTATTTTCTTTCTTCCCGGTATTCCAGATATTGTGAACCAATGAAACCCTAAAATTCTTGATTAAAATAAGGAAAAATTTTATTTCACATTGAAAAAAAAAAAAAAATGAAAGTTTCTAAATAACTAATATTTCTTTTTTAACAGTTATTTTTTAACTTATATAATAAACGTTTTTTTTTTAACAGTTAAATTTTAACTTTTTCGATAAAAAGATATCTGCTTCTTTTCTTCTTTGTTTAACTAGTTCTGTTAACCAGCAAAATTGGTTCACCTTGAGGGGGGTTTACGCAGTACCCAAGTAGTTCTTCTATAATATATTTGTACAAGACTTTACTGTTTATAAGTTATAAGTGAGACACTTTAAACAAAAGTCTGTACATATTTTCACTTTTTATTTACTAGATTTTAGTAATAGTAAGTTACTTTATTATACATAATAATATTTTCTAGATTTAAAAAGGAACAATAATTCGTCATTCCATGAAGGAGGAAATTCTTGTTTTATTTCTTTCTTCTCTTTTATTTTTAGGAGCAAAATTAATTTCTTTCCCTTATTTACTTTATTTTCTTTCCCCATCTGTAAAAAAATTCTTTTGGGCAAAGAAAATTAAAGGGATGAAAGCAGACGAAATTAAACGTGTTAAATTATTAAAATATAAGGAGGTTTTTTAATTGACTTGCTGGATTTGTTATTGATACACTGAAGGAAAAAAAATGCTTTCTCGTAACAGGCCACGAGGGCCAAGAGTTATGGATACTTTGCAGGTATCGGATTATAGACCTTACAGCACAGTAGGGAGATAATTTGGTCAGAACCGTACCAAGGTTGCCTGATTATTCCCTTTAAATGTACCCATTAATTGCTGGGTGGGCCTAGAGACGGTCTGGCACCCATACTTCGGAAATAAAATATAAAATCACGCCCTTAGCAGGTCATGAGGGTGCAGATACTGTAGAGCTAACTGATTCTTGACCTTGCAGCTCTAAGGAGCTATGCTCAGATTACCTGATTTTTCCTTTGACAGGTTCAAATTAAATTCTGAATGGGGCTACTAGGGATGGTATGTGCCCTTAATTCAAACAATAGAATATAGAATTTTTCGGTACTTGTCCGAGTATCGAACCACGGGAACTCGAGTTGATAGCCGCAGGAAAAGTCCACGCTTCAGTACCCATAGATCATGAAAATAAGAGTGGTTCAAATTTGTATTTATGTACGTATGTAGCTAATGCAGAATTAGAAAAAAAAAAAAAAAAAAATAGACATGAGCATTTTTAGGATTTTCATATATTTTCTTAAGTATCTCGAATGCGGTTGGGGACACGTGGTAAGTTGACTATAACCATTCGAAAGCTTGCTAAATGTTCTACAAAGACGATTCTATAGACATTCTCGAAAGTGTCCGTTTCTTTGCATTCAATGATTCTTTGCGGGTATTTTTCCCTCTTGTTGTGTTTTATTACCTGACTTTATAATTTATTTTAGCAATAAAATTGATAGTAAAACAAGATGCTTAAAATCCCACCGAACAGCAATATTCGAAAAATCATTCGTCAACCGTGCAACCTCGCTATGGAATTCCTTACCTCTGTTTGTCCGCCATTCTACCAACCTAGAAACCTTTAAATCCCGACTCTTCCACCACCTTCTATCCCTCCAAGTTTTACCAAACACCTTGTCTATACTGAAGCTGTACACTATATATTGATACTGATAGCATTTTTAAGTTTTTAAGTTTATACGTAAAATTCAAAATTATTCCTATGGGACTTCTGTCCCGGAAGAAGAATAAAACTTTTCATTCATTCAAAAAATGATAACGATTATTTTTTTTTTTTTTTTTTTTTTTTTGCAATTTCCGCTTATGTAGGTTTCCAGTACAGAATTCTTATGTTCATATTTCATGAGAGTAGGTCTTTAAAATTTTTAAGAACATTAAACATTAGTTTTCTAAATGTCACGAGGGATAAGAAGTTATGGAAACGCGCTAAGATTACCTAGTTCTTGTGAGTTGGATTTTTTTAAAATAGTACGACCGGCAGAGTTCGCGCTGAGCATTGAAGAACCAAGTAGGTTGCCTTGAGTTTGTATGTGTGCCCCGGTAAATTAGTTAGCATCCGAGATTTTAGCTCATTAGCAACAGTTTTTGCTCGTTTGCCTTCTTTTCTGAAATATAAAATGAGATGAGTTCTGTTCCCTGGAGAGCGTTTAGGTAGTGTATAGCCGAGACCCCTAGTATGGTAGATGGAGACGCCCCACTGGGTAGGACAAAGCACTCTTGGTAGGTCTAGGTATAAAAACCATCACGAACCTAAGACCCTCAGACACCTTCCTGGAACCCGACAACCTTACCTTACATCCGGAGACCTTACAACCTGTCCTCCATTCCTCTCAGGTATTTGCTTTACAGGATCTTTGTTGGTTTATTTTCTTCTTACAACACTCAGAAAACAGTTAGTGATGTCTATTCGGCTGTAGATGGTCCATGAAACTTTCCAGTGGAGTGTCTTATAATATTTTGTTTTTTAATGTTTATTTAAAATCTGTACAATTTATATAGTACAATAATTAATTGTGCTCGTCTTATTTACATCTCTGAGAATAGTATATGGAAGGAGCCAATCATTATTGGCACTTCCTAATATATGGGTGATTCCATATCAAGTGATCCACTATTTTTCCCCTCATATTTTTTGATTTTTTTTTTTAATTTGGCTCATCAATAGTACCCCATACGACAATGAAAAATCCAAATTTTTAGAAATTTATCTTTATTAGTTTTCGAGTTATGAATGTTTAAGTTTTTTTAAAAAGCACATTTCAGGACCGACATTTGATCATAAAATCAACCATAACTCCCAAACGAAATGAGCTAGAGAGGTGTGGTAAAAAGCATTCGTTAACTTTAATGCTTAATACATTTTTCGTAGCTTAGAGCGATTTTTTTTTGTTTAATGGATACGACTTTGGTGCATCAAAATACATGATAGAAATCAATAAAATATGTGTGTTTACAAATATTGTCGTATCCTTCATAACCTGCAAAACAGTTAACTTTAATGCTTAATAACGCTTTTCTTTTTTGAGAGTGTTAAGGCGTGAGCACTTAACACTCCGTGCTAAAGGTCGTGGGTTCGATTCCCACTAGGGGCGGTGGCTTTTCTTTAGAAAAAAGAAAAGGCATCACCCTTATCCTCGCTAGAAAAGGGTGGTAACCTATAGATAACCCGTCCTAAAATTCTTAGTTAATAATAAATGGACGTTAAAATTAAAATTAAAAAAAAAAAAAAAAAAAAAAATTGAGAGCGACTTTTTATTTTACATGATTCGTTTTAGTGCGTTTAAATACAATATAGAACCAACAGGCCGAAAAACCCATGAGGAGGCCCCTTAATTTAACAATTACCTTTGATTTTGATCATATTAATATTTTTATTAATAAATACTGCTTGCCATTATCTAATATGAATTATAACCGTACATAACGAGTCAAGTAGTAATAGATAACCAGTGAAGAACCTGTAAGCTAATCAGTAAGCTTATCAGAGAGTACGAGTAATTGATAGAAATCACTACAGATACTTCAAAAGTAACTGGATGTGGTCTTCGGAAAAAGATCCGAGTATTCGTTTAAAGCAACGACAGTTCAGTCCTTTAGAATCAGTCTATCTATTATTTGGGTAATATCCTATATTGCACTTTCCCTTTTTTCCAGGTGGAGGGCTTTCCTCCGACTAAATGGATGTCTCGTTTTATGCTTATGTCTCTTGTGAAACTTAAGAATCCATAATCTATTCTAATCCCCTTAGCTGTGCCTTCGTTTTTATTGATTCACAGCTTCTTTTTCCAGCTACTTTCGAGTGGAATTATGGGAACATTTGGAAAATTTCTGGTATATTTTGGCTCGCTTAGAAATTTATGTAGAAACGATCCTATTGGTTAGAAAAAGACGGTGTAAAAAAAAAAAACTCACATTTTATGAAGCTAATAGACATAAATCACAACTATCCTCAAAAAGAAATTTTGAGAAAAAAATTAGGTAAATTTATTTCTTAAGGAGATTCGATTTGGCTTCATGAATAATTTTACCATATTTCCTGAGTAGGGAGGTGTTACCTGAGAGGGGAACTTCACTCCTCTTCTTCATTAACTCTAGGTTTTTTCTAGCCTTAGGTTCGGTTCCAACAACGTCCTACATCTCGGACAACACATGTTTACCTTCTTTAGAATTGACTTTTCCATCGTTTTGTTGACATTTTTTAAGTATTAACTCCTTCGTTTTTTTGTCGTCTGCTTGAAAACAGCTATAGGTGGAAATTTTTGGAACACAATTTTTGACTTCGTAACATTGTTTGGGCTGGATAGGAGGTGAACATATCAAAAGTCCTCGCCCCTAGCCTTTAAGCCGGGGGGGGGAGGGGGGTTTAAAAGGTCCCATTTTTCGGGTTTTCACTTATATCTCGGAAACCCTGCGTCCTAGCGACATGTCTATTCTATAACAAATGAAAGCTGATTAAATTTCCTACAAGTTCTATTCAATAAAGTTTTTCGAGATATTTTTAGTTTTCGAAATATCCGCTCTTGAAAGTCTGTCATTTTGGGGAGAAACACTTTTTCCACATATTTTTTCCCCGTTTTGACCGGATAACTCTTCAACGATGTACCAAAATAATAAATAACGGTTATAGGGTTGTAGAGTATTGCATTCCCTTCAATAATATATATTACTTTGCTATTTTATGTATTTTCCTTCAAACGTAAAAATAATTTCAGTGTTCATCGTGAAATCTGAAATGTAGTGACTAACAGCCCAGGAAACTAAGAGTTATAGGTGGAAATGTTTGGAACACAATTTTTAACTTCATAACTTTGTTTCGGCTAGTTATTTGGTCAACATATCAAAAGTCCTCACCCGCTGCCTTTGAGCCGGGGGGGGGGGGGTTAGAAGGTCCCATTGTTCGGGTTTTCACTTGTATCTCGGAAACTCCGCGTCCTAGCGACATGACCATTCTATAAGAAATGAAAGCTCATTAAATGTCCTACAAGTTCTATTCATTGAAGTTTTTCGAGATATCATTAGTTTCCAAAATATCCGCTATTGAAAGTCTGTCATTTTGGCAAAAAACACACTTTTTTCTATTCTCGACCGGATATCTCTTCAACGATGCACCCAAAAAATAAATGTCGGTTATGGGGTTGTAGAGAATCCCATTCGCTCCAATAATATATATAACTTTAGTATTTTATGTATTTTCCTTCAACTGTGAAAACAGTTTTAGTGTTCATCGTGATATCTTGCAACAATTGCGACCAATGAACCGTTCAATTTCTCACCATTTCCAGTCATTGTATTGTCCAAAATATACTCCATAATGTAAATATAGGTAGTACTGGAAGTATAAATAGTACGAAATGTATAATTTTGTGCCTCTGACCAGTTATTCACAATCAATTATATAACATCTTGACCATTATATTGGCAATGGTTTTGTTAAGACCAAGTGAGTGCGTATATAACGTTTGAAAGAAAATACATAAAATAGTATTGTAATATATAATTGAAGCGAATGGAATGCTCTACAACCCCATAACCGACATTTATTTTTTGGGTGCATCGTTGAAGAGATATCCGATCGAGAATAGAAAAAAGTGTGTTTTTTTCCCAAAATGACAGACTTTCAAGAGCGGATATTTTGAAAGCTAAAGATAGCTCGAAAAACTTCATGGAATAGAACTTGTAGGAACTTTAATAAGCTTTCATTTGTTATAGAATGGTCATGTCGCTAGGACGCAGAGTTTCCGAGATATAAGTGAAAACCCGAAAAATGGGACCTTCTAAACCCCCCTCCCCCCGGCTTAAAGGCTAGGGGCGAGGTCTTTTAACATGTTCACCTCCTATCCAGCCCAAACAAAGTTAGGGAGTTAAAAATTGTGTTCCAAAAATTTCCATCTATAACTGTTCGTTGACTGGACTGTCCCTCAAGGACACTTTGTTTATCCGTTTTCTGGACTACAAGATGGCTGTTTATTTGTTTTCTTTACATCTATAGCTGCAAGAGAGTTGTTTACATGTTTTCCTTGCATATAGGACCGCTTAGCTGGTTGTTTACCAGTCTTCCTTAAATCTATAGTTTCAAGATGGTTTTTTATCAGTTTTCCTTCCATCTATAGCTGCAAGATTGTTTTTTATCTCTCTTCCTTGCGTAGGTATATAACTGTAAGCTAGTGGTTTATCCGTTTTCTTTACATCTATAGTTGAAAGGTTGTTGTTTATTTCTCCTCCTTGTTTACATGACTGTAAGCTAGTGGTTTATCCGTTTTCCTTCCATCTATAACTGCAAGAGTGTTGTTTATCTCTCTTCCTTGCTTACATGACTGTAAGCTAGTGGTTTATCCGTTTTATTTGCATCTATAGTTGAATGACTGTTGTTTATCTCTCTTCTTTGCTTACATGACTGCAAGCTAGTGGTTTATCCGTTTTCTTTGCATCTATAGTTGAAAGGTTGTTGTTTATCTCTCTTCTTTCCTTACATGACTGCAAGCTAGTGGTTTATCCGTTTTCTTTGCATCTATAGTTGAAAGGTTGTTGTTTATCTCTCTTCTTTGCTTACATGACTGTAAGCTAGTGGTTTATCCGTTTTATTTGCATCTATAGTTGAATGACTGTTGTTTATCTCTCTTCTTTGCTTACATGACTGTAAGCTAGTGTTTTATCCGTTTTCTTTGCATCTATAGTTGAAAGGTTGTTGTTTATATCTCTTCTTTCCTTACATGACTGCAAGCTAGTGGTTTATCCGTTTTCTTTGCATCTATAGTTGAAAGGTTGTTGTTTATCTCTCTTCTTTGCTTACATGACTGCAAGCTAGTGGTTTATCCGTTTTCTTTGCATCTATAGTTGAATTACTGTTCTTTATTCATCTTCTTTACCCCTATATCTGCAAGTTTGTTCATTATTAGTCTTCCTTACGTCTATATCTTCAGGATTGTTGTTTATCAGTCTTTTTGCGTCTATAACTGCAAGATTGTTGTTTATTTATCTTCTTTACCCCTATATCTGCAAGAATATTTATCAGTCTTCCTTACATCTACGGGATTCTTGTTTGCAGTCTTCCTTGCGTCTACAACTGCAAGATTTTTGTTTATTTATCTTCTTTACATCTATAGCTGCAAGATTGTTGTTTATTTATCTTCTTTACATCTATAGCTGCAAGATTGTTGCTTATTTATCTTCTTTACATCTATAGCTGCAAGATTGTTGTTTCTAAATGAATCTTCTGCATGGCACGCATTAGTTTTGAGATATAATAAGTTGCTTTATTCCTTCTTCAGAATGAGAATTGCCCTCTCGTCATCAGCATTTGGTTAGTTTTGACAGGGATTTTACCTGGACCAAGGCGTCTCTTGAGATTATATCTTGACGGGCGCCATCAATCTTCTCAATTTTTTCTTTACCCAATTTATAAGCTTCTCCCTCTAACACCATTAGAGAAGCATATTTACTTTTTTTTTTTTTTTTCCTTCTGGCTTAAGGAGAATTGAAAGTCTTCGTTATTTAATTCTGAAATTTGTAGATTATGGCAGTGTTTAACAATATGAAGTGTTCCGAATATAGGACGAGATGTGTGCACAGTCGACTTGGCATTGTCTATTCACTCTTATAATGTAATAAAGATCTTTAGCCGATGAGGTGATAAAAAGTAAAGGGATAGTTGGGATTTGGCTATTAGAAAAAAGTCCGACTCGCAGGAACTGCATCATCTTAGCGCGGTTCCGTTCTTATCCCTTGTGGCATTGTGGAAAGCTTGAAATAGAACCAGTTATAATTTTGGTTAGACCTTTCATGAAATACAAATTATGGTCACAGTTGACAAGGGTAACCTACCTTACTACTGACATGGAAAAATGACTTCCTGGCCTTGTCAAGGTCCGCACTAGAAACTCACTACTTACTGTTTCTTATTTTCTTATCTTCTTTTACTATAATACTAATTTTACATATACATGCAATTTAAAAAAAAAAAAAAAAAAAAAAAAAAAAAAAGAATTAAAAAGTGATTTAAACCGTTCAAAAGAACAAAACAAACACAGTTTAAAGAACTTATTTCTCCGATTGACATCCCCAAATTGAAAATTATTTCACAACCTTTTTTTGGAAAGCATTTATTAGGTTTTCGAATGGTCGCTTTCCATTTACCGCGATTTTCAAACCATTTTCGAGATATTAAGGAAAATACAGAAAATCCCCAAACTTTTCAGGTCTGTTAATAAAATATTTTATTCTAATCCTTCCTCAACTCCAAACGTAACCAAAATTTAAACATCTTTGTTAATATGAATTTCAAACATAACCAAAAACTTTATTAGACAACTATTTTTCAACTTTTCTCGAAAACTGTTAAAGCTATCGCTTTGAAAATGGTTTCATTCGTTTTTCTAAGCCAATAAACCTATGAAACGAGTACTTGCAAGCATGAAGATTAAGCTTAAGGATTTTTGTCGCGCTAATTTTACTCTAAAAACCATGTTCCGGTGGACGGATTCTGCTTGTAAACGAACTTGACCTTTCAAATTAGACGAAAGATATTAGTATCAAATTTCATCAAAATTTCAGTGCTGAAGATGGAAGCTGAAAGCTCCAGCCCAAAACGTCCAATATAGATTTTTGCAAAAAGATCTGACACTTTTTCTACTAGCCGAACACCAACCTTTCCTTCACTTCTTATTCACTTTTATATTCGGCCCTTATTGATTTATTCTCATTTGAAAACAAAACATTACAAAATGGACTGTGTGATAAATCAGCAACTATTAGAAAATATAATAAATTATTATTGCCATGCTGAGCATTTGCAATGGGGTGACCTGCATATTAATCAATCCTTGTTGGAGATCAATCCTTGTTGGAGATCAATCCTTGTCGAGAAAGATCGGTAAGTATAAAATATTGTTGGCTGAAAATGGCCCGATTTTAATAAAATTTGGTACAAACATCCCTTGTCTGCTTAGAAAGATCAGAGGCTAATTTGCCTACCGGGAGAGCAATAATTGGGGGAATTTCGTGCGAATGAAATTGTAGATTTTACGGCTTTGCCTCTATAAGATTCAGATTTTTACATTTTTTATTGGTAATTTGACGTAAGAAATTAAATGAAAACATTGAGGAAACTAGAATTTTCTTGAGATTTTTGTATATTATCTCATATTTCTCGACACCCGTTCGGAAATTGTGAAAAGTGTATGCCATCTATTTAATGGTTAACAAATTTCCTACAAAAACGGTTCTTATGCAATTTTCGATAGCCTAATCTTATTCGTACAAATCGGTGATTAAAAGTTGCTTGTGTCGATTGTATTCTTTTTAACCTTTTTACTCTGGTTGCCTCAGGATGTATCAAAACAAAATATTAACTTTTGTTTTTCCAAGTTTTCCATATGAAACTTCAGGAACACTAAGACCGAAAACGCACTAAGATTACGCAGTTCCTGCGAGTAGGACGCTTAGGCTGTAGCTCAACTCAGACATTTTGGCGAACATCATGTTATTTATATTCGATGACTTTTTTCACAGCTATTATCTAATTGACGTGGGATTATTCGGGCAGGACCTAATTTAAATAATACGTTTTTAATGATCATCTAGCCTGGGATCATTTTTTTTTTTTAATTTCTTTTGAAAAATTCATTCCTTTAGCAAAACAGTCATTTCGAAAATCTAAATAGGGTTCGCTAACGGAAAGGTATTTAGCTTGTACTTCCATAACCCGGCAAGAAGTAGTGTTAGGACCAGCCGTATACCTCGGATATAAGAACATTTTACTGTGCAGTCTCGTATTCACCGTAATACCTCGCTCGTTAACTGATATGAAATTATTCTGAAAGGTTGAAAGAAGTCCCTAAGATTGGACAAGGGTTGTGTAAGAAAATTGCAGGGTTTCCCCCCTCCCCTTCCTGGTGGAGAATGTAACTAGCTCTACTTGTTTCAAGTACTTCCATACTCCAGTTCAGCCCTTCACTCGAGCCTTCCTTCGCCTACTGCAGCGCAACCACTTTGCAAACTTCTAAAGCCGTAAGGCACGCTCGCGTTGGGAATTCAAATCATGATGGTTACAATATTTGCTTTGGACATCGGATAATCTCATTAATTGTGGCTTCAATTAAAATTCACATTCCACGTAGAAATCTCTTTGAAATTCTATTGCGGATAAAATCAATTGATTCCGAAGGGATTTTGAAATTATGGGGTCATTTGGATATATGATTCCGCATTCCTTGGACTGGTTTGCTGTTTAATATCTGCTTACACGGCTCATCGTTTATTTTAATTTCATGGAATTATATCATGCTGTAGTAATCAAGGGATTCATTTGGTAATTTCAAATTACAAGTGAACGCCATTAATTAATTTATCAGTTTGTGCTCTTCTAGAGCTTCTGCCTGCTATATGAAACTTGGCGCTTTTAGGTTATATTTCTATGAGTCTCTTTACCAAATCAAAATCGACATGGTGCTTATAGGAAACGTTTTTATTGGTGGTTTTCGAATGGTCCTATCGACTTGGCCCTTGTAGGAAACGTTCCTGTAAGTACCTTTACCATGTCAGGATCGACCTTAGGAAACGTTCTTATTGGTGGTTTTCGAATGGTCCTATCGACTTGGCCCTTGTAGGAAACGTTCCTGTAAGTACCTTTACCATGTCAGGATCGACCTTAGGAAACGTTTTTATAAGCGACTTTACCGATTTTACAATCGACATCGGTACTAAATAAAAAACGTTTATAAAAAAACGTTTTTATGAGTGGCTTTACTAATGTTAAAATCAACTATTAGGAAACAGTTGTAACAAACGCTTTACCAATGTTTGATAGATAGAATCAGAACCACCAAAGAGGTGAGCAACTCGACCTACAATATCTATTTTGCCCTTACCAATGTTGCCAAGCAACATGGCAGCACAGTAACAACATTAGCCCTCATAATGAGACCTGTACCAGTAGCCAAAATTTCGTTGTGAACATGTTCGTACCACTCGTTACCAATCTTTAACACGTTGACTACGGCAGGGCTAAACCTCAAATCATCCAATCAATTGTATTTTTTTCCCCCATTTTATAATTTTCATTTGTTTTGTTAACGTGAACAAATAACTTACGAAATTGTAGATAATTTCTTTCAGAAACATGTTTTTTTTTTCCATGACGCATATGAGGTGAATAAACTATTGTATAATTCACAGAAAGGTCTGAGCCCGGAACGATTTCAGAATAAGGCACTCCAAACACTCCCTGAGTGGACGAAGGAACGAATAAACCAGCCTGGAGGTTTTTAGCTGTTCCTCAAGACCCTATGGCGCACATGTGGCGTCATGCCGCCACAGCGGGGTTGTTCGTAAGGTCGCACATGCAGCGTCATGCCGCAGTCAAGGTGTTCCATATTCTCTAAGCCTCCACCTTAAGTCCGTGTGTCTACAACAAAGTTTCGGACCGCCTCGCAATTAACTCCGTGAACTCGACTCGCCGTAAGAAGTGCAGTAAACATGCTCGTATCCAAGCTAAGTCTCCAGATTCCCTCAGCCGACAGTGCGGCTGCTTGTTTCGGATCCTGAGAGAGGTGGTAATGACTCGACGAAGAGGACGTTGGCCCAACGGCCTTCCACACCGTTCATATATCACGACTAACCCGACCTCCCTCCTTCTCTACCTGCCTCCTTCCTCTTTTCCACACTCTATCCCTCTTCACATTTATCCCATTTGCTAAGCATTACTCTTAGATTTCGCTCAGCAGTTAGTCATTAACAGCTCTCCTTGCGAAATAGTAGAATGAACCAAGATAAGATCTTAAATGAACAAAGGCTCGAATGAGCGATCATTGGGTGCATTAATTCAAGAATAATTTATCAATTCCTTCTTGATTTTAATTTTATCTAAACATAATATCAATTTTCTTCGCCTTATGAATTAAAAAAAAAAGATAATAACTTAATAGTTTGGTTATTTCCCTTAACATTCCATGGTTGTTTAAATCGTGTCGTCAGCCATGGTGGAATTGTTAGGATTATTTATTTGACTGATATCCAGCATGGAGAAGGGGAAACTCAGCCATCTGGCGAATTCTCTTGCATCAAAACAATACCATTACAATTAGCTGTGGGAGCCGAAAAAACAT
Organism: Gonocerus acuteangulatus; assembly: GCA_946811695.1. Lineage (NCBI taxonomy): Eukaryota > Metazoa > Arthropoda > Insecta > Hemiptera > Coreidae > Gonocerus > Gonocerus acuteangulatus. Next base: position 154,055,086 of record OX328123.1, on the reverse strand, counting down.
GGAATCAGTCAAACCAACATCTATTGCATCCTTTGTTGCAGTACCACCATCTATTGCATCCATGATCGCAGTACCAAACACTATTGGATCCTTGGTTGCAGTGGCAACATCTATTGCATCCGTGGTTGCAGTACCAACATCTTATGCATGCGAGTCTGCAGTACCAACATCTATTGCATCCGTGGTTGCAGTACCAACATCTTATGCATTTGAGACTGCAGTACCAACATCTATTGCATCCGTGGTTGCAGTACCAACATCTATTGCATCCGTGGTTGCAGTACCAACATCTTATGCATGCGAGACTGCAGTACCAACATCTATTGCACCCGTGGTTGCAGTACCAACATCTTATGCATGCGAGACTGCAGTACCAACATCTATTGCATCCGTGGTTGCAGTACCAACATCTTATGCATGCGAGACTGCAGTACCAACATCTATTGCATCCGTGGTTGCAGTACCAACATATATTGCATCCATGGTTGCAGCACCATCATTTATTCCAACGGTGGCTACAGTCCCAAAAACTATTGCACCTGCGTTGTAGTTCCACCAGAGGCTACCGTTTCGACATCCTTAAATAACTAGAATCATTTGCATTGCCGGGGACAGAATTAATTCGATGAGCCAGATTTAGGCCTTTTGCAAATCCAAGTGATTTCAGTTATTGTCATTTATTAAGTAGATAGAAGTTCCTGGAAAGCTCAAAACACTCACTAGCCAACTGAGAGGCTTTATAAATATATAAACACTGAATTTAACTAACTTGATATTTTTCATCTAAATATAAGTTCCTTCAAATATTCCGTTTTGACATTGAATGTGCTGTAATAAGTTTTGTTTGTCTATTTAAGGATGCTGCTCAACAATGTATTTTGTTAGATTGTTCTTTTATGAAATGCTAGCTAGTAAAGTTTTGTTGAGTTGTGCTGTAGAGTTTTGAAGGGCTGGGTTTACACTGGAGAATCCAGAGCTGGGCTAACTTCCTGCTTCTGGAACAGCTTTGTTGTACTAGCCTCCTATTTCTGGAACAATGTTCCTTCTATCGCCCTCTCTCTTACACTTTATACCTCCTTCACTAATTCTCTCTCTCTCTCTCTCTCTCTCTCTCTCTCTCTCTCTCTCTCTTCCTCTCTCTCACTCTCTCTCTCTCTCACTCTCCTTCTCTCTCTCTCCCTTTCCCTCATTCCCTCAAAAATGTAAACTTTGTGATATTTTAAAATGAAATAAAATTTGAACCGATTTTTCTGAACACCAAGAAATTTTTATTCCTGCGGTATTGAGTTTGTGTTGTTGACTAATGTTTACGAGATTAAGATATAATTTACTTACGCATTGCCTTTTTTTTGTTTCAGGTGAGTGAGAAAAAGTTGAGTTATATTTCATTGGTATGTATATTTATTTCGTCAATAGATCAGTATGTTTATAAAAGAATAATGAGATTAGAAATAAGAATTTGTCTAAGTTTATGTCTAAGCCGTTTTTTTTGTCTTTGTTTTTTTTGTAAATTTGTGTTGCCTTTTACAAAATATGATCCATAATCACTTATCCAACAAATGAATCGTCAAAGACTTTGCCATCACAACATTTGCCCTTCGTTGTGGCACTTTCAGGCCAAGAATTCTAGCGTTGTAAGTTAGAAATGTATTGGATGGTTCTAAAAAATGTATTATGGATAATACTTATTACAACTACTCACGAATAATATGAAAACTATATTATACAATATGAGTTGTAGTGTTCTGATCTCTGCCACTAGAAGCGCTGTATCCTATTCCTTATTACTATATCCCGTTCCTTTGATTATTCCTCAAGATAAATCAAGATCAACTGATTTCAATCCCAAGCTTCTGCTTAACTCACACACAAAACAATTGAAAGAGTTCAACAAGTCTGCAGCAAGATGTGCGTTTCCAACACTAAACTAAATCTGTTTCTCCTATTTAGTTAGCACAAGTTTTTCCTCCGTTTTTTGAGAGAAGATTCTGGGTTTCTTGTTGAAGAGTTTTCAGTAATTCTTAAACCTCTTATGAACTGAGTCGATCAAAGGGGCATTTAACTTAATCATTCAGTCTGAATAAGTTCAACAATTGGATCAAGGATGTTAACTAGTTTCCCAACTCGGACCCAAAACACTCTGTCATAAAGAAGCTGTCTTTTCATTTCTGGTGAGATTTCTGCTTACCTTAATGTTGTTACTACTGTATGAGCATAATTTAAAATAATATTAATAAGGATCACAAACCACTTAAAATGGTTTTGAACTATTATAATAAACGTTAAAAATGTTGTTGACCCTTTTTTTTAAATTAAAATAAGTCCTTAATAATTGAATAGGCTTCATTAAAACCGTTTTAAAATTAATTAACATTCCCCACTCTAAAAGAAATCATGAAAATTCATAGATATACATTAAGTTGTAAATACCCGGACCGACTTTTAACTTTCTTTAAAATATTACTGGGTAAGTATTACTGTTTATTAAGTTTTTATGGTCAATTGGTTAAGTCCTTGTTTGCACCAAAAAATATTCAAAGAAGTTCTATCAAGCTGAAAACTTGAAAATACCCACTTTTTGGGTATTTACCTTCCCTGTGGGTAAATACCCGGGTAAATACCAAATTTATATTTACCTACCCACTGGGTATTTACCCGGCCCACATCACTGTGGGCACTTTACCAAGTAATTCAATCCCGTAGATCTTCTTATATTTTTCAACTTCTTAAATTTAAATCCTCGGTTCACTCTCGTTACACCCGATCTCGTCCTTCCGATTTTTATATTCCTTCCCACCAAACAGCAATATTCGAAAAATCATTCGTCACCCGTGCCACCTCGCTATGGAATTCCTTGCCTTCGTTTGTCCGCCATTCTACCAACCTAGAAACCTTTAAATCCCGACTCTTCCACCACCTTCTATCCCTCCAAGTTTTACCCAACCCCTAGTCTATATTGAAGCTGTACACTATATATTGATACTGATAGCATTTATAAGTTTTTAAGTTTATACGTAAAATTCAAAATTATTTTGTAATTTCAAAATTATTCCTATGGGACTTCTGTCCCGGAATAAGAATAAAACTTTTCATTCATTCACTGGGTGTTCATACTACAAGGCAGTTGGATTCGTCCCGATGTACGGTGCAAAAATATAGCCTCTTCGTTTTAATATTTGTTATAATTCTCCTGGCTGTTGGAACCAAGTGCAAATTAGTTATCTGGCTCTAAATGCTAATATTAATTAGCGCACATAGTATTTCTGGTTATGATTTTGAAATTGTAATAAATGTGTATACATTTCATTAGCAGGGCACATGTTTAATCGCAATTTATTCCTTTGGCCGTAAATTTATGTTTTCCAAACTATCTCAAAGCTAAACAGGTTTAATTCAGGTATTACAAAACCCTTTACAACATTAAAGGAATTCATAGTCAAAAGGAAGTTAATATACAGAGATTTATGAGTGGAATTGAACGTTGATGATAATGCACAGGCTTATTTTGAATATATAAAGGAAGCATAGATGTTTGATTTTCGAATAGAAATGGTTTTCCATTGGTCGTCACAAAAGCCATAATGGGTATTTCAAAAGCGTTAAGTGAAATTATATAGCTTATGACTGGAGGGGCAAGAGCGCTTTTGATACTTTTGTATTTGCGAAAAAGGGACAGGAAAGCTTTGCCCGGGACAAAAACAGTTGCGGGGTGGGGAATATAATTATTAATGTCAGAGATATGCCCGAGGCGTAGTCTGCTGGGAGCAACATCTCTCCCTTTATTATTATATGCAATATCTGTATTATTATATGTACATTGCATTTTAGTCATTTATTCGTCCCACAAGACACAGATTGTTGCACTATTACAAGTTATATTGTGATTGAAAGAAAAATACAGAGTTTCTGCCAGTTATATAATACAGGATGGCTACTGCAACTTAAAAGTTACCAAAATGTCAAGTAATTGAAAATAGCGCAGGAAAAAGTCATGAATTTTGAAACGGAATTTCAGTTTCACCGAAGTCTAATGCAATTCAGGGACTTGCGAGCATAAATGTTGCCAAAGCAATTCTACCTGCCTCCCCCACCCCCTTCTCCTGTCAGATTCCTTTGTTCGAGCATTTACAAATCAATTATCCATTATTTTACATACAGATATTCTACATATCGTACTAGTATTTCTCACAACTCAAAAAATGGTGTTTTTCAGTTATGACTATGAAAACATGGGAAATATCTCTTTGTCACCCCCGAAATCGGGAAATTGAATGAGACCCATTATTTAAAAAAAAAAAATTGTTTTAGGGTTTTAATTTCCTAGCTATTCCAAGTTCTAGATTGTTAGTATTCCCTAAAATGTTCTCAGCCCCCCGAAATTTTTCAAAGAGTGACACATTTTCATTTTTTCTTCAATTTTATTTTAGTTGCGTCACTTAAGAAATACTAGTGCGATATGCAGACTTAAATATTGAAATTCTGTACACTTTAATTCACTAAATTATGCATATTGACTAAAAATATTAGTTTTTAGAAATTTTTAATTTTGCTACGATTGTTAAATATTTTTGAGGCTACTAATTACATAGTCATTATAAAATAGTTTGTTTAATCGTTTCTTCACTTTTGAAATTAATGTAACCATTCATTTAATCCTGTTTTGTACATTTTATACAGTTTTATTTATTGTTTCCAACAGGAACCGAAAATAATTTTTAACTTTTATTTTAAAAAAGTATTTTTTAAAGTTCTCTTTTTGCATATTTCCATTTTAAAAAGTCCGACTCGCAGGAACTGCGTCATCTTAGCGCGGTTACGTACATCTCGAAGAAATGGAATAAATTAGTGATCACAAATCACAGGAAACTGACAGTAGCCAACTTACACAGAAGCGGATAATTCTTAATCTGTATAAGTCAATACAATTATGTTTTGAAAACGTACTTACTCTTTGACTACGGCTGAGAAGGCTCTTCTTAACAACCAAAAATTCGTTGTCATTTTAAGTATCTTGTTTTACTAGCAAATTCGTCTTACTGTTATAATCAACTGTAAATATGTGCTTCATGGCGAATAAAATTCCATTTTGCCGTGGGTTAAATCTTTCTATAAAATAAGAAATAACGATAACTTCATTTGGAGGCTATGAGGAAGGTTATATAGAATGCAGAATTCAAAACAAACTACGTCATCATGATTAGCCACAGCCATCATGATTACCACAGCCACTCCAAACTTATTATTACCAATACCTTTCACCGTTTCTTAGCTTATTTTACTACTATACTAATTTTGCTGATAAATGCAATTTAAAACAAGAAAAAACAATTAAAAAGTGATATAAACAAAGAGAAAACCCCTTTCAAAACAACAAAACATTTTTTAAGTTTTAAGCGCTTATATCTCTGATTGACGTTGCCCCATCCAATATTGCTTCAGAACCTTTTTTATAGAGAATTTAGTAAGCATTCGAATGGTCACCTTACACTTACCACGATTTCCCAACCGTTATCGAGATATTTACGAAAAATGTATGAAGATCCGAAAACTTTTCATGTCTATTAATAAAATATTTTTTTCGCATACTTCCTTAACTCCAAATGTAACCAAAATTTAAAAATCTTAGTTGGGATTAATTTCCAAGTTGTAGAAAATATTTCAATTGAATCCCGCGATTCTAAGTACTCACAAAAATATAATGACTTACAAAAACATTGGTTCCACTTTTCTCAGGAACGGTTACAGATATCGCCTTATAAATGGTCTCATTCGTTTTCTTATATTAAGAAACCTATAAAGCAAGTACCTGCAAGCATATAAACTCAAAGACGTAAGCGTTACGATTTTTTTTGCGCGAATTTCGCCCCAAACTGTATCTTATAGTGGACGGATTCTGCTGGTTAACGAACTTGACCTTTCAAATTAGACGACCGATTTTTGTACCACATTTCGTTAAAATCGGACCATTTTTGAGCTTGCTAGAGCGCGAACAGACAAGCATATATATAAATACACACACACATATATATATATATATATATATATATATATATATATATATATACATATACATATACATATATACAAATTTGGGCCACCTATATTTTTGTGATCTATAGGGTCTGAAACGTGAAAGTTTCTAGTCGGCACTTCCGGATTGCGTCATGAGGTCAACCTCATAAGCGGGTTCTCCCTATGGAGATAGGGAGTAGCCGCGCTAAAAGTAAAAGTTCGAAAATACCCTTGAGGACGTTCCCCTGTTAGCAGAAACCGCCTAACCATTCTTTGACTTCTTCATCAGCTCAACGGCTTCAAGATGTAATGGGAAAACGAGCAATACCCTAAACTAACTGCGGGTATTGTGGGTTTCCTGTTGAAAGATCTGCGAATCTAATAAATTATTGTCTGTGGAGTATTATTGCAATTGTAAATATCATGATATTTCTTAAACTGGACATTTTAATAATTACTTGCTTTAAGGTAAAATAAATTAAAATTCCGGATTATTCACTTAAATTGTTCCCCTTTCCACACAAGGATCGAATTGCTGGTGAAGTGTAAGATATACCATTAGGAAATCCTTATATGTGTGTGGAATGTCACACTTCTCCTCTCCATGGAAGAGACGAGTTGACGTGTCAGCACCATCCGGTCAGGACTGTCAGCTACTAAACTTGGCCCATTCCTTCTCCCGATTTCCTGGGTCATTACAGTTTTAATGGAGACCCTTGTTAAGAGCTACTAACACACATGCGCAGTCCAAAACACACGCACCTAAGAATAAAATACCTCTTCCCTTGTCTTCTTCACATCGACACTCTCCATTTTACGGCGTAAAGCCCGTAATTTTAAGATAATACCCGGTCCGACGCCCGAAGAGGTTGAGTATAAAGGGAAAAACTAAGAGGGTCAAAGAGAGTGAGAAGAAGATAGGAACAAGAAAAAAAAATGAATAAAAAAGCCTAGAGCCTTCGAGGTACCGTCATTGCCGAAAGTATAACCGCGTTGGATCGGCTCTTGACTTCGACAAACAAGGCTACTGGTTCCTCGTTAGCAATTCACAGTCGCTCTTATAGTGTTTGCGCGAGCAAATACTTCCAAATGAACACTTATGCGATTTTTCAGTGATTTTATTCCGTTAGTAACTTTGGATGAAGAAATAATCAAACGCCTCCACTGCATCCATATTTATTTTGTTGGGAGGAACGTTTTCGAGGCTACTACCTCACCTCAGTGTCCTTATAGGTCGCCCGGGCCTTCATCTCCACAGTCAAAGTAAGAGGGCAGGAGTACAGTTTAGGCATGGGTGTATATAGAAAATAATTTCGGAAGGGGCTGGGAAAACTTCGGGGGGGGGGGCTGAGACCATTTCCGGGGTATGGAATACTAAAAATTTAGAGCTTGGAATAGTTTTTGGCAACTAAAACGCTATTGCACGTAAAATAAGATATTTTTTATGAACTAAATAATCTTATTTAATTTATTTTGAAGGGTTTTACGACAAGTTTTTAACATCAACTCAAAATTTCGTGGGACTACAGCCCCCTCAGCCCCCCTCCTTATAAACGCCCATGAGTTTAGGAGACATAACTCTACAATCAAAATCGTAGTAAAATAGCAGTTAGTTTACTCTATCGTGTATCATTTCTCTGTGCTGACAACCTTGTTCTCCGAACTGCTAACCTGAGCATTATTTAATGCTCAGGAACATGGATAATTCGAACTTCGATAATTCGAAATCCTGGTTAATTCGAATATTTTTCTGGGCCCCTAGAATTTAGGGTATAAACAACGTAAAAATATCGTGGTTAATTCGAATAAAATGTTGGATAATTCGAATTTTTTACAGGTCTTTACCTCCAATGGGAAGTGTTCAATCTTATATCTTGTATAAGGACCTGAAAAATAAAGAAAAAAATTCGTGCCCATGAAAATGACTTCAAAACAATAGACTTTCATGGTGCCATTGACCATAGCAGTCGACGCACCCTAATTAAAAAAAAAAAAAGTTTCATTTTTTACTTTTTTGATAAATTATTTATTACTTTTGTACGTAATATTTAATTTATGAAATGATTGTTATTGTTTAAATAAAATTTATGTATTTTATTAAATTAAAAAATGTGAAAATATGAAATTCGATTTTTTA
>OX328123.1:153931617-154046737 GCA_946811695.1 Gonocerus acuteangulatus | reverse complement strand
TGCCTGCTATATGAAACTTGGCGCTTTTAGGTTATATTTCTATGAGTCTCTTTACCAAATCAAAATCGACATGGTGCTTATAGGAAACGTTTTTATTGGTGGTTTTCGAATGGTCCTATCGACTTGGCCCTTGTAGGAAACGTTCCTGTAAGTACCTTTACCATGTCAGGATCGACCTTAGGAAACGTTCTTATTGGTGGTTTTCGAATGGTCCTATCGACTTGGCCCTTGTAGGAAACGTTCCTGTAAGTACCTTTACCATGTCAGGATCGACCTTAGGAAACGTTTTTATAAGCGACTTTACCGATTTTACAATCGACATCGGTACTAAATAAAAAACGTTTATAAAAAAACGTTTTTATGAGTGGCTTTACTAATGTTAAAATCAACTATTAGGAAACAGTTGTAACAAACGCTTTACCAATGTTTGATAGATAGAATCAGAACCACCAAAGAGGTGAGCAACTCGACCTACAATATCTATTTTGCCCTTACCAATGTTGCCAAGCAACATGGCAGCACAGTAACAACATTAGCCCTCATAATGAGACCTGTACCAGTAGCCAAAATTTCGTTGTGAACATGTTCGTACCACTCGTTACCAATCTTTAACACGTTGACTACGGCAGGGCTAAACCTCAAATCATCCAATCAATTGTATTTTTTTCCCCCATTTTATAATTTTCATTTGTTTTGTTAACGTGAACAAATAACTTACGAAATTGTAGATAATTTCTTTCAGAAACATGTTTTTTTTTTCCATGACGCATATGAGGTGAATAAACTATTGTATAATTCACAGAAAGGTCTGAGCCCGGAACGATTTCAGAATAAGGCACTCCAAACACTCCCTGAGTGGACGAAGGAACGAATAAACCAGCCTGGAGGTTTTTAGCTGTTCCTCAAGACCCTATGGCGCACATGTGGCGTCATGCCGCCACAGCGGGGTTGTTCGTAAGGTCGCACATGCAGCGTCATGCCGCAGTCAAGGTGTTCCATATTCTCTAAGCCTCCACCTTAAGTCCGTGTGTCTACAACAAAGTTTCGGACCGCCTCGCAATTAACTCCGTGAACTCGACTCGCCGTAAGAAGTGCAGTAAACATGCTCGTATCCAAGCTAAGTCTCCAGATTCCCTCAGCCGACAGTGCGGCTGCTTGTTTCGGATCCTGAGAGAGGTGGTAATGACTCGACGAAGAGGACGTTGGCCCAACGGCCTTCCACACCGTTCATATATCACGACTAACCCGACCTCCCTCCTTCTCTACCTGCCTCCTTCCTCTTTTCCACACTCTATCCCTCTTCACATTTATCCCATTTGCTAAGCATTACTCTTAGATTTCGCTCAGCAGTTAGTCATTAACAGCTCTCCTTGCGAAATAGTAGAATGAACCAAGATAAGATCTTAAATGAACAAAGGCTCGAATGAGCGATCATTGGGTGCATTAATTCAAGAATAATTTATCAATTCCTTCTTGATTTTAATTTTATCTAAACATAATATCAATTTTCTTCGCCTTATGAATTAAAAAAAAAAGATAATAACTTAATAGTTTGGTTATTTCCCTTAACATTCCATGGTTGTTTAAATCGTGTCGTCAGCCATGGTGGAATTGTTAGGATTATTTATTTGACTGATATCCAGCATGGAGAAGGGGAAACTCAGCCATCTGGCGAATTCTCTTGCATCAAAACAATACCATTACAATTAGCTGTGGGAGCCGAAAAAACATGGAATCAGTCAAACCAACATCTATTGCATCCTTTGTTGCAGTACCACCATCTATTGCATCCATGATCGCAGTACCAAACACTATTGGATCCTTGGTTGCAGTGGCAACATCTATTGCATCCGTGGTTGCAGTACCAACATCTTATGCATGCGAGTCTGCAGTACCAACATCTATTGCATCCGTGGTTGCAGTACCAACATCTTATGCATTTGAGACTGCAGTACCAACATCTATTGCATCCGTGGTTGCAGTACCAACATCTATTGCATCCGTGGTTGCAGTACCAACATCTTATGCATGCGAGACTGCAGTACCAACATCTATTGCACCCGTGGTTGCAGTACCAACATCTTATGCATGCGAGACTGCAGTACCAACATCTATTGCATCCGTGGTTGCAGTACCAACATCTTATGCATGCGAGACTGCAGTACCAACATCTATTGCATCCGTGGTTGCAGTACCAACATATATTGCATCCATGGTTGCAGCACCATCATTTATTCCAACGGTGGCTACAGTCCCAAAAACTATTGCACCTGCGTTGTAGTTCCACCAGAGGCTACCGTTTCGACATCCTTAAATAACTAGAATCATTTGCATTGCCGGGGACAGAATTAATTCGATGAGCCAGATTTAGGCCTTTTGCAAATCCAAGTGATTTCAGTTATTGTCATTTATTAAGTAGATAGAAGTTCCTGGAAAGCTCAAAACACTCACTAGCCAACTGAGAGGCTTTATAAATATATAAACACTGAATTTAACTAACTTGATATTTTTCATCTAAATATAAGTTCCTTCAAATATTCCGTTTTGACATTGAATGTGCTGTAATAAGTTTTGTTTGTCTATTTAAGGATGCTGCTCAACAATGTATTTTGTTAGATTGTTCTTTTATGAAATGCTAGCTAGTAAAGTTTTGTTGAGTTGTGCTGTAGAGTTTTGAAGGGCTGGGTTTACACTGGAGAATCCAGAGCTGGGCTAACTTCCTGCTTCTGGAACAGCTTTGTTGTACTAGCCTCCTATTTCTGGAACAATGTTCCTTCTATCGCCCTCTCTCTTACACTTTATACCTCCTTCACTAATTCTCTCTCTCTCTCTCTCTCTCTCTCTCTCTCTCTCTCTCTCTCTTCCTCTCTCTCACTCTCTCTCTCTCTCACTCTCCTTCTCTCTCTCTCCCTTTCCCTCATTCCCTCAAAAATGTAAACTTTGTGATATTTTAAAATGAAATAAAATTTGAACCGATTTTTCTGAACACCAAGAAATTTTTATTCCTGCGGTATTGAGTTTGTGTTGTTGACTAATGTTTACGAGATTAAGATATAATTTACTTACGCATTGCCTTTTTTTTGTTTCAGGTGAGTGAGAAAAAGTTGAGTTATATTTCATTGGTATGTATATTTATTTCGTCAATAGATCAGTATGTTTATAAAAGAATAATGAGATTAGAAATAAGAATTTGTCTAAGTTTATGTCTAAGCCGTTTTTTTTGTCTTTGTTTTTTTTGTAAATTTGTGTTGCCTTTTACAAAATATGATCCATAATCACTTATCCAACAAATGAATCGTCAAAGACTTTGCCATCACAACATTTGCCCTTCGTTGTGGCACTTTCAGGCCAAGAATTCTAGCGTTGTAAGTTAGAAATGTATTGGATGGTTCTAAAAAATGTATTATGGATAATACTTATTACAACTACTCACGAATAATATGAAAACTATATTATACAATATGAGTTGTAGTGTTCTGATCTCTGCCACTAGAAGCGCTGTATCCTATTCCTTATTACTATATCCCGTTCCTTTGATTATTCCTCAAGATAAATCAAGATCAACTGATTTCAATCCCAAGCTTCTGCTTAACTCACACACAAAACAATTGAAAGAGTTCAACAAGTCTGCAGCAAGATGTGCGTTTCCAACACTAAACTAAATCTGTTTCTCCTATTTAGTTAGCACAAGTTTTTCCTCCGTTTTTTGAGAGAAGATTCTGGGTTTCTTGTTGAAGAGTTTTCAGTAATTCTTAAACCTCTTATGAACTGAGTCGATCAAAGGGGCATTTAACTTAATCATTCAGTCTGAATAAGTTCAACAATTGGATCAAGGATGTTAACTAGTTTCCCAACTCGGACCCAAAACACTCTGTCATAAAGAAGCTGTCTTTTCATTTCTGGTGAGATTTCTGCTTACCTTAATGTTGTTACTACTGTATGAGCATAATTTAAAATAATATTAATAAGGATCACAAACCACTTAAAATGGTTTTGAACTATTATAATAAACGTTAAAAATGTTGTTGACCCTTTTTTTTAAATTAAAATAAGTCCTTAATAATTGAATAGGCTTCATTAAAACCGTTTTAAAATTAATTAACATTCCCCACTCTAAAAGAAATCATGAAAATTCATAGATATACATTAAGTTGTAAATACCCGGACCGACTTTTAACTTTCTTTAAAATATTACTGGGTAAGTATTACTGTTTATTAAGTTTTTATGGTCAATTGGTTAAGTCCTTGTTTGCACCAAAAAATATTCAAAGAAGTTCTATCAAGCTGAAAACTTGAAAATACCCACTTTTTGGGTATTTACCTTCCCTGTGGGTAAATACCCGGGTAAATACCAAATTTATATTTACCTACCCACTGGGTATTTACCCGGCCCACATCACTGTGGGCACTTTACCAAGTAATTCAATCCCGTAGATCTTCTTATATTTTTCAACTTCTTAAATTTAAATCCTCGGTTCACTCTCGTTACACCCGATCTCGTCCTTCCGATTTTTATATTCCTTCCCACCAAACAGCAATATTCGAAAAATCATTCGTCACCCGTGCCACCTCGCTATGGAATTCCTTGCCTTCGTTTGTCCGCCATTCTACCAACCTAGAAACCTTTAAATCCCGACTCTTCCACCACCTTCTATCCCTCCAAGTTTTACCCAACCCCTAGTCTATATTGAAGCTGTACACTATATATTGATACTGATAGCATTTATAAGTTTTTAAGTTTATACGTAAAATTCAAAATTATTTTGTAATTTCAAAATTATTCCTATGGGACTTCTGTCCCGGAATAAGAATAAAACTTTTCATTCATTCACTGGGTGTTCATACTACAAGGCAGTTGGATTCGTCCCGATGTACGGTGCAAAAATATAGCCTCTTCGTTTTAATATTTGTTATAATTCTCCTGGCTGTTGGAACCAAGTGCAAATTAGTTATCTGGCTCTAAATGCTAATATTAATTAGCGCACATAGTATTTCTGGTTATGATTTTGAAATTGTAATAAATGTGTATACATTTCATTAGCAGGGCACATGTTTAATCGCAATTTATTCCTTTGGCCGTAAATTTATGTTTTCCAAACTATCTCAAAGCTAAACAGGTTTAATTCAGGTATTACAAAACCCTTTACAACATTAAAGGAATTCATAGTCAAAAGGAAGTTAATATACAGAGATTTATGAGTGGAATTGAACGTTGATGATAATGCACAGGCTTATTTTGAATATATAAAGGAAGCATAGATGTTTGATTTTCGAATAGAAATGGTTTTCCATTGGTCGTCACAAAAGCCATAATGGGTATTTCAAAAGCGTTAAGTGAAATTATATAGCTTATGACTGGAGGGGCAAGAGCGCTTTTGATACTTTTGTATTTGCGAAAAAGGGACAGGAAAGCTTTGCCCGGGACAAAAACAGTTGCGGGGTGGGGAATATAATTATTAATGTCAGAGATATGCCCGAGGCGTAGTCTGCTGGGAGCAACATCTCTCCCTTTATTATTATATGCAATATCTGTATTATTATATGTACATTGCATTTTAGTCATTTATTCGTCCCACAAGACACAGATTGTTGCACTATTACAAGTTATATTGTGATTGAAAGAAAAATACAGAGTTTCTGCCAGTTATATAATACAGGATGGCTACTGCAACTTAAAAGTTACCAAAATGTCAAGTAATTGAAAATAGCGCAGGAAAAAGTCATGAATTTTGAAACGGAATTTCAGTTTCACCGAAGTCTAATGCAATTCAGGGACTTGCGAGCATAAATGTTGCCAAAGCAATTCTACCTGCCTCCCCCACCCCCTTCTCCTGTCAGATTCCTTTGTTCGAGCATTTACAAATCAATTATCCATTATTTTACATACAGATATTCTACATATCGTACTAGTATTTCTCACAACTCAAAAAATGGTGTTTTTCAGTTATGACTATGAAAACATGGGAAATATCTCTTTGTCACCCCCGAAATCGGGAAATTGAATGAGACCCATTATTTAAAAAAAAAAAATTGTTTTAGGGTTTTAATTTCCTAGCTATTCCAAGTTCTAGATTGTTAGTATTCCCTAAAATGTTCTCAGCCCCCCGAAATTTTTCAAAGAGTGACACATTTTCATTTTTTCTTCAATTTTATTTTAGTTGCGTCACTTAAGAAATACTAGTGCGATATGCAGACTTAAATATTGAAATTCTGTACACTTTAATTCACTAAATTATGCATATTGACTAAAAATATTAGTTTTTAGAAATTTTTAATTTTGCTACGATTGTTAAATATTTTTGAGGCTACTAATTACATAGTCATTATAAAATAGTTTGTTTAATCGTTTCTTCACTTTTGAAATTAATGTAACCATTCATTTAATCCTGTTTTGTACATTTTATACAGTTTTATTTATTGTTTCCAACAGGAACCGAAAATAATTTTTAACTTTTATTTTAAAAAAGTATTTTTTAAAGTTCTCTTTTTGCATATTTCCATTTTAAAAAGTCCGACTCGCAGGAACTGCGTCATCTTAGCGCGGTTACGTACATCTCGAAGAAATGGAATAAATTAGTGATCACAAATCACAGGAAACTGACAGTAGCCAACTTACACAGAAGCGGATAATTCTTAATCTGTATAAGTCAATACAATTATGTTTTGAAAACGTACTTACTCTTTGACTACGGCTGAGAAGGCTCTTCTTAACAACCAAAAATTCGTTGTCATTTTAAGTATCTTGTTTTACTAGCAAATTCGTCTTACTGTTATAATCAACTGTAAATATGTGCTTCATGGCGAATAAAATTCCATTTTGCCGTGGGTTAAATCTTTCTATAAAATAAGAAATAACGATAACTTCATTTGGAGGCTATGAGGAAGGTTATATAGAATGCAGAATTCAAAACAAACTACGTCATCATGATTAGCCACAGCCATCATGATTACCACAGCCACTCCAAACTTATTATTACCAATACCTTTCACCGTTTCTTAGCTTATTTTACTACTATACTAATTTTGCTGATAAATGCAATTTAAAACAAGAAAAAACAATTAAAAAGTGATATAAACAAAGAGAAAACCCCTTTCAAAACAACAAAACATTTTTTAAGTTTTAAGCGCTTATATCTCTGATTGACGTTGCCCCATCCAATATTGCTTCAGAACCTTTTTTATAGAGAATTTAGTAAGCATTCGAATGGTCACCTTACACTTACCACGATTTCCCAACCGTTATCGAGATATTTACGAAAAATGTATGAAGATCCGAAAACTTTTCATGTCTATTAATAAAATATTTTTTTCGCATACTTCCTTAACTCCAAATGTAACCAAAATTTAAAAATCTTAGTTGGGATTAATTTCCAAGTTGTAGAAAATATTTCAATTGAATCCCGCGATTCTAAGTACTCACAAAAATATAATGACTTACAAAAACATTGGTTCCACTTTTCTCAGGAACGGTTACAGATATCGCCTTATAAATGGTCTCATTCGTTTTCTTATATTAAGAAACCTATAAAGCAAGTACCTGCAAGCATATAAACTCAAAGACGTAAGCGTTACGATTTTTTTTGCGCGAATTTCGCCCCAAACTGTATCTTATAGTGGACGGATTCTGCTGGTTAACGAACTTGACCTTTCAAATTAGACGACCGATTTTTGTACCACATTTCGTTAAAATCGGACCATTTTTGAGCTTGCTAGAGCGCGAACAGACAAGCATATATATAAATACACACACACATATATATATATATATATATATATATATATATATATATATATACATATACATATACATATATACAAATTTGGGCCACCTATATTTTTGTGATCTATAGGGTCTGAAACGTGAAAGTTTCTAGTCGGCACTTCCGGATTGCGTCATGAGGTCAACCTCATAAGCGGGTTCTCCCTATGGAGATAGGGAGTAGCCGCGCTAAAAGTAAAAGTTCGAAAATACCCTTGAGGACGTTCCCCTGTTAGCAGAAACCGCCTAACCATTCTTTGACTTCTTCATCAGCTCAACGGCTTCAAGATGTAATGGGAAAACGAGCAATACCCTAAACTAACTGCGGGTATTGTGGGTTTCCTGTTGAAAGATCTGCGAATCTAATAAATTATTGTCTGTGGAGTATTATTGCAATTGTAAATATCATGATATTTCTTAAACTGGACATTTTAATAATTACTTGCTTTAAGGTAAAATAAATTAAAATTCCGGATTATTCACTTAAATTGTTCCCCTTTCCACACAAGGATCGAATTGCTGGTGAAGTGTAAGATATACCATTAGGAAATCCTTATATGTGTGTGGAATGTCACACTTCTCCTCTCCATGGAAGAGACGAGTTGACGTGTCAGCACCATCCGGTCAGGACTGTCAGCTACTAAACTTGGCCCATTCCTTCTCCCGATTTCCTGGGTCATTACAGTTTTAATGGAGACCCTTGTTAAGAGCTACTAACACACATGCGCAGTCCAAAACACACGCACCTAAGAATAAAATACCTCTTCCCTTGTCTTCTTCACATCGACACTCTCCATTTTACGGCGTAAAGCCCGTAATTTTAAGATAATACCCGGTCCGACGCCCGAAGAGGTTGAGTATAAAGGGAAAAACTAAGAGGGTCAAAGAGAGTGAGAAGAAGATAGGAACAAGAAAAAAAAATGAATAAAAAAGCCTAGAGCCTTCGAGGTACCGTCATTGCCGAAAGTATAACCGCGTTGGATCGGCTCTTGACTTCGACAAACAAGGCTACTGGTTCCTCGTTAGCAATTCACAGTCGCTCTTATAGTGTTTGCGCGAGCAAATACTTCCAAATGAACACTTATGCGATTTTTCAGTGATTTTATTCCGTTAGTAACTTTGGATGAAGAAATAATCAAACGCCTCCACTGCATCCATATTTATTTTGTTGGGAGGAACGTTTTCGAGGCTACTACCTCACCTCAGTGTCCTTATAGGTCGCCCGGGCCTTCATCTCCACAGTCAAAGTAAGAGGGCAGGAGTACAGTTTAGGCATGGGTGTATATAGAAAATAATTTCGGAAGGGGCTGGGAAAACTTCGGGGGGGGGGGCTGAGACCATTTCCGGGGTATGGAATACTAAAAATTTAGAGCTTGGAATAGTTTTTGGCAACTAAAACGCTATTGCACGTAAAATAAGATATTTTTTATGAACTAAATAATCTTATTTAATTTATTTTGAAGGGTTTTACGACAAGTTTTTAACATCAACTCAAAATTTCGTGGGACTACAGCCCCCTCAGCCCCCCTCCTTATAAACGCCCATGAGTTTAGGAGACATAACTCTACAATCAAAATCGTAGTAAAATAGCAGTTAGTTTACTCTATCGTGTATCATTTCTCTGTGCTGACAACCTTGTTCTCCGAACTGCTAACCTGAGCATTATTTAATGCTCAGGAACATGGATAATTCGAACTTCGATAATTCGAAATCCTGGTTAATTCGAATATTTTTCTGGGCCCCTAGAATTTAGGGTATAAACAACGTAAAAATATCGTGGTTAATTCGAATAAAATGTTGGATAATTCGAATTTTTTACAGGTCTTTACCTCCAATGGGAAGTGTTCAATCTTATATCTTGTATAAGGACCTGAAAAATAAAGAAAAAAATTCGTGCCCATGAAAATGACTTCAAAACAATAGACTTTCATGGTGCCATTGACCATAGCAGTCGACGCACCCTAATTAAAAAAAAAAAAAGTTTCATTTTTTACTTTTTTGATAAATTATTTATTACTTTTGTACGTAATATTTAATTTATGAAATGATTGTTATTGTTTAAATAAAATTTATGTATTTTATTAAATTAAAAAATGTGAAAATATGAAATTCGATTTTTTACCCCTTTATTTTCAAAAACTTTTGTCATTCGAATTTTAGATAATTCGAAATTTTTTATCGGTCCCTAGGGGTTCGAATTATCCAAGTTCTACTGTATTTAATAATATTCTAAAGTAGTCAATACTAAAATTATGTTGATAATTATCAAAACTATGATTGTTGTTATTAATTATAATTAATAACAACAATCTTAGTTTTAAATAGTTTTTGTTCTTCTTATCCAAAGTATGGCCTGCCATTAAGGGAGGGTTTAGATAATGGTTATTTCTTTTGCTGTCCTATATAATTGTTAGTATACACCTCCTCGGGTCGGGAGAAGCCTCCGGGGTTGTGTGGAGGGGGCTATAAAATATAGCTGCTTAATCCATCCTCGGGCTTTCACGCCCAGTAATTATGTTTACACACATTATCCCACCATACTATACATGGTCTTCCTCTCTCTCTCTCTCCCTCTCTCTCTCTCTCTCTCTCTCTCTCTCTCTCTCTCTCTCTCTCTCTCTCTCTCTCTCTCTCTCTCTCTCTCTCTCTCTCTCTCTCCCCCTCTTTCTAAGGGTGATAATATCCCAGCCTCGGCTCGCTAGGTAATATCTTGTAGGTCCATTACTCTCCTATTACCTGGGCGGCGGCTACAATTTAAAAACAATTCGGCTAGTCCTTTCTTCCTTCTTTTTCCTATCCTTCGTCGGCTTTTTAAACCAATGAATCCAGTGAGGTTTTATGAAAGTGACTAAGGTTCTTGCGGGGCCCATAAAAACTAAAAACAAAAAATACAAATTATGGGTCTTTGCGAAGTCCACATCCAGTTACATTTGAGTTACAATTAGTTCGCGATGTTCCTGGCAAAGAAAAAGGGATTGGTTTCTTACTCGGAAAGATTTATAGAATTCATTATTTTTTCCGAGTTGGATTGTCTAGAGTCGCTAAAATTTATAGAATTCTATTAATTTTAGCGAGTCGGATTGACTAGAGTTTTGATATCTTCTTGATCGAGCGGAAACGCATAGCACATATGCCCATAATGCTTAATAAATGTAAAATATCCAAAAAAAAAAAGAGAGAGAGAGAGAGAGAGAGGGAGAGAGAGAGAGAGAGAGAGAGAGAGAGAGAGAGAGAGAGAGAGAGAGAGAGAGAGAGAAGGAATAAAATAAGTGTGTTTACAAATGTTATTGTTTATTTTATCCTTCATGACCTGCAAAACAGTTAACTTTAATGCTTAATAACTTTTTTCGTAGTTGAGAGAATTGATTTTGATCATATTAACCTTTTCATTTATAAATATTGCTTGCCATTATCTAATATGAATTATAACCGTAGATAAACGAGTCAAGTGGTAATAGATAACCAGCAAAGAATCTATTAGCTAATCAGTAAGCTTATCAGCGATTACGAGTAACTGTTATAAATCACTACTGGTCCTTCAAAAGTAACTGGATGTGTTCTTCGCAAAAATACCCCAAATTATTATTTTATGACGCGTTGCCAATTGAGTGGTTAATAATTCTAGTGAAACATTAGACCTTTTCCCTATTTTATAAACAACATTGGGAAATTTCGGGTCATTTTTAAGAATCCATAACAATTATTGTGGGAAGATTTTTTTTTTTTTTTGTCTACTAGAATTATTATTTATTTATATAAATATTATTTTATATTATTTTTTTTTGTCTACTAGATTTATTTATTTTTTTATTTTTTTTATTTTACGGCGCATCTACATCCAGGTCATTAGCGCCGACATCCAGGGTGCAGCGAGGAATTTTCCCAGCGAGCCCTGAGATGAGAAAATTCCTGCCGGAGGTGGAAATCGAACCCACCATCTCCCGCTTATGAATCCAGCGCGCTAGCCACTACACTACGGGAGACCCTTACTAGAATTATTATTTATTAATTTATATAAATAAATAATAATTCTAGTAGACGAGAAAAAAATCTTCCCACAATAATTGTTATGGATTCTTAAATATGACCCGAAATTTCCCAATGTTTTTTTATAAAATAGGGAAAAGGTCTAATGTTTATTAAATAAAGCCCGACTCGCAGGAGCTGCACCATCTTAGCGCGTTTCCGTTCTTATCCCTAATGCCAATTGGAAACGTTGAAATAGAAAAAGTTACAATTTTGGTTAGACCTTTCATGAAATAATTCATGACCAGAAATACGTCTCGGTTGTAAGGGTTCATACCTCTACCTGACAGAAAAATTACTCCCTGGCCTTGTCATGGTTCGTTCTAAAAACACACTGCTTACTGTTTCTTATTTTCTTTTACCATAACACTAATTTCACAGATAAATGCAATATAAAAAAAAATCAATTAAAAAGTGATTTAAACAAAGACAAAAACCCGTTCAAAACAACAAAGAAAGACATTTGTAATTTTAAACACTTATTCCTCCGATTGACATCGCCTTATCAAAATTGCTTCAGAATCTTTCTTGTAGAGCACTTAGTAAGCTTTTGAATGGTATCCTTCCGCTTACCAATATTTCCAACCTTTATCATATTAAGAAAAATATACGAAGTTCCCAAAACCTTTCATGTCTATAAGTAAAATATTTTATTCTAATCCTTCCTTAACTCCAAACGTAACCAAAATTTAAACATATTTTTTTTATATGAATTTCAAACATGCAGAAAATATGCGAATATAAGAAGAAGAATCCCATGATTCGAAGTACCCAAACCAAAAACTCGATTCAACAACTATTTTTCACTTTTCTCGAAAACGGTTAAAGCTATCGCCTTAAAAATGGTTTCATTTGCTTTTCTAGGCCAATAAACCTATGAAACGAGTACTTGCAAGCATAACGATTAAGCGGAACGATTTTTTTTCGCGCAAATTTCGCTCCAAAAAATATGTTCCGGTGGACGGATTCTGCTGGTTAACGAATTTGACGAAAGATTCTTGTACCAAATTCATCAAAATGAGACCATTCGTCTGGGTCATAGAGTACGAACAGACAAATATATATATATATATATATATATATATATATATATATATATATATATATATATATATATATATTCTGTTCTGTAGGAGTTCTAAAACGTAAAATTTTCTAGTCGGCAGTTCCGGATTGCGTCATGAGGTCAGCCATAAAGGCGGGGCTCCTCCCTTTGGAGGAAGGCTGGAACCGCGCTAAAAAACGCTTCACGTTCTGATCATTTTGATTAATATTACTCTAAGAGTATCACAATTATTTGATGCTTCTTCTGGGACACTAAGGCTAGTAAACCAAGTTATACAGCCTAACTACAGGAAGGCACATATTTTACAGTAATGCGCACCTGTTGATGACAGTATTTAGAGTGTTCCCAAATTTTGGAAATGAAATTCCTTTACATTTCCCTGACCTCCCAGATGTTCCAAATAAGACAGTGAGAGATAGAAAAGAAGAATTGGGGAAAAATATATATATATATATATATATATATATATATATATATATATATATATACTTACAATGAAAACAATTTTTCATTTTATTTTCCTGCCTTAAAAAAGAAATTAATAAAAAATAAAAAAAATGAAATTTTGAATTTCCTTGACATTTCCCTGACTTTTTTTCATAATTAAATTCCCTGGCATTTCTCTGTCGGTGGGAACCCTGTATATGTGCTCAAAGATTTTGTTGTCAACAAATAAGCAGTATTATTGGAAGTATTATTTTATTTTTATTTTTTCCTGAGGAAATGATTATTATGAGCAGTTTACTATGTTAGGTACCCTCAGGTCATGGAACGTCAGAAACATTCCTTCGCAAAATAGGATTAAGCTGAGAAAGCCGCTAATTAGGATTGCCCTGACACCCAAGCCGAAGAGCTGAGATGCTTCATCGCACCCCTGACAGCTGAAATACATGAATATTGAGCGAGAAAATAAATTAAGCAGGATGGGAAGAGCGATTTAATTTCTCCTTCCCGTCCATTGAGAGTCTTCCTTTTTCATCTGGAGCTACCATCCGGACGACCGAGAGGCGACCAGCCTTCAATACATCATGAAGATCAAGCAGAGGATGACAAATGCCCTAACCTCCTTCATTAAGGCTGGTATAATTAAAACCTGATTCTCTGATGAATAGTTCTAAGAAGAGTTTATCTTCTCCTATTTAACATTTTTATAACCCCTGGTGGTCATCATTTCTAACATGACACTCTACCGAAAATCGATCTATTGCTTTATTCACCTTATTTTTATGTTGCTTAATTTACATATTATGGACATTAAAGAAGTTAATTAGTTGATTCCAAATGTATAATGTTATTAAAGGAATTGGATTTAAAATAATTGTTATGTTTGTGGTATTAGACGTCTTTAATTAATTTAACCAATTTCCTTACATAGAATAAATAAATAAATTTATATACACCCCAAAAGTTTAAATTAAATCGTCGTCCCACAAAACGTCTTAGATCCAATAAAGCGATTCCCTAATGAGGTGTATATTACTGTACGTATTCCACATCCCAAACCTGAGGGATTCCCTTACGAGGTGGATGCCGCTGTGAGTATAGAACAGCCCTAACCTGAGCGATTCCCTCATGAAGTGCATGCCTCAGTGAGTATTCCACATCCCAAACCTGAGGGATTCCCTTACGAGGTGGATGCCGCTGTGAGTATAGAACAGCCCTAACCTGAGCGATTCCCTCATGAAGTGCATGCCTCAGTGAGTATTCCACATCCCAAACCTGAGAGATTCCCTCACGAGGTGCATGCCTCTGTGAGTATTCAACAGCCCGATCCTGAGCGATTCCCTCACGAGGTGCATGCCTCTGTGAGCATTCAACAGCCCGATCCTGAGCGATTCCCTCACGAGGTGCATGCCTCTGTGAGTATTCAACAGCCCGATCCTGAGCGATTCCCTCACGAGGTGCATGCCTCTGTGAGTATTCAACAGCCCGATCCTGAGCGATTCCCTCACGAGGTGCATGCCTCTGTGAGCATTCAACAGCCCGATCCTGAGCGATTCCCTCACGAGGTGCATGCCTCTGTGAGTATTCAACAGCGATTCCCTCACCAGGACGAGGTGTATGCCCCAGAGCTTGTAAGCTACCGTCTTCTAACAAGGAGAGACCTTGAACTCCAGTACAGTCGCTTCACATTCTCTACACTCTCTCGAGTAAAGTCTTTTCTCACTTCATACTCCTGTCAAACGGCAAATTATTTTTGTAAATTATAATATTATCAAGTTTTTATTTGCAATGTATTTATGAAGCTTTAATTACATCTCACGACATATTTTATTTATAAATAAAAATACGAATTTATTCGTACTTCATATATTTGTGATTACGAATATAAATAAATTCGTACTTCATATATTTGTGAATACGAATATAAATAAATTCGTATTCATAAGTGTGAATACGAATTTATTTTTATTCACATATATTAAATATAAAAATACAAATAAAATTTTATTCGCAAATTTTTCTGCGAATAAAAATAAATTCACAGAAAAAATTGTAAATAATCACAAAAAATGTGAATATTTACAAAAAATCAAGTGAATACAAAAAAAATCACATTAAAATATACGAATAAAAATTTATTCACATTATAATTTGTGAATAAAAATTTATTCACAATAAAATTAGCAAATAAATTATGAATTTATTCATATTAAGATGATATTGCGAAAGTTATTGAAGGCGATTTTTTTTTTTTTTTTTTTTTTTTTTTGGGAGGTACAGCGCTAAAAACCTAGACGTTAAACGCCTTTAAAAAACAAAAAAACAAAAAAAAACCTTCAATAACTTTTGCAATATCATCTTAATACAAATAAATTCATGATTTATTTGCGAATTTTATTGTGAAAAAATCTTTATTCAAAAATTATAATGTGAATAAATTTTTATTCGTATATTTTAATGTGATTTTTTTTAATCACTTGATTTTCTGTAAATATTCACATTTTTTGTGATTATTTACAATTTTTTCTGTGAATTTATTTTTATTCGCAGAAAAATTTGCGAATAAAATTTTATTTGTATTTTTATATTTAATATATGTGAATAATTTTGGCAGGAGGGCAATCAATAAAACAGTTTTTACCAATAAGTAAGAATATTCTTCTTCAGAAGCAGTAAAACCAATCTAATTCTTATTCTGCTGTTACTGTTACATCTGATTCAAGGGCCATATTTAGAACGAGATCAAATTAAATATATGTACCTACTTATTAAATAATTATGAAATGTATATCTTTCGTATCATTTGGTGAAATTTATTTATTTTCCGGTAATGCTCGGTTTTTGGCGAATAGTCCAACTATTCCTGTGACTAGGCGCTTCAATTTGCGATGCCACCCCAGGATAAACCTAGTTTAAATTGGTTATAAAAATGGTCACTCCATATCCGGATTAAGTATACAAGTTTATAACAAATAAAATTACTTGGAGGGGCCAAGTTCCAGGCCCCTTTCAAAAATAGTTTGCCTATGAATGTTATGATATCATACTATTGGGCCAAGTTCCAGGCCCCTTTCAAAAATAGTTTGCCTATGAATGTTATGATATCATACTATTGGGCCAAGTTCCAGGCCCCTTTCAAAAATAGTTTGCCTATGAATGTTATGATATCATACTATTGGGCCAAGTTTTAGGTCCTTACTAATTTGCAAAGAACGTACTAATACCCTCTTAATTATTTGTGAATTTTCAACTTAGCCAGATTTCGTTAAAATATGGCCGCTATAATAATAGAATTTATTGAAAAATGTCTAGCATTTAAAGATTAAGGCCCTTGGGGTGACGATTCAGGCTCACGTTCTTGACGAGGTATGAAGGGGGCGAATCGCTTTCGATGCGGGGTGCTAACAAATAAATTAAATAAAAAAAGGTATGAAGGGCCTAAAACTTGGCCCTTAATACCTAGTGGATATCACAACCTTCATAGGCAAACTGTTTTTGGGAGGAGCCAGGAACTTTTTCAACGCTAGTTTTTTTTTTTTTGGGGGGGGGGAGAGGATATCAATACTTTTTGTAAGTTAATTTTTGAGTTTGCTCCAACGTCTGTTGGCTTGAGAAGGATGACGCTTGCTAGTGCGTAGAGCTGTTAGTCAGGTATTTTTCCTTGTATATGAAAGGCCCCAATTCAACATTTCGGTATTTTCGGATTTTTCCTTCGGTTTTAGGTTACTGAAGGGAACCTTACCGAGACGATTTATTTGATACCCCACATGATGGGTTTCGAAAGGAATGATGGGTTTCCGAAGGACAAAACAGGCACCAACCCCCTGGGTGGGGATCAAACACAACTTTTCGGATTTTTCGATTTTCGCTATATTAAAACCCTACTGTCTATCATCCTGAAAAATGTCAAGTCTCTAGTGTTTCGGGACGTGCCTAATAATTGTGATGAGTGAGTCATATAAATTTTCCTCAGAAATGCTTCCATGTACAATTATGAAACTTTTCAATTTCACTCACATCTATTAGTATAATATCTGTGTAAAATTCCATAAGTTTATATTTAACTGATTTAAAGATATAAGTGTAAAAATCGGCTTTTATACTCTAATATAGATACAGTGTGTGTAGGTCGAAAGTTGGCCTGGAGTAATACCGTGCGCCTATACTCACACACACACACATATATACTTACACACACACATATATATGTGTGCCAGTTTTCGTTAAATGTTGTTAAATGTTGGCCGATATAACGATCGGATTTATTATAAAATTTCTTGCATTTAAAGATTCAGGCCATTAGGGTAACTATTAAGGGTTATTATAAACTCTCTGATGACTTGAAACGATCGGGGTTGCATGGATTAGAGTCATGGGCGTATATAAGGGGGGGGGCTGCAGCCCCCCCGAAATTTTGATTTGATCGGTAAAAAGTTCATAAAACCCTTATCAAATAAATTAAATATGATCATCGTTTAAGTTGGCTAAAACTCTTCCCAGATCTAAATTGTTAGTATTCCATACACCGGAAATGGTCTCAGCCCCCCCCCCCCCCGAAATTCTCCCAGCCCCCTCCGAAATTATTTTCTATATACGCCCATGATTGGAGTTACATAGATGAAGTTAAAGCGGCCACGGCAGTATGTAAGTTAGCGACAGCTAGCGAAGTTGGAATTGCATAAATAAGTGAGAGGGTATTATTAGGTTCTTGACAAGGTATTAATAGCCAAAACCCGGCCCAATACTATCATATCATAGCTTTTATTTAAAGGTCATCATAACGAAAACTGAGGAAGTTGAAAATGCACAAATATATGAAATCTTACTAGACGGCACTTCCGCGTCATGAGGACAACCTCATAAGCGAGTTTCCTCCCTATTGAGGGAGGATCCTCGCTATAATTCATGTAAGTAAAGAAATATTTTCGACTTGATTAGAGCAATGTTGTGAATGAAGTTGGCCTTTTGAGCTAGTACCTTCACATGGGGATACACTTGTGTGAGTTATTATCGGTTATGAATGGGCTCCATTGTCGGGATGAATGAAACCTGTCATGTACATACTTTTTATACTATAATTCCCCTCCTATTATGATAATGGAGGGATGTTCTGACATACTGCCAGTCAACAAGTATTATGACACCCCGGATTGTCTGCTTGGGGGAAGCTTTATACTCTCCGAGGAGGGGTGGGGAAAATGATAGACTCGTTGAGCCTATACTATCCGACACATGTTCGGAGAAATGAGCACCAAGGGTGAGCCTCATTGTGCGGCTTACCAGATCCCATTGTCCGCCCATTTCTCGCTAGTTAATCCCCATCAGCTTCGGGATCATATTTGCTTGTCATAACCTCTCTTAGGATAATCTCTAATCGGTTCAAATGATTGAAATGGGGTCCGCTCTCTCGTCTCGAGGGTTGGACGTGCTTGCTCTCCACTTGTAGGGGAGTGTGTCAAGCAGGTACTTGTGTTATTTACGTATATCTCAAAGTTGGAGTGATCGACTTGTCGATTATAAAACATGTAGCGGATGTTTTGTGGAAGAAGACAAAGAAAATGTCCAAATACTTAATGCTTTGCCTAAATTTACTAAATTCAATACTATAAAAAAAAAAAAATAGTCGGGTCTTCTTTACTTCGTTAACGCAAATTAATTTTATATATATATATATATATATATATATATATATATATATATATATAGCCAGTATGCCAGGCCAAGACATGCCTCAAAAACTACTCTTCGAGAGGGTTCATAGTACCAGACGAGTTGGAAGACCCAAGCTAAGATGCCAAGATGGACTAGCCGCCGTGACAACTGGCGGAAGCAGATTTGGTGAGGCCAGGTCTCACTAGTGGCATGTAGCGCCGAGAATATATATATATATATATATATATATATATATATATATATATATATATATATATATATATAATATTTTTAGAATATGATATGTAATATATTTTTAGAATATGAAACTGTAAGATTGAACTAATGGATTTTTTTTTCCTTTTATGCCATTTTCTTTGTCAAGTCATTAACCTCATATTTCGGAAATCAAAAAAAAAAAAAAAAAAAAAAGGTGGATGAAGAAACAGTTGTAATTCTATCCTGTCATTTGAGACTAATACCACCTTCTTCCAGGTGTTACGAGGTGTGGACTCCGGGGAAAAAATATCTTGTTTTTATAATTAGTTCCATGTTCTTTTTTGGTGTATTTTTTGGCGGAGGGGGGTTAATAAGAAATTGCTATTTTCATGTAGAAGAAAAAAAAAATAGTTTTTTTTTTTCTGTCGTCACAATGCCTTGAAAGTAAAATAAATTGAAAATATATACTATTAAACTTAGTTGCGATATTTAAGCTTCCTGTAGTATACGACTCAATATGATCGTTTAATATGCTTAATGAGAAATATTTTATTTTGTATTTAACTCTTTATTAATTCAACTGATTTATATAATACCAACATACTTTTTCTTGCTTTATTTGTAAGAAGTTGACATCTTCCTGGTGTTGTCTCTCTGCACTCCCAAGTCTTTCTCGCTGTTTTCGACATGCGTGACGGCTCAATGTTCAGTAAATGTCGACAGCCTAGGATGTAGGCGAGTCCCAATCCAGCAGTGGTTCAGAAATACAGCGTCTACCTCTTAGCTATGTTGTCGAATCTCCTTTCTGCTTAGGCCCTTCGCGTCATTGTCACAACCAGAGACCAGTCTCTGACCTCGTAGGATGTATGCGAGTCCCAATCCAGCTTGATAATGGAGGGATGTTCTGACATACTGCCAGTCAACAAGTATTTTGACGGAAAGGGGTAGCCCTTTCCGTGCAGTGGTTCAGAAATACAGCGTCAACCTCTCAGCCATGTTGTCGAATCTCCTTACTGCTTAGGCCCTTCGCGTCATTGTCATAACCAGAGACCAGTCTCTGACATCCTAGGATGTAGGCGAATCCCAATCCAACTCTACCCCTTTCCGTGCAGTGGTTGAGAAATACGGCGTCAACCTCTCAGCCATGTTGTCGATCTCCTTACTGCTTAGACTCTTCGCGTGAATGTCATAACCAGAGACCACCTTCTGGAGTCCACCTCCTCCTCATTTACTACAATTATAATAATTATATATTATTATTCCATAAATCGGCACTTTTCAAGTGGTTACGTTGCGCGTGTTGGGACCTTACCGAACACACCTGCATTTACGCGTTAATTACCCTAATTACCTCTAGGCGTGATTGAAAATTTGGACCTTATTTATTAGGGATTTGAATTATAGGTTCGCCAGACTCGGGATGGACTATAATTGAATTTTGAAAGGAAATTTAAGCGATTCTTTAAACTCTTTCTTTCGTGTAACTGTTCGGAAGGAAAAATGGATGTTAACAATGAGATTCCATATGGTCTTTTATTTTTTCATTTTTCACATTGTGGTGGTGTATAGTTATTCAGGTATCACTCAGAAGTGAATTAACTCCATTTCTATTCCTCCCTTCCCCTCCCACTCACACACACACACACACACACACACACACACATATATATATATATATATATATATATATATATATATATACTTATACTTATAATCATCTCCCTTTTAGACAAGGTAGTAGAAAGGGCTCTTGTCAGTCATTCTATCTTGGAATTCTTTTCTAGTTGATAGAAATCCACCCTTAAACTCTTTTAACGTAAAATAAGTGGACTTTTGTTTTTAATCTTCATAGAGAAGTTGTAGAAACAGCCAGAGATAAGGTTAGTCATGAGTTGACAGAATTTGGTTTTATCTTATCTTATCTAATCAGATCGTCTTAATTAATGACGAAATCTCCAGAGGAGGGCTTTTTCCAGTATAAACAAATCCGGTTCGACCATAAGCCGATTATAATCTTAAGTTACTTGTCCAACAGGTTTGAATCTTGAATCAACCGCTTGTTTAAACGAGGCAAGATTTTCTGTCTGTGTCTCTGGACCTCATTTGATTTATCGCGCATAATTTTCACTGTTGTTAAACCGTGATGGGTTTATTTTTATGCTTAGTGGCGATATCCTTCCCGATTGTCGGGAGTTATAAGAATCATTTCACCATAGGTGTTTGGAGTTGGTTGATGAGGTTTCGTCGCCATGTAAGGAAATGAAATTCCTACCTTCTCATTTTGTAACACCCTTTAGAAAAATGGTCTTATAGTTTCTGAAAAATCTAAAGATATTCTCAAAGAAATTGAAGAATTGTTGAAAAAAGCTAATAGTAGAATATGGTTTGACTTCGGAGTCCGTAGAATGAATTTTAGCCAGGCCATACCATTAAACTGACAGAAATGTTTCATGAACAGGTGACTCCATCAGCCGTTTTTGAGTTGTTCTTCCATATCCTGCCTTTCGAGATCGGATCTCATCCTAAATGCCTAGACAATCAAAGGTGTTCAAAGAGAATGAAATGCAGCAGAAGCGAGCTATGATAGGGCTTGGCTAAAGGAGTACCTGTAGATTCCATTGTAGCTAGGCCATACTAGACCGGGGCGCATCTGGTTTCAGTTGGATGTTGACAGTTATCAAGTTAATTTATGTGGGAATATCTTCAGAACAACTCGTATAACAATAATTGATGTATGCGTAAATCGAAAGATTCCCGGAATATACTTTTTTTTTAATATAAAAAATTATTTTTTTGCTCATAACTCCAAAACTATTCCCGCTTGAGATTTTTACTCTCATCCTCCAAAACTTTGATTACAATCCCCTCCCTCCTTTACTTCCATCTTCCAAAACCTTACTTCCATTTCCCCTCTCTCCTTTACTCTCATCCTCCAAAACCTTAATTCCAATTCCCCTCTCTCCTTTACTTCTATCCTCCAAAACCTTAATTCCAATTCCCTCCCTCCTTTACTCTCTTCCTCCAAAACCTTAATTCCAATTCCCCTCTCTCCTTTACTCTCATCCTCCAAAACATTACTTCCAATCCCCTCCCTCATTTACTCTCATCATCCAGAAAACTTTACTTCCAATCCCCTCCCTCCTTTACTCTCATCCTCCAAAACTTTGATTACAATCCCCTCCCTCCTTTACTTCTATCTTCCAAAACCTTACTTCCAATTCCCTTCTCTCCTTTACTCTCATCCCCCAAAACCTTAATTCCAATTCCCCTCTCTCATTTACTCTCATCCTCCAAAACATTACTTCCAATCCCCTCCCTCATTTACTCTCAACATCCAAAACCTTACTTCCAATTCCCTCCCTCCTTTACTTCCATCTTCCAATACCTTACTTCCAATCCCCTCCTCCTTTACTTCCATCTTCCAAAACCTTAATTCCAATTCCTCTCTCTCCTTTACTCTCATCCTCCAAAACCATACTTCCAATTCCCCTCTCTCCTTTACTCTCTTCCTCCAAAACCTTACTTCCAATCCCCTACCTCCTTTACTCCCATCTTCCAAACCCTTACTTCCAATCCCCTCTCTCCTTTACACTCATCATCCAAAACCTTACTTCCAATCCCCTCCCTCCTTTACTTCATGATCGAAAACCTTACTTCCAATTCCTCTCCTAACGTTACTCCCATCATCCAAAACCTTACTTCCTATCCCTCTCCCACCTTTACTCATCGTCCAACCCTTTAATTCCAATTTAGTCACATCTTTACCCTCATCTTCCAACTCCTTAATTCTCATCATCTCTCTCCTGTACTCGCATCATGAAACCCTAAATTCCAAAATCCTCTCTCCTTTACTCTCATCCTCCAAACCCTTCCAATCCTCTCCTACCTTTTCCGTATCCATCCTTTCTAAATCCCTCCTTTATCCCAGAGGTTATTCAATCATGTTCTGCTCGGTTCTTATCCTGCATACTCCTCCCTATGAAGACGATACTTGACCCACGGAGAACAAACATCTCTTTTCCCCGACCTCCTATTGTAATTCCTGAGCCTCTTTGAGAATGTTCAATATCCCCGCTAGATTACGCCCTGCTTTACAATAGCCTCTCTCATTGATCCTCCTTCATTTTCATAAATCCTAAAGACCTTTTGCCGTCAGTTCATCCTCCTATTCTTTAATAATCTTTTCAGATTTTTTTTTTTTTTTAATAATATTTTTCCTATATTCTGCTTATAATCCGCGGTATTACTCATATTATTTATTCAATATTAGACTTCATTTAGTGATATATAGAACTATCAAGTAATAAGTACAGTAGGACCTCCATTATCCGGGATTTCAATTAACCGGGGTCTATATGGGGGAATTTTTATTTTTATTCCTTCTTTAAATATTATGTACATACGAACATATTTATTGCATTATTTTTATATTTATCATCTAAAGCATTTGATTTCATAATTATGCATTAAATATTTGTATGTATGTAATGACGATTATAAACATAAATATTAATTTAAATTAATTACATACATTGTAAACTAAAGAATGGAAAAACAGCGCTGTTTTCGGAAGAATGTGATGATTCCATATTTCTGGAAGCATCTCAATTTATTTCATATTCTTGGATCTGAAATGTTTTCACGTCTTTCTATGAATCCCCTACTGGGCTGTTAGGAAATATTTCCTCGGTAGGGCTTTAACTCTTCATTCGATTACATACGAATCCCGATTTCAGCAGAATTATCTTGTTACGGGCGGTCAGAACAGATATAAGAAAATAATTATGTTTCAAAAAACCTAAAAAATAACTGACTTTCTCGACAAAAAAATTTAATTTAAACTTGAGATTATTCTTGCACTTTTAAAATTATTATTATTATTATTATTATTTTTAAGACTATATTTCTTCTGGAAATTAATTTGACATGTATGGCAAATCGATTATGGATCAGCTGATTATATGTCACCATGTTGGATTCTTTCAGACCATGATCAGTCTAGACGTGGTCATACTGTTGGAAGGTTATCCTCCTCAGATTGATGCTGTATTATATATGTAACTTTTCCTCTGAAGAGGCACCAAAAAAGGTGTGAAACATGTAGGGACGTAATAAAGTTGGCGATACTGCATGGTGAAGTTTTTATTCTCAATGCAATTAAGAAAGTTTACATGAGATCTTGTACTCAGTTTTTCTTTATAACCTTAAAATCCAGCACATTTAGTCAATAAAATATTGTGTTTCGATTATCCGTGGACCACCCTCCTCGTCATTGCCCTGGATAATGGAGGCCCTACTGTATAACCATTTATGTACACATCGTCGATACAAAAGCAAACTAACGAATATGAAAATCACCACTTTTCAGAGTGGAAAAGTATTTATTCATAACTTTTTTTTGGACAGTCAAATATTCGGCAGATTTGACCTTTTGATTGTGAAATACTTTCCCTTTAATAGAGTGAAGTCAGATTGAAGAATTTGACGTAAATAACTCCAGCAGAAATTATTAAAGATGGACAATGAAAGATGCATTTTTTCATATTCGTTAGTTTGCATTTGTATCGACGTCATGATATAATTTCTGAAATATCGCTGACTAAATGAATGAATCTATTATATTTGAGAATGTGTCTAGGCCGTAATTTTGACTTCTTCCTACCAAACTCTGCAGAAATAGTCCCCAACCAACGTGGAACGTGTGTAGCTACTGCAGGAGTTCCTGCTTACTCAGTTTGAATGAAGCCGCCAAACTAGGATCTAGGTATTTACGGGCGCCGCGAGAGGCGCTGCTGTATGCTTTCTAACAGCTGTATTCTGCTTTGTTATGAATTTAGGTTTTTCCCCCATGTACTTTCTTTACTGCAATTTTAATTATCTGTTAACAATTGCTTCAGTAGCTCATTACAAATAATAGTCATGTATTTTATTTAACAATTTATTCAAAAATTCACCGTACACTCTACCACAGGAATGTGTAATAACTGAGTTCTTTTAGTGAATCCTAATAGTAAGAATGCCAACGAGCACAGGAATGTGTAATAACTGAGTTCTTTTAGTGAATCCTAATAGTAAGAATGCCTACGAGCACAGGAATGTCTAAAGAAATTAGATTAAATACTGAAAAAAATTGATAAATTAATTGAATGGAGAATGAATGATATTTTTTTAATCATACGGTACTTAACGTATGATGAATTTATGTAGGGTTGTGTTTATGTACATACTTTTAATGTTAATGTTTTTTTTAAGAATGTTTATTTACATACATATATATATATATATATATATATATATATATATATATATATATATGTATGCATGTATGTATATACATATATGTATGCGTACACACGTATACACACACACACACACACACACACACACACACACACACACACACACACACACACACACACACAAACAAACGTCAGCCCCGTAACAGGCCTCCACGGCGCAGAGGGGGAATCACTGTTGAGGTAGCTAATTCTTGACCATATAGCACCTAAGGGATAGTGTGGTCAGTACTACGCTTCGGTCGCATTTTCCGCTTTCTAGGTACCCATTAATAAATTAAATAAAGCCTGAGTGGGCCTAGGGACGGTCTGGGAACTACCCATTATATTCTTTATTAGATATGATGTGCTTGTATGTTTTCTACAAATAGCAATTTTTTTAATCTTTAGTATTTTATTACAATTTGCTGAACCATGTGCTGTTAATATTCAATTTGTTTAATAGCCAAAAAATAAAATAAAAAATTTGGTTGAAAACATTAATTTTTTTTTTAGTTTTGTTTTTATTATTTTTTATCCCTTAGAAACTTTCATTATTTCGCTGAATTTCTCGGAAACGGCTTAATTTTTTCCATTAATATTATTGTTTTTAATTACTATTTCTCAAGTCTATTTGCAACTTTTGCATTTTTTTTATAGATTCACAATACCTGATATTGCACGTAGACCATACTCAGCTGAGTCCACAAAAAATGTATAATGCTTCAATTTCATACGAGTTTTTGTAAATAGTAGTGAGAATTTTATTTCTTGCTTTGCTGGTTAATCTTTTCCTTTTATCTTACGTATATACAATTCGCAGGAAGATAATTATCCAAACATTTTTATTTTAATAATTATAAAATATTAGAAATTATTCTTCTATTTAGGGGCTAAGTCTTTTCTGTCCCTAACTTTTACAACCAAAACCAGTCAGCGGATATATTTCTGAAGATTTTTTGCTTTGTAATAAGTGTCCAACTAGGAAATACATCTTGGGAGTAGATTTGGACGAAGAGATAGTTAGCTATTGTAAAGATTCCCCATTCAGATAGAATGACAAAAATCCTGTTTGGAATGAGACACCGCCTTTAATTCCTTGGCATTCGGGAGCAATCTTCTTTTTATTCATGGTCTTCCTCAAGTGGTTTCATTCTTTTTTTTTTTTTTTTTTTTTGTTTTTTTGGGACGCAAAACATCTAAAAATCACTAGCTCTAAATCAACATCTAGTCAAATAAGGAACTAAAATACGAGCACCTCATAGGTAGCCAATTAAAAGAAATATATTCATCGTTGGTAACAAACCTGTTTTTATCTGATAAGGGTTTATTTATTTTTAAAATATATAGATTGTTCGTACCTTTAAAATCTTTTGTATTTCTCATTCACGAATAATATATATATATATATATATATATATATATATATATATATACACGTATATATTTTATTCGTGAATGAGAAATACAAAAGATTTTAAAGGTACGAACAATACAGTAGAACATGGATAATTCGAACTTCGATAATTCGAAATCGTCTTTAATTCGAATATTTCTCTCGGCCCCTAGAATTTAGGGCATAAACAATGTAAAAAAATCGTGGTTAATTCGAATAAAAGTTTGGATAATTCGAAGTTTTTACGAGTCTGTACCTCCAATGGGATGTGGACAGAGAGGCGTTCGATCTTAAATCTTGTCAAAATATTCTCCCCTCGGGTAAGAAGGATAGTAACCTTCTATATATATATATATATATATATATATATATATATATATATATATATATATATATATATATATATATATTGTTGATGGTCCATCCGAGGTAATGATATCCTTAGGGATATCATTACCTCGGATGGACCAATGATTAGTCATTGCACAGCCTCCACACCCATCAGCATCCCCTGTCAGAACGTCTCTTGGTCATGCTCGCAAATACAATGGGTGTTTCCAAATGTCATGTGAGAAACATAAATTTTTAAATTGTATAAATTTATTATTTAACCTGTATTGGTTACGCTGCTGTTACTGGCAACCATGGGCGAATATACGAAATAATTTCGGGGGGGGGGCTAGGACTTTTTCCGGGGTATGGAATACTAACAGAACTTGGTATAGTTTTAGGCAAATAGAACGCTATAATAACTAAAATGTAATGATCTTATTTAATTTATTTTTAAGGGTTTCAAGACACATTTTTACCATCAAATCAAAATTTCGGGGGAGGGGGGGATGAGGACCCCTCAGCACCCCTCTTATATACGCCCATGCTGGTAACGTATAGATAACGGGTTTGTATCTATAGGTTACCATAGGTTTGTATAATAACTTTGATTACTTATCAATCGATGACAGGGATCATGCTATAATAAACTGCAAAAAAATATGTAGTAGGGTGATTTTGCTGATTCATTATTTAACGCAATAAAATAACTACTTATCTGCCGTGACGAAGCACGGATATTCGGCTAGTATTTTAATAAAGGAAATTACATTTGAGATTCAATGTAATTCAAATCTACTTGATAAAATGGATTTCAGGGGACCACTCCAGTCCTGTTTTTTTTTGTTTTTTTTACGAAATTCAAGTTTCCTTAAAAATTAGATGATGTAGAAGAAAATCTGATTGCAGATTCTCTTTCTAAATTAAAAATTCTTAAGGTTATATAATTTTTGAGACGGCTTCACTACGGCTGTGAGGCAACATTACATTGAAAATTTATAACGATTTTATGAGAAGTTATTGCCTTTGAAGACGTTTATCTCTGGATATGCTCAACGGATTTTAATGGGCATGAAGTTGTTTTAAAGAGAATTTAATACCCTAACATTTGCATCCTTTTAGTTTTTTCCTCAAGTAAATAGGGACTTCGTTTTTAACCAAAATTCGATGAAATACGCTGTTTTTCGTTTTTCCGTTTTTCTAAGAATTGGAAGGTGATGCAGAAAAACGGGTGGCACCTCAAGAACGTGGGGATCGAGATCTACAAGAAATACTGTGTAGATCTCTTGGGACAAAAAAAAAATTTCAATTTTGTAGACCAGTGTAGTAATATGACATATTAGAGATATTCGTTAAATTGATTAAATTCCAACCTTCCCCGGCATAATTACCAGATACATGCGTGTAATGAGGGGTTTCATATCCATGAATTACCAGCTGTGTATCTCTCTTGGAATTCTTGTATGCTCATTGTGAATTCACATCTTCCCCCTCTCTCATGTTCATTATATTCTTCTTAATTAGTGTCAATTGTATAATTGACTTCGTTATCAAGAAGGTCTTCTGCCAGACCGACTATTCTCGGCCTTAAAAATGTTTTCGCTCCGTATTCTTGTTATGTGTGTTTATTGTCAATTCGTTCTATATTGGGTCAATTGTGTTGTGTTTCGCTGTTCAGTAATATATATATATATTTTTTTTTTATGCTCACAACGTCATCAGTGTAAACAAAAAAATTGTAATTATAATCGAATTAGGTGTGAGGATAATGAAACTTCAAAACACACTTTAACTTAAAAAAGCCCGACGCGCAGGAACTGCGTCAACTTGGCGCGTTTTCATTCTTACGCCTAGTGACATTTGGAAAATGGAGGCAGTTTTGATATTTTGTGGAAAAAATATCTTGAATAAATGCAATATTTTCGGCGCGACAAGGCACAGGAAACTGACAGAAGCCATGTCACACAGAAGCGGATATTACTCGATCCACCTTCTCACTCATTCTTACGGAAGGCTCTATAAGTTAATACGAAACTAGAATAGTCGTTTCACTCTTCAATGCAATTCCAAACAACAAGGAACAATTAATATTGCTTACACTAGTATTAGTTTTAGTAGAAATAGTTGTATTAGTTATTTAGTTTAGTGGTCTAGTGGCTAGCGCCTTAGATTCATAAGCGGGAGATGGTGGGTTCGAACCCCACTGGTGCACAGTGTAACGTCCAATGGACAAAAACCTGAATTTTTGTTTTCTTATATTTAATTTTTAATCCTCTAGCTAAGTTTAGAAACTATTCAAGGAATTGAAATCGTATAAAACTAATAAATATTAGTTTTATTTTGGTCAACAAACACATTAGCAGTATTATAAACAAGGCAAAGTCTTCAAAACCTTCTTTACATCAACAATCAGTTCTTATTCTATTAAGCACTTATTTCTTCGGATGTCCCGTCGAACTTTAAGAAACGGGTTTTTAGGACATTTATTAAATTTTCGAATGGTTACTGCCGACTTGCCAACAGTTTTTGATATTTGTGAAAATATACGAAAACCCTTAAACTGCTCATTTCTGTTATTAGAATTTGTTTTTTCGAGTACAGGGAAAGTAGGTACATATACGATTTCTGCTCATGGGCTTAAACAAAAAAATATAGAGCTCCTTGGAAAACAAAGGCCTTTCATTATTAAAAAAAGGAAAAGAAAAGAACGATAAAAAAAAAAGGTGGGCCTTCACGAGGAGCCGAATTTCCTCCAAATATGACTGTCTCATCGAATATTGTTTTCAAATGTTCATCTTGTTTTCAAATTGGACTCTGTTGGTGTATTTTCTTAATAAATAGTTATTTTTAGTTTTAGTGTCCGTTTTTAGTACGTTAATTAGTTTAATTTAAGCAAAAGTGACTTTAATTTATGATTTTACTTTAGTTTTAGCTTTTAATTCACTAATTCGTTAATTGCATATCATAATTCAGACAAGGGTAAAAAATAGGTATGTATGTATTTTTGTTTAAATACATATATAGTTGTAAGGTTACAACTTACATGAAAACAAGTTCTATTAGTTTTAATAATTTATTTAATTATCGAAATAACATATGATTTACATTAATTCACGTTATATTTATAAAACTAAACTAAAGCTTTAATTCAGTTTTTAATCAATTCCCAATGATTTAGTTTTAGTTTAACTAATATCCATTAGTTAATTTAATTTTAGTTTAAGTTTTTTTTAGGTTGCAATTTTTAGTTTAGATTTAGTTTATTCTAAAAAATGAATGTAGTTTTAGTTTTTAGTTTTGCCCAACAACGCCAATAACTGTTTCTATTCCTTTACTAATCGCACTAAGGATATGAAAGGAATCGCGCTAAGATGATGCAGTTCATGCGAGTCGGGCTTTTTGAGTATATTTCTGCTGTAAATTAACTTGACACATCTATTATGGA
The DNA here is from genome assembly GCA_946811695.1 of Gonocerus acuteangulatus. Lineage (NCBI taxonomy): Eukaryota > Metazoa > Arthropoda > Insecta > Hemiptera > Coreidae > Gonocerus > Gonocerus acuteangulatus. Next base: position 154,016,125 of record OX328123.1, on the reverse strand, counting down.
CCAGCTGACTACTTTCCACCATATTGGAATTATTCAGTCTGTGATTAGTCTTGATCTAGCCCTAGTTGTTCCCCTCCCCAACTTGAGGCTTGTAGCTTGTGTATTTATAACATTTCTTCTTGAAGAAAAGACCGCCAAAACATGACGAGAAAACAAGAATGAAATGCATTAAAAGTTTATAGCGATGTTTTTTGATCTTCCGCCTATATAAGTAATTTATAAATTCGAGTTTAATTTAATTATTGAAATATGTAGTATTTATTTTTCCTGCTAGATACGAACAAGAATAATCCACCGTGTTGTCATTTCATTTTCAAAAAAAAAAATAAATAAAAAAATAAAATGAACCCAAAACGTGTAATTGATCCAAAAGGATGAAATTCATTTGCAATGTGTAAATGTAAGTGTGTGCCTGTTGTGTGTGTGTGTTTGAGCATATGTCGGCGGATGAATGTGAGTTTTATGTGTGTGCGGAGGCGCAGTTTTTATGCGTATGCCTGTGAAAATAGTGTAGCGAGTAAAATTATATGCGCAGTACCTCTTAGGACCTCATTCTTACAATAATGTAATACAATACAAAAGGTGGCATAATCAATTAATCACAACAAAACTGACCACCACCAATTGGTACAATACAATATTGTATTGTACCAATACAATATTGTATTGTAATTGTACAATACAATACATTGAAAGTTTCGTTCGTTAATGACCTTAAGTTGGTCACGCATATTACAAATTCTTAACCTTCCGAGGACTGAGTGGGGTGATCCCGCAGCCCACGGCTCGTTTTTGCTTCCCTTTTTTATAAATTTATAGATCTCCATTAGTCCTTCTAGGGGTTTTCTTCTGCAAGTGTCTTGATCCAAAGGATCAAAAAAATAAATAGAAAAAACTAAACGAACTTCATGTTATTTGAAGAAATACGACTAAAAACAGGCCTGGGGTGCGCTCGCACCCCAGGTAGTCGTTAGTGTGACCTAATTTAGTTTAGTATAAATAAACCATTTTTTTAAAAAGTTTTCAAATTACTTTTTCTTGGTAGTAAATCAAATCAGTAACATTAACTTAATCATTTAAATACACGGAGTTCATGTGGTTCAGTTTCTTTTGACATGGAAGAAAATCAAGAACCCAACCCTTCAACGTCCATTGCTACTGCTACTGGGACCAAAAGCAGGGGAAGCAGCTACTTGTGTCCTCAAAAACTCGATTCCAAAGTAAAAAATTCATGAAATAATTGTGGACAATTTATTTGTCCAAAACACACAAAAAATAACCCTGTATGCATACATTTTATAAATGTTGAAAATTTGAGTTGAAAAAGTTTCTGTCAATTATATTTTTTTTAAGTATTGTTTTTTAAAAGTTAATTTATTCTATTACTATTAACATTTTTTTTTTTTTTTTAAATCATTAATTTCTGATGAAAACGTACAAATTTATTATTAAATAGACAACAATTTTTTTTTACATTCGTTTTTATTTTAATTCAATCTATAATATACCTAAATATTAAATAAATTAAAGGAAAAAGTATTAATTGTGGTTTAGTATGTAAAATTGAAATTTAAAGTTGGGGTGCGAGTGGACCCCACTCAGTCCTCAACGTTTTAAAATCCACGCAGTCTTAGAAAGGTTAACAGTAAAATATATGAGAAATAAATTCCCTAACCGGCCTTCATGGCCTGTATTTTGTAGTTATCTCACGACCAAGATGCACTTTAGACAGATAGTGTGGTCAGTACTATGCTCCGGCCGCCAATATTCCCCGTTGCTAGTACTTATTAAATGTTTGATGAACGGCCCAGGACCCTGATCGGCAGCACTAAAAGATAGCATCTTTAATGTACATCGGAGATTCGAACTCCCCAAAAAATATTTTTTTTCAAAAACGATGTTATTAATGACGTCTACTGAAACATGCTTAGTAAGACTTAGTAGTTTCTGAAGAGCCTATCGCTTCCATCCTATCTAAGTAGTTAGTATATTTGTAGAATGAGGTGCTAACTATTTTACACCTGTAAAAAGGTTAACATTTCGGATCCCATGATGAGGTAGGTCTTATGGTGGAGGTGGAGGGTTAAGGGCGAAGTGCCTATCGCTTCCATCCTATCTAAGTAGTTAGTATATTTGAAGAATGAGGTGCTAACTATTTTACACCTGTAAAAAGGTTAACATTTCGGAACCCATGATGAGGTAGGTCTTATGGTGGAGGTGGAGGGTTAAGGGCGAAGTGCCTATCGCTTCCATCCTATCTAAGTAGTTAGTATATTTGAAGAATGAGGTGCTAACTATTTTACACCTGTAAAAAGGTTAACATTTCGGAACCCATGATGAGGTAGGTCTTATGGTGGAGGTGGAGGGTTAAGGGCGAAGTGCCTATCGCTTCCATCCTATCTAAGTAGTTAGTATATTTGAAGAATGAGGTGCTAACTATTTTACACCTGTAAAAAGGTTAACATTTCGGAACCCATGATGAGGTAGGTCTTATGGTGGAGGTGGAGGGTTAAGGGCGAAGTGCCTATCGCTTCCATCCTATCTAAGTAGTTAGTATATTTGAAGAATGAGGTGCTAACTATTTTACACCTGTAAAAAGGTTAACATTTCGGAACCCATGATGAGGTAGGTCTTATGGTGGAGGTGGAGGGTTAAGGGCGAAGTGTTGCGTGTCGTAAACCATTTTATTATCTAACTAATTGACATCGATGCGAGGCAACTGACCGCCGGATCTCCCCTTGTCAACCACTCTTTCATCCTCCCCTCGCCCCCTTTTGTCATAAAATATCATAGCTCTAAAGCTGAAATTCTCTACAGAGTTTCCAGTTATGGAATTAAATGATGGCTGAAAGGCAAGCAAACGATATATTGGAATTAACAATTTTTAAATTAATTACTGATCTTCCCCCACTTGCGGTTATCTTGTGTATATTTGCAGAGGAAACCCCTCGAGTCAATAAATGTTGTAACAAAATGATAACTATTTTCGCCTGGGCGAAAGCTAGGCTACAATTAATGTAAGGTCTCGGGTAAGCGATGAGCGATGAGCGTTTAGCGGAAGAAGGGCACTGGCTACGATACAGAGCGGCTGGGCGGTAATTTTTTTTAGTCTCCGTCATTGCGTACTCCAATATATGTTTTTTAATTAAAATATTAATTTATAAAATTCATATTTTCAATTTCTAGTTACTAAAAATATCTTACTATGCATGTTTAATGCATTTCCAACCTTTTTTCATACTTTCTTGGTTATGATTGTATTTTTAAAATCACTGTGTCTGACATTCCATACTTTGTACTTCCGAAATTAAAAGCTCACATTCACTATCATCCAATTTACTCTTTTATTAGTTTTTTTTTTAAATTAATTATAAGAAAGATAGCTAGAAGGCTATAAGCATTGGAAGGTTATAAACATTGGATGGTTATAAACATGTTTCCACGTAATTTAATAAACATGGGAAACAAAAACCATAAATCTGAATTGACAATGTTGTTCTAAATGTTATTACCTTTCATTTTTTTAAAAACAGGAATGAAATCAGTTAAGATTTAGAGGGTGTAATCTATTTTGTAGCACGCAAAATATAATGACTGGGATGAGCGCCGAGAAAAATTTTAATGCCTGGGCTGAGCGATGAGCGACAGACTGGAACCTGGAAGCGACGTCGCCCGGTCGTTCGTGCCTATTGTAGCCAGTCCTCCCTCATTCCTACTGCACTCCAGCTTAGCATTAATGCGAGCGACGTTGCTCTGAAGCTTTTCGCTCGTATCGTACCCGAGGCCTAAGTCGAAAAGTATCTAATTCTGTCCTTCAATCTGAACAGAAAAGTGGCTTCTACTCTTTACTTGTTTCTTCTGCTCCTTTGAGAGTGTTCTAAGGTAGAGATAAAGTCTACGTGACTTATACAAAAGGCGTATTATAAGTACTGACCTGCGAATAAAGAAGTTGAAAATTAAGTTCGTGCTTACTGCGACCGGTTGAGAATTTCATGAAGTCTTTTATTTGGTATACCCAAGAAGCGTTCCTGATTTTTTGTATACTCCTGGGGTTCGATAATTCAGCATTTCCATTCGAAAAACGTTCTTTTATTATCTTTTGTCATTAGAAGAAAAATACTGAACTAGAAATCCTAGATTATAAATTATTTCAGAACAATACATTCGTGTGTGTGTGTATATATATATATATATATATATATATATATATATACATACATATATTGCAATTCGCGGGAACAAAAAACGCAGCGCTTATGTTTTAGTCTTCCATGTTCACGTTTTCTAAGAAATTGGACTTACAAGGGGGGGGGGGGGTGCACGACGTGCCCTTCACCGATTCAAACGAGAATTTTTGTATGTGTAGTACTTAACTAGAATATGGTCCTGTTAAAGCGAGAAGACGCACTTCTCAAGTATTCAGCTTAAAAAAAATGTTGAAAATTTACCTGGAATTCTAACAATTTAAATATAGTTTAATTTTATATATAACGTTAGTTTATATTTTTTCAAACGGCTTTTTGTCCCTATGTGTATTTTAGTAAAAACAAGCAAATGAGAAAAATATTTGTAAAATTGTTTTCCTTGAGCGAAAGTTGAAAAGGAGGTAGCTGTAAGATAGTAGTTGTGTCGCCTAAAATCTTGCTTCTCTTTGAGATTTCATGTTAATTTCCACATTTTTCACGAATGATTAAAAAAAATCGTTTACAGCCTTCTGCTCAAATTCAGGAACATAAATACGCTTTGGGTCCACCAGTCGAACCTATGTAATGTACTGTATAACATTAGAACACATGTCTTCTTTTTCGTACATGGCCTCCGCGCATGCGCGAATGCCAGCGGACACTTTTTTGTTACGTTTTTTCTCTGTTTAGTCATCGCTAAAGCATATTTATGCTAAAAAATAAAAAAAAAAATACTGTTTCTATTCTATTTTCCCCCCAAATGGCATTAAGGATAAGGTGACGCATTTCCTGCGAGTCACGCATTTATCAGCCAGTCAAGCTTCATTTACAAAAATTTCTTTTCCCTTGTTGTTCCTTGGTATTGTAAGGATCCGGATTGGAGTGGAGAAGGGTCGACGCTGGCCGTCCCGGTGTTACAAAAGGAGGTCTGGAACTGGACAAGGACCCATTAATTATGCTAATTATCTGGTCCTGGGCTACTGTCCTGGGCTTAGGTATCCTTCCAGGACATTCATTACCTCTACAACCACTGACAAGCCTTTCAACCGAGATCTTTTTCTTACGCATTATCATAATAAGGCAGCTGAATCTGATCAACTAAATGATTTTGGGGAAATCGTTTACAAGCATATTATAAACAAATCTAACGGTTTATTTTTATTCAACTCATGCTTGGTTATTGCGCTTTAAGTTCTGGGCTCTTTAAAGTTTGCCATCCTATAAGGCCCGATTCACACACCAGTGGCAAGTGGGACTGGCGTGGTTCGGGCGTGGCGGTCTTTTTGCCATCTCTATGCAATCCGTGGCCCACCCAACCGCCACGCCACTTCATTGCGGACGAGACCATTGTATTACATAGAAGTGGCCAAAGCCATCGCCAGGCCCTATCCACGCCAGTCCCACTCGCCACTTGTGTCCGAATCGGGCCTAAGAATGCCATCGACACGTGGTTTTCCTTTGCCAAGTACATGCCACGCCAAACGTTCGCGACCCACGGGAACCGGTGTATAATCAATGGTTTCTCATTAGCTAAATCTCTTAATCATTTGCTACAGTAAAAATATTAAGTGAATTCCTTCAATCAGCTATTGGTTCTTCGACATTGCCTTGTGCAGGAGGATGCTAATGTATTGGATATCCTGGTTACGGCATTGTCTCCGCAGCTTTCATCGCATTGCCAATTCAATCCACAACTTCCCCATACGTGCTTCTATTATCCAGCCGCTCATTGCAGCTTCGTGCATAATGAAGTTCCATTTATTAGCGATTAATCTAATAAATAGTTATTTAATGCTAGTTTTCCTTTTTACAGCTGGTAAATCAAGCTTTGACGGGATTATTTACTAACTATTATCAGTCAAAATAGGTTAACTCTTATCTCAAACTTGTTGACAACACTACCTTGTGCAATCAAATTCAAAGTCATTTTCTTGAAATTATAAATAGCAAATAAATATATATTTTTCAATACTTTATATAAGGATCCAAAAAAATACGTTGCAATCTTCACAAGAAATAATTGCGACGCTGTGTATGACAAATGGAAACCCTCTTTATTCTCGGGCGATAGTCTACAGGCGGCAATTTTTAATCTAGAACGAAAAACAAAGAGTACGTAGGATTATTCCTATTCAAGCAATCCGTCGAAAATCTGTCATAAAATCGTTATAATTGAATTAATCGAAAAACGTACTTTACTAGAAAATATCATGCAGAAGCTTCAGTTAAAATTTGAAGTTGGTCGGGCAAAAATTGAAGACGCTAGAGTATCGCCCGATTTGAAAAACATAGAGAAAACGACTTTAAAGTTTTATGTTCTGAAATGTTCATATCTTTTCCATTGATTTTTTTTTTCATACTTTCGTGTAATAATGAGTTAAAAAATGCGTTTTAATTTTGAAATTTATTAAAGGAGGAACAAAAAAAAAAGAAAAAAAACAATTGAAAAGGGACCAATCGAAGCTCTGCCAACAAATTATCTCCAAAGCACCACCGCGTTCAATCGACATCGGGATTTCACTTGGAAAATCATGTTTTTTGACCATTTAAAAATTATTTCTTCACATGAACTCTCTTGGATATAATTTTTGATTAGCTAAGGAAGAAGTTTAGCCCTTAAAAAAAAGTTATAAGGTAGTATTACCCCTAAGGGAAGTTCATTTTTGTTGTAGATATTGCCTGTTGAGTAAATCTTGGATTATCGTACAAGATCGATACCGAGGATATATTATCTTCGCTCCATCTACCTTCTTGGAGGTCAAGGTAACACCTTGTCGTGACCGGGTTTCGGGGTATCGCCTCCATTCGTAAAGAATCCAACATCTTCTCAACACCTAGAGGTAGGTTCATCTTTTCAACACCTATAGGTAGGTTCATCTTCTCAACACCTAGAGGTAGGTTCATCTTCTCAACACCTAGAGGTAGGTTCATCTTTTCAACACCTATAGGTAGGTTCATCTTCTCAACACCTAGAGGTAGGTTCATCTTCTCAACACCTAGAGGTAGGTTCATCTTTTCAACACCTATAGAAAGGTTCATCTTCTCAACACCTAGAGGTAGGTTCGTCTTCTCAACACCTAGAGGTAGGTTCATCCTCTCAACACCTAGAGGTAGGTTCGTCTTCTCAACACCTATAGGTAGGTTCATCTTCTCAACACCTAGAGGTAGGTTCATCTTCTCAACACCTAGAGGTAGGTTCGTCTTCTCAACACCTATAGGTAGGTTCATCTTCTCAACACCTAGAGGTAGGGGTTCATCTTCTCAAAACCTAGAGGTAGGTTCGTCTTCCCAACACTTATAGGTAGGTTCATATTCTCAACACCTAGAGGTAGGTTCGTCTTCTCAACACCTAGAGGTAGGTTCATCTTCTCAACACCTAGAGGTAGGTTCATCTTCTCAACACCTAGAAGTAGGTTCATCTGCTCAACACCTAGAGGTAGGTTTGTCTTCTCAACACCTAGAGGTAGGTTCATCCTCTCAACACCTAGAGGTAGGTTCGTCTTCTCAACACCTAGAGGTAGGTTCATCTTTTTAATTTCCTCCAAGACGGTTTTAACATAAAAATCCTCAGAAAACGCTCCCTCAAGGAAAGGTTAACTACATATCAGAGATAATACTTAAAACCTCTATCGTAACTGAATTCTTCATAAATTTTACTTGGAATCTATAAAAGTCCGACTGGCAGGAACTGCGTCGTCTTTGTACGTTTCCGTTCATATCCCAGTATCACAAAAAGAAGAAAGATTTTAGGCGCCTGATCAGGAAACTAACAGTATCCACGCTAAAATCCCGTTGAAAAGAACAAAACTAACACTTTCGAAGTTTAGAGCACTAATTTACTTTAAGAAAAAAATAAGATATATCGAAGATCGGTCTTCTGAGCGTAGACTATCGATCTTTTGAATCGATGTGAACTCGCCGATCTTTTTTGTGGATAGATCTTTTCATATCGATTTGAATCGATTCAAAAGGTCGATTCGTATTCGAGAATCACCCATCACTATCATGAGGTCAACCCCATCAGGGCGTTACCTCCATACGAAAGGAGGAAGGACACGCGAAAACAGGAACAATGTAGTGTAGGTAAGAAAATGAGCTTTCTTTAATCAAACAGAATTTAGAAGACTTACAACAGATGTAAACTTTGGCGGCAAACCAGGCATTATTGGTCGAGTAAATATTTAGTCAATGATAAGTGAGGTAAATTACTGGTTGCAGCTAGAAAATAAAGGCGACTGCTTTAATAAGGACTCCAGTCGCTCGACATACTATTATTACAAAGGCCTCTTGCTATGTAAACAATTCCAAATTTTTGTTTTTCTACTAAACAAGGAAAAAAATAAAAGTACCTCAATTCTAAAATACCGTGAATCATGATAAAATGTAGGGCTATTTAGACCGCAATTCAGTAGACACGTGTTGGTGTTGAATCGTATCGTGGTCTGTTATTAACCAACAGCAGAACACTCGGGACTATTCAATCAACACAAAATTCATTAAAAACACATTTTATCGTTTTGGCAGCAAATATAAAAACATTTTAAAAAGATATCGAGGAATATCACACAAGAATTTCTCAAGACAGAAAAAAAATACTTTCGATTTTACGTCTTTTATTGATCGACTTTCATAAATCCGTCAATCGAAATTGTTTAACATCAAATATATTTATTTGTAACTACTTAAACACTAAATTCATATTATTACTAGCATTTTTAGACGCGATCAATAAATTTTATTAAAGAGTTATTATTTATTTTGGGGGCGAGGTTAGCTCAGTGGTAGAGCACTGGACTAATATGCTGGCGGCCTGAGTTCAAATTACGAGCAAACAAGATTTTTTCTTCTAGTGTCTTCGTTCATGGGTTGGATTCGGCCTCCCTGACCGTCCCTAGGCCAACCCAGCCTTTAATTAATGTAATCATGGGTACCTTGGGTGATAATGACTCCAGCAGTCGAAGCAGACAAGGGGAAAATCAGGCGGCCGGAGCATAGTACTATCTCCCTAGTGTGCCGCATGGTCATGAATCAGATACCTCTATAGTATCTGCCCCTCGTGGCCTGTTACGGGACTGTTTTTTTTTGTTTTTTAGGCGCTAATGTCGTACATTTGGCGATGCTCCGTAAAAAAAAAACAAATAGATAGATAGATGTTTTTTATTATTTATTTATAGGTGATTTACAACTAAGGGGATTTCACTCCTTCAAGGTGGTGCCTGTATGGTCTAATGAACCAGCATTAAGATAAATAGATTTATTAAAACTGAAGCGTTAAAAGAGTTATTAAGAATGTAGTGTTCAAACGGTTACAAGATAATTATATTAACATGCATAATTACAGCAGTAATTATGCATTAAACACGACAGTGTTTTATTCTGTAGATTAATTATATCTTGCGTCGTGCCCGAGTGATGGCACCTAATTGGGAAACTATTTTTTTTTTCTTTGTAATTCAAAAAGGCAGAAATTCAACACATGCTAAATACTCGCCGTCTCATATTTATCATTTATTCGGTATGCTCTACATGTTTCACGGAGGACAAGGAGTTTAGAGAGAAGTTTATTGTAAGTTTAGTTCAGTCGCGACCTGGCCCTAGAAGAAAAGGCTTTTTTGGGTGCACCCAAAAGGTTGTTGTGGGAGCAACCCCTGTTTTCCTATTACAGATTTGAATCTATATTTGCTCCGAGACGCCAAGTAGTTCATTACGTAGTGCGGTAGCTGCACACGTTTCCAAATTGATACACGGAAAAGGTCACAAAGCGATAATGTCCAACATCTCGTCGCTTTCTAGTCATTCTCTGAAATCAGAAACATTTTCTACTTTTAACTTTTTTTTTAACGTTTTGTTTTTGTCTGTTTGTCCGTTTCCCCCCTTTTAGTTCGGCTCTTCCCTCCTTCCTTCGAAAGAAAAGCAGCTTATGTTAGGTTCACTACTAGACAATTTCATGTTTCAGATCATGAACATAACGGTAGTTCCGTTTTGTATATCTGTATAATAAAAATCGTATGTCTCTTTATCTGTTTTTTCCTTATACAAATCCACATATTTTGACCGATTTTGACCAAACTTGGCACAAAGGTAGATCTTGATACGGGGAGTGTTATAGGCTAGGTCAAACATTTCTACCAGCTGTCTGTCTGTATGTTTGTTCCTTATGCAAATCCACACCGTTTGACCGATTTTGATCGAACTTGGCACACAGGTTGATCTTTAGGCTGTCAAAATTGTCTATAACCTGTCTATCTGTTTGTTTCTTTACAAATCCACACTGGTGTAGCATGGCACGCCGCGGAACAGCTAGTATATATGTATATATACATATATATATGTATATATATATATGTATATATATATATATATGTATATATATATATGTATATATATATATATATATATATATATATATATATATATAATATAAAAATTATTCGTTAATTTGTGAGGTGGAGTTCGTTAACTGGCAGAATGAGTCTACCGGGATATGTTTCTTGGGCGAAATTCGCACATTATATTGTTGCACAATTCGCACATTATATTACTGGAAGGAAAACGCCCCATTTCCTTGTTTGGAGAAGGGGTTTCGGTGCTTGTGGTTTCGGCCACAACATACGCCCTATATAGTATTATGTTATGGGGAAGAAAAGCCCAATTTCCTTGTTTGGTTTCTTGGAGAAGGGGTTTCGGTGCTTGTGGTTTCGGCCACAACATACACCCTAAATAGTATTATGTTATTGGGAAGAAAAGCCCAATTTCCTTGTTTGGTTTCTTGGAGAAGGGGTTTCGGTACTTGAGGTTTCGGCCACAACATACACCCTATAAAGTATTATGTTATTGGGAAGAAAAGCCCAATTTCCTTGTTTGGTTTCTTGGAGAAGGGGTTTCGGTGCTTGTGGTTTCGGCCACAACATACACCCTACATAGTATTATGTTATTGGGAAGAAAAGCCCAATTTCCTTGTTTGGTTTCTTGGAGAAGGGGTTTCGGTACTTGAGGTTTCGGCCACAACATACACCCTATAAAGTATTATGTTATTGGGAAGAAAAGCCCAATTTCCTTGTTTGGTTTCTTGGAGAAGGGGTTTCGGTGCTTGTGGTTTCGGCCACAACATACACCCTATATAGTATTATGTTATTGGGAAGAAAAGCCCAATTTCCTTGCTTGGTTTCTTGGAGAAGGTGTTTCGGTGCTTGTGGTTTCGGCCAAAACATACACCCTATATAGTATTATGTTATTGGGAAGAAAAGCCCAATTTCCTTGTTTGGTTTCTTGGAGAAGGGGTTTCGGTGCTTGTGGTTTCGGCCACAACATACACCCTATATAGTATTATGTTATTGGGAAGAAAAGCCCAATTTCCTTGTTTGGTTTCTTGGAGAAGGGGTTTCGGTGCTTGTGGTTTCGGCCACAACATACACCCTATATAGTATTATGTTATTGGGAAGAAAAGCCCAATTTCCTTGTTTGGTTTCTTGGAGAAGGGGTTTCGGTGCTTGTGGTTTCGGCCACAACATACACCCTATATAGTATTATGTTATTGGGAAGAAAAGCCCAATTTCCTTGTTTGGTTTCTTGGAGAAGGGGTTTCGGTGCTTGTGGTTTCGGCCACAACATACACCCTATATAGTATTATGTTATTGGGAAGAAAAGCCCAATTTCCTTGTTTGGTTTCTTGGAGAAGGGGTTTCGGTGCTTGTGGTTTCGGCCACAACATACACCCTATATAGTATTATGTTATTGGGAAGAAAAGCCCAATTTCCTTGTTTGGTTTCTTGGAGAAGGGGTTTCGGTGCTTGTGGTTTCGGCCACAACATACACCCTATATAGTATTATGTTATTGGGAAGAAAAGCCCAATTTCCTTGCTTGGTTTCTTGGAGAAGGTGTTTCGGTGCTTGTGGTTTCGGCCAAAACATACACCCTATATAGTATTATGTTATTGGGAAGAAAAGCCCAATTTCCTTGTTTGGTTTCTTGGAGAAGGGGTTTCGGTGCTTGTGGTTTCGGCCACAACATACACCCTATATAGTATTATGTTATTGGGAAGAAAAGCCCAATTTCCTTGTTTGGTTTCTTGGAGAAGGGGTTTCGGTGCTTGTGGTTTCGGCCACAACATACACCCTATATAGTATTATGTTATTGGGAAGAAAAGCCCAATTTCCTTGTTTGGTTTCTTGGAGAAGGGGTTTCGGTGCTTGTGGTTTCGGCCACAACATACACCCTATATAGTATTATGTTATTGGGAAGAAAAGCCCAATTTCCTTGTTTGGTTTCTTGGAGAAGGGGTTTCGGTGCTTGTGGTTTCGGCCACAACATACACCCTATATAGTATTATGTTATTGGGAAGAAAAGCCCAATTTCCTTGTTTGGTTTCTTGGAGAAGGGGTTTCGGTACTTGAGGTTTCGGCCACAACATACACCCTATATAGTATTATGTTATGGGGAAGAAAAGCCCAATTTCCTTGTTTGGTTTCTTGGAGAAGGGGTTTCGGTACTTGAGGTTTCGGCCACAACATACACCCTATATAGTATTATGTTATGGGGAAGAAAAGCCCAATTTCCTTGTTTGGTTTCTTGGAGAAGGGGTTTCGGTACTTGAGGTTTCGGCCACAACATACACCCTATATAGTATTATGTTATTGGGAAGAAAAGCCCAATTTCCTTGTTTGGTTTCTTGGAGAAGGGGTTTCGGTGCTTGTGGTTTCGGCCACAACATACACCCTATATAGTATTATGTTATTGGGAAGAAAAGCCCAATTTCCTTGTTTGGTTTCTTGGAGAAGGGGTTTCGGTACTTGAGGTTTCGGCCACAACATACACCCTATATAGTATTATGTTATGGGGAAGAAAAGCCCAATTTCCTTGCTTGGTTTCTTGGAGAAGGGGTTTCGGTGCTTGTGGTTTCGGCCACAACATACACCCTATATAGTATTATGTTATTGGGAAGAAAAGCCCAATTTCCTTGTTTGGTTTCTTGGAGAAGGGGTTTCGGTGCTTGTGGTTTCGGCCACAACATACACCCTATATAGTATTATGTTATTGGGAAGAAAAGCCCAATTTCCTTGTTTGGTTTCTTGGAGAAGGGGTTTCGGTGCTTGTGGTTTCGGCCACAACATACACCCTACATAGTATTATGTTATTGGGAAGAAAAGCCCAATTTCCTTGTTTGGTTTCTTGGAGAAGGGGTTTCGGTACTTGAGGTTTCGGCCACAACATACACCCTATATAGTATTATGTTATTGGGAGGAAAATGCCCAATTTCATTGTTTGGTTTCTTGGAGAAGAGACATCGGCCAAAATATACACGCTTTATGGTATTATGTTATTTGAAGGAAAGTGCATCATTTCCTTGTATAGTTTCCCGGAAAATGTGTTGTTTGTCGTATCGGCTCCATTGAGCACCCCTATTACTAGTACCTATTCCCCCGTGCGTGATATCACACATTGCCATCTCCTCTTCTCTCCTATCAAAGCCCCATTTACTCCAAGACTAATGTGACTCATAGGGGAAATTAATTGTTATTATTATTATTAATTTAGAATACCCTTCAGAGCTGCAAAAGGGCTCATGTTGCAAATGAAATTTCTCCTATGTGTTCACTGTTCATTGACAGTATATAATTTGGCGTGTTCAAATTATGTTCATTCTCGCTATGATACTTTGCTCCATTGTTTAAATCAGTGATAGAAACACTTATTTTTTTTTATAGAAAAAGTTAAAATTTAACTGTTAAAAAAAACATTTATTTTATAAATTAAAAATAACAGTTAAAAACACTTTTATTTAAATGTTTTAAGGGTAAACGTTATGTAGGAACTTCTAAAATTAGGTACATAAAAATGAAAGTTAAGGTTATACTTTAATTTTTTTCAATGTGAAATAAAGCTTTTAAGTATTTTAATCAAGAATTTTAGGGTTTCGTTGGTTAGCAATGCAAGTAAATACTGAGAAGAAAGAAAATACACACTTCCATACCTATGTTAACTAGCTACTTATCCTACACCCCCAGCCCAGTTACTCAAGTAAGTGTTGAAAGAGCCTTTCAACCCTAAAGTATATATTATATGATTATAGATGTAATCTGAATTCCACAAACTTACAGGATAAATTATTATAGAATTTGAATTAATTCTTCAAAAAAAAGTGAATTGTTTTTGTGTAAAAATATTTTTAGTAGGACATCCGTAAATTTGATATTATTACTAGATTCACATTAGAAATGTGATATACTAACGTATATAGAGTAACAAAAAAACTTAAATGTATTTAGGAAAACAGCAGGTTAAAAAAGTCCGACTCGCAGGAACTGCGTCATCTTAGCGCAATTGCGTACATCTTGAAGAAATGGCCACTGCCATCATGATTACCACAGCCACTCCAAACTTATTACCAATACCTTTCACCGTTTGTTAGCTTATTTGACTACAATACTAATTTTACTGATAAATGCAATTTAAAACTAGAAACAACCAATTAAAAAGTGAGATAAAGAAAGAGAAAAACCATTTCAAAACAACAAAACAAACACTTTTTAAGTTTTAAGCGCTTATATCTCTCATTGACGTTGTCCCATCGAATATTGCTTCAGAACATTTTTTTGTAGAGAATTTAGTAAGCATTCGAATGGTCACTTTCCACTTACCACGATTTCCCAACCGTTATCGAGATATTTACGAAAAATGTGTGGAGATCCGAAAACTTTTCACGTCTATTAATACAATTTTTTTTTTCGTATACTTCCTTAACTTCAAATATAACCAAAATTTAATCACCTTAGTTGGAATTAATTTCCAAGATGTAGAAAATATTTCAATAGAATCCCGAGATTCTAAGTACTCACAAAAAAATAATGACTTACAAAAACATTGATTCCACTTTTCTCATAAACGGTGACAGATATCGCCTTAAAAATGGTTTCATTCGTTTTCTTATGTTAACAAACCTATAAAACAAGTACCTGCAAGCATATAAACTCAAAAACGTAAGCGTTACGACTTTTTTTGCGCGAATTTCGCCATAAACACTATCTTCTAGTGGGCGGATTCTGCTGGTTAACGAACTTGACCTTTCAAATTAGAAGACAGATTTTTGTGCCAAATTTCATCAAAATCGGACCATTTTTGAGCCGTCAGGAGCGCGAACAGACAAGCATATGTATAAATATATACATACATATATATATATATATATACACAAATTTTAGCCACCTATATTTTCGTGATCTATAGGGTCTGAAACGTGAAAGTTTCTAGTCGGCACTTCCGGATTGCGTCATGAGGTCATCCTCATAAGCGGGTTCTCCCTATGGAGAGAGGGAGTAACCGCGCTAATAATACAAATATAAAAATAATTACGAATAGCTAAACTGTATTCGGGAGAGTTAATTGTGCAGGTCACATGCTTTTTTTTCTATTACATTTCAGTTACAAATATCCATGTTTATGCGGAAACTATTTTTACTCTATGTACATTTGGTGCAACAGAACGGTAGACACCCTATATATATATATATATATATATATATATATATATATATATATATATATATTATATATATATATATATTATATATATATATATATATATTATATATATATATATATATATATATATATATAAATATATAGATATCTGTGTGTGTGTTCGCTCCCCTGACGGCTCAAAAATGGTCTGATTTTGATGAAATTTCACACAAAAATCTTCCGTCTATGTACATTTGGTGCAACAGAACGGTAGACACCCTATATATATATATATATATATATATATATATATATATATATATATATATATAAATATGTATATATATATATAAATATGTATATATATATAAATATATATATATTATATATATATATACATATATTATATATATATATTATATATATACATATTTATATATATATATATATATATATATATATATATATATATATATATATATATATATATATATAGATATCTGTGTGTGTGTTCGCTCCCCTGACGGCTCAAAAATGGTCTGATTTTGATGAAATTTCACACAAAAATCTTCCGTCTAATTTGAAAGGCCGAGTTCGTTAACCAGCAGAATCCGTCCACGGGAAAGTGGCTTTTAAAGCGAAATTCGCGCAAACAAAATCGGAACGCTTACGTTTTCGAGTTCATATGCATGCTGGTACTTGTTTTATAGATTTATTAACGTAGAAAAACGAATAAAACCATTTTTAAAGCGATATCTGTAAACGTTTTTGAGAAACATTAAAACGCCTCCTTTTCAAATCTAATTTTTAGTTTGGGAATTCGAAAACGATTAATTTACTTGGAACTTGTTCCAGAAGTTGAATATTAGTCTAATCTGAGATGTATAAATTTTGGTCCCGGTTGGAGTTATGTAAGTACTAGAAATATAATATTTCATCAACAGGCATGAAAAGTTTGGGGATTTTCATATATTTTGTAAAATATCTCGAAAACGGTTGGGAAATCGTAGTATGCGGAACGTGGCCATTCGAAAGCTTATTAAATTCCCTACAAAAACGGATCAGATGTAATTTTCGATGGGGCGATGTCAATCCGAGAAATAAGTGCTTAAAACTAACGTTTTAATTGGTTATTGGTTTTCTAACTGCATTTAATAGTAAAAATAGTATTTTAATAAAATAAGTTATGAAAATGAGAAACGTATTGGTAATACTGTTTCCCATGGAGAACAACAAAAAGGTAGGGGGAAGTCATTTCCGCTTAGAATACTATCAGTTTCCTTTTGTTGCGCCTTAAATCTTCCTTCTCTTTGAGATGTCATTTTATATTTTTCACGAAAGATCAAAACCTACCAATAAGTGCTTCTACTCCTTTGCTAATGACACTAGGGATATGAACGGAACCGCGCTGAGATGGCGCAGTTCCTGCGAGTCGGACTTTTTTTTTATGGTTTCTTCCACAGTAAGTCTTTTTCTTTTCCCCTGCCACCCTCTGGACATGAAGAAATCTTTTTGACAGGTAGAAAAAGAGCAAGTTTCCATCCCCGTCGCCAGACCATAATATCTGCTTTCCTGGTAGTTCAGGCGCCTGTTCCATTACTGTCTTGTTAGGGGCTCTGCTAGTAAATGACATTCGGTAAACCTACCTCAACATTCTGACAGATACACCTTATTTGAAGAAGAAAAATGTTTTTTTTTTTTTTTTTTTTTTTTTTTTTTTTTTTTTTTTTTTTTTTTTTCTAACTATCCACTTACTACGAAGGTGTCCTGATTATTTTCATGTTTGTTTTTTCTTCAAATCATAATTTTGTAGAAAAATCATGAATCCAGATCTCCATCCAGTTTCGAGTGAGTTTGCTACCAATAGCACTATTACGACTACGTTTATCATTTTCTTACCTCGATAATAAAATACTCATTTTAATCATAATTAAAAAAAAAAAAAAAAATACAACCAATTGAAAATTTAGTCAAAAAGAGACAAATCCCGTTCAAAAGAACAAAACTAACTGTTTCCAAGTTTTAAGCTCTTATTTTTCCCGATTGAACTTAAAGAATATTTTTGTTCAAAATAACAACGACACGGAATCGTAGTTATTTGAACTAGATATGAAATTGAAATTAATTTTTCTGTAAATTGTTGACTTAATATTTTTCTGAGGAAAAGGTGAGGATTCTAACTCGAAAAATGTTATTAAAATGCTTTCTTGAAAAATATTTAGTTTGTAGACAGTTAAACTAAATAAAAAATATTTAATTACTAACTAAATCACATATTTAGGCATGTATTAGTACAATATCAAAAACTAGTTACTTGAATAATCAGCCTTTCCAGACGAGGGTGCCTTTAGTAGGAACATTTATTTTCTTAGTAGAAACACAAGTTGCTGCATCTAAATCAAAACATATCCATTCAATGAAATACCACGAAATAATTGTTTGGCTATCTAGAAAGAGGTTTTCTAGGAACCCTCGAGCTGGTCTCGCTTCTGCGACTTCCGAAATCCGTCACTCATTTCTCTCGGAGAACGCCGGATTAGACAGAGCGAGGGGTAAGAGAACGCCGGATAACGGAGAGCAACTGTATATATATATATATATATATATATATATATATATATATATATATGTATGTATATGTGTGTGTGCAGAAAAAATATATCGTCCCTACCATGTCAAACTATCGAATATGCAAAATCTCTGCAAGATTCGGGACTTGGTTCGTGGATTGTGGACGATAAGGATTGTCGCAAATTGTCCCAACTCTAACCGCTTTATAAATAGCCTGTAATGCCTAAAAGAAAGTATCGAATAAGACCAATTTTCAATATATTACTTCGTCAAGGGATAGAATTTGTTCGTTCCTATATTTCTCTGATTTTCATTTTCGATAGTTCGACGTGGTAGGGAAGATATAACCGTTATAAAAAACACGGAAACAATTATATTTCACACATGCATTATTTCACGAAAAGAGCTGTTTGACGTTTGGGGTTCAAAACTTAATTTTTCAGACAAAAACGCCGGCGTTTTGCGATATGTTTTTAACAAATTGACAGTGGATGGTGAAGAGGGACGTGATTTTAATCAAATTGCAAAAATTAAAGATAAGGTAAAAAATTGTACTAGTCAATTATAACTACGGTGGGACAATGGCTCTAAATGATCACTACTTATCTCCTTTCACTGTTTTATTCGATTACAAAAGTGACTACGAGTGATCGGAATTTTGCTCACCTAAATCGGTCATTTGTCCCACTGTGCGTCGGCTGTTGTCGTTTAAACGAAATCGGATTGGATCGGGAGAAATAAGGGTCAAATGTAGGTGCAGCCTAAGGGTTCACCTACACTGGACCCTTTCCATCGGATCCAGTAGCCACCGACTGTCGGAAGAAAAACAAACACATGCATCTCAATGGAGGTGCCTACATTGGTCCCGCGCAGATCCAATCCAACGGCCACCGATTTTTGGCCCTTCAAACTTGTTAATTTCTAGACCGATTTCGGACCGACAAAGCAAAATGGCGCCAATCCACATATTGTGTTTGAAAAAGGTCTACAGTTTCTAAATCTTAACCGATTTCAATGCATTGTTTTTTATATCAAAGGAAATAACATTTAGAACAACTTTGTCAATTCACATTTTTGTTTTTTGTTTCCCTTGTTTATTAAATTGCGTGGAAAAATGTTTATAACCATCCAAAGTCTATAACCGTCCAATATTTATAACCTTCTAATGTTTATAACCTTCCAATGTTTGTAACCTTCTAGTTACCTTTCTTATAAATAATTTTAAAATATGAATACCAATACTTCTCTTACCTCCGACATTCAACCTAATCGAAGGTTTCTATGCTTATTAGGTGGTATTTCTTCAATTAATCACTCATTTTCACTTCACTACGAGGTCATTACTGACGAGCTGTGACTAAATCGGATCGGATCGGGTCGAGACTAATGTAGGCACTCACGTCGGCCGCTGTTGGCCGTTGTCGATCAAACAAAATCGGTTCGGGAGAAATAAGGGTCAAATGTAGGTGCAGCCTAAGAGTCATATTCCGGAGGCGGGGGTTCAAAAAGTTTCCTTGCCGCACTATGGATGACGGCGCTAATAGCCTAGTTGTCGGTGCGCAGTAAATAAAATAAAAATAAAAAGAACGGGAACACACTCTGAAGACGCGGCTGGACTTTTTCCTTCATATCCACCATTGATGACATTCCTATTTCATGGAGAAAGTAAAAGAAAATGGACTTTGCTTTTTGATTAGTGGGACTTGTTGGAATATCCCAAGATTGGATAAATATGATTTACCGTTCTGAAACAGTCAATTGCTTCAAGCACGGAAAGCTTCTCATCTCCAATTCCACTCGGGTTAATGTATACTTTCTTTCCGACATTAGATTCATTTCCCAGCGTTACACAGTAAAATACTTCTGTTTTCTCTCTTATGACTTATTTAAATTTTTGTATCTTAGAATTTTTCAAGAATTGTATTTATTTAACTCACGAAGACAAGGTATAGTTGGGATTCGGCTAGGAGAAAAACGTCAGACTTTCAGGAAGAAATCTGTATTTGGACGTTTCGGCTGCACATTGGCAGCCTTCTTCAGTACTAGAGAATGCCTAGGGGGAGGGAGGAAGACCTCGACGAGGTCTTCCTCGAGGTCTTCCTCCCTCCCCCCTAGGCATTCTCTAGTGCTGAAGAAGGCTGCCAATGTGCAGCCGAAACGTCCAAATACAGATTTCTTCCTGAAAGTCTGACGTTTTTCTCCTAGCCGAATCCCAACTATACCTTGTCTTCGTACCTCTGCAAAGGCTAACTATCTCCATCTTCACTTTATTTAACTCAGTTATGAAGAAACGTAACTTGCTTTTGCTACATAAATAACAATTTTTAGAAATTTTCTTCGTAAATTTAGCTACTAACTATTAGAAAGTACCATTGGATATATATATATATATATATATATATATATATATATATATAAAGATTGATAGGACAAATAAATATTTAAATATTACCTTAGAGCTTACTGATTACTTATTTAAATATTGGCATACACCAACACGCTCGCATTTAAATATTCATACACAAGTACATGTTTGCAAAACATGTATGTCCAAATTTAGGCCTAAAAATTATTATTCCTTCCTGTTTACACCATTTAATTTGATATATATTGAGATTCTTGCTATTTGCAATTATAGGGTTCCATGTAAGCGTTTTATTTGTATTTTTACGTTTAGAAAAAAATCCTATACGATAATTTTAACGCTTTTCTAGAACATTTAAAAAAAAAAGTACGATCATAATTTTTATTTTTTATTTTATATGTATGCGAGAACACGACATAAGTGACACATCACTTAAAACAATGAAATAATTATTAACAGTTAATTTTGATTTGATTTTATTAATAATTAATCGCAACTAGGGCGATTGAACTGCGTCAATATTAATAATTTATAGTACAAGTATAATGTATTAATTTATAATATCATTCATTAATTAGGTATAATTTATTATTTAGGAGTAGGTAGTTATTAAGTAAGTAAGTATGTAAGGCTTAGGGGAAAATCAAATTTATTCTGTGTAGAGAATTTACAGGCTCACTAAATAATATGTATTTCCATATATCGTGGTAGAAATGCAAATTATCGAAGATGACCCTATGTACATTTCTGTGGCTTGGTGCTAAAAGGGCCTATGTCAATTTTTTCATATTTCGAGTTTTTTATTTACTTCCCTTAAAATACATGCAAAAAACCAAGTATACATGTATATAAATATATATATTTATATACATGTATGTATATGATACATATATATATATATACAATATATTTATATATTTGGGTTTATGCAAGTATTTTAAGGGAAGTAAATGAAAACACAAAATATGAAAAAATTGACATAGGCCCTTTTAGCACCAAGCCACAGATATAATTGACATAGGCCCTTTTAGCACCAAGCCACAGATTTTATCTTATAAATTTTAATTAGACTTAATGCACATTCGTTAGTTTGATTTTCTTTAATTGATAATTATTTTTCTTCACTTTTCAAGAGTTTGCCACAACATACATCAACAGCAGTCAGTATTGATTGAAAATGAAAAATGCGTTTTTTTAACATTCGATACTTTGCATTTGTATCGACGATATATTCTAGGTTTGTTAGATTTAACAAATTAACATTCGATACTTTGCATTTGTATCGACGATATATTCTAGGTTTGTTAGATTTAACAAATTAACATTCGATACTTTGCATTTGTATCGACGATATATTCTAGGTTTGTTAGATTTAACAAATTAACATTCGATACTTTGCATTTGTATCGACGATATATTCTAGGTTTGTTATATTTATCAAATTAACATTCGATACTTTGGATTTGTATGGACGATATATTCTAGGTTTGTTAGATTTAACAAATTAACATTCGATACTTTGCATTTGTATCGACGATATATTCTAGGTTTGTTAGATTTAACAAATTAACATTCGATACTTTGCATTTGTATCGACGATATATTCTAGGTTTGTTATATTTATCAAATTAACATTCGATACTTTGCATTTGTATCGACGATATATTCTAGGTTTGTTAGATTTAACAAATTAACATTCGATACTTTGCATTTGTATCGACGATATATTCTAGGTTTGTTAGATTTAACAAATTAACATTCGATACTTTGCATTTGTATCAACGATATATTCTAGGTTTGTTAGATTTAACAAATTAACATTCGATACTTTGCATTTGTATCGACGATATATTCTAGGTTTGTTAGATTTAACAAATTAACATTCGATACTTTGCATTTGTATCGACGATATATTCTAGGTTTGTTAGATTTAACAAATTAACATTCGATACTTTGCATTTGTATCGACGATATATTCTAGGTTTGTTAGATTTAACAAATTAACATTCGATACTTTGCATTTGTATCGACGATATATTCTAGGTTTGTTAGATTTAACAAATTAACATTCGATACTTTGCATTTGTATCGACGATATATTCTAGGTTTGTTAGATTTAACAAATTAACATTCGATACTTTGCATTTGTATCGACGATATATTCTAGGTTTGTTAGATTTAACAAATTAAGAAATAATTTTTAAATAGAACATTTATTGACTTCATAGAGGCAAATAGGGTAATGAGTAAATACAATTGTTGTTCTGTTATAATTATAGATCAATAACACAGCTCAACATCGTCGATACAAAAGCAAACTAACGTATATGAGAAAATGCATCTTTCATTGTCCATCTTTAATAATTTCTGTTGGACTTAATTACGGCAAATTCTTCAATCTGACTTCACTCTATTAAAGGGAAAGTATTCCACTATCAAAAGGTCAAATCTGCCGAATATTTGACTGTCCAAAAAAAAGTTATGAATAAATACTTTTCCACTCTGAAAAGTGGTGGTTTTTCATGTTCGTTAGTTTTCTTTTGTATCGACGATTTGATCTAAAAAAAAAAAAAAAAAAAAAAAAACACGGAGCGGTGTGGTCCTTATTGGGTTTTGGGGGTCACTGATGGGGATGAGTGGGTTCGCTAATCTTCATCATATCAGATTCAAGGTATTTGATGGTCAAACAGAGAAAAAAACGTAAACAAAAGTGTGAAAACATTCATGCGTTTGTTTTTGAGGTCCCTGAGTCCGAAACTGTTGTTTGTTTGACTCGCACTGACGACCAGAAAATGAATTTTTTCTAGGTATTTTTTTCTCTATTTGACCGTTCAAATGACATTAAGGAAAAACCTTAAAGGTCAAACAAACTACGGATTCGGACTCAGTGACCTCAAAAACATACGCATGATTTTTTCAGATTTTTCCTAGGAGGTTTTCTCTATTTGATCTTCAAATGACCTTGAATCTGATGTGAAGTTTAACCAACCCGCTTATTGTAATCAGCGACCCCAAAAACCCCATTCCGCTCCGAGTTTTTTTTTTTTTTTTTTTTTTTACAAATCTAATGTTGACCTGTGTAATTATTTCTATGGTCATAAAATAATCACTGTCATTTTGCCAGATGATCCACAATTTGCCAAATTAATATTTGTAAATTTTGGTTTCATTTAGGGAAGAGGTTCATTCAAAAACAAATTAAACCATTAGCAGTTTTTTTGAAATCACATGAAACTTTCCGTTAACTATTGCTAAAGTAATTATTATATAAGATTCAATTTTTAGAATTTTAATAGTTCATTTTGCATGTACATTAATTTCATCATTTACATTAATTGGTACATACTGCTTTCCATCTCAATATTTTTTTAAATGGCCCCGAATATAAAAAAAACAAAAACAAACGTTGATTATAACAAAGTGCAGGAATTTGGCGCAGCGCCAAGCTGGAGTAAATAATATCACTTAAGCTAATGTTGTTGAATTAATGGGACAAAAAGACATAATTAATTATATCATTAGTATAAATCAAGAACCTACAGATGAGAACCTAATAAAAAGTATGGGCAATTAAAGAAGATTTACAGAATACTTCAGCCGAAATAATTTAAATCATTTATATGAGGGATAATTAATTCTTGAGACAAATCATAATGTTATAATATGAAATAATCTCTTACAGTCAATCGAGATACGATATTATAAATACCAAAAAAAGTTCACATCACCAAAGATTTTTAACCGCCCAACATTTGGCACTATATACCCGGTTGAAAACAAATGTAATTAACGAGTTCCTGGAGGAAAATATTTTAGAAAGAAATAACTGACAGTTTCCTAAGGCCGGCCATACACGTTCCGGTATACCGGAGAGGTTTACCTGCACAGGTGACCTGCGCAAGTAAACCGGAGCGTGTGTCCCAGCCCTTCCGGTATACCTGTGCAGGGTATACCAGAGAAGAATCAAAATTCAATTCTTTTTACCTGCGCAGGCAAGGAGACCTGAGCGGGTGTGTGAGTCATCCGGTATACCTGCGCAGGTGTGAGGCTAGTTTTGGCAAATACTCTGATTAGAGAGCTTCGTGTTGTCTCTTACTTACAGTCTATTCTCTGCACTCGCGTGCCGATGGTTATTTAGGACGTTTCTATATTTTTTACGTTTGTTCACTGTGTTAGTCATCATGTTTATCAGAAAACGGAACCGAATTCTCGAGGAATTCATTGAAATTTATCGATCAGACCCCTTGTGGCTGTTTGTGGCTAGTTAAGAGC
Source organism: Gonocerus acuteangulatus (assembly GCA_946811695.1). Lineage (NCBI taxonomy): Eukaryota > Metazoa > Arthropoda > Insecta > Hemiptera > Coreidae > Gonocerus > Gonocerus acuteangulatus. The sequence goes on along the minus strand of OX328123.1, from coordinate 153,991,275 downwards.
AAGAGATGCATTTTCCTTTTCTTTTTTGTTGCAGTTTATAGCCACTAACAAACCAACTAAAGCAATCACGTCATCTTGTAGGCTTGTCATGTCTAGACCTTGGACTAGGCTTCACTCGTCCGGTTTACCGGAGCTTGTGTGGGCTCTCGCCTATACAGGTATACCGGAGAAGAACACCTGTACTGGTATACCGGAGAAGAACACCTGTACTGGTATACCGGAGAAGAACACCTATACAGGTATACCGGAGAAGAACACCTGTACAGGTATACCGGAGAAGAACACCTGTACAGGTATACCGGAGAAGAACACCTGTACAAGTATACCGGAGAAGTACACCTGTACAGGTATACCGGAGAAGAACACCTGTACAGCTATACCGGAACGTCTATGGCCGGCCTAAGGGGAAATTACAAACCTTCATTATCTAAAATCGCATAAGAACCGTATTTGTAGACAATTTAATAAGGTTTCGAATAGACGCTTTACATTTACTACAGTTTCACCATCGGTTTCGAAATATATCAGAATATGTCTGAAAATCAGAAATGTTTTCATTAGATTCCCGACGTCGCACACACGGCAAATTGAGCCATTTAGCGCGACAAAAGTATTTTGTGTTTTTATTTTAATGTTTTTTGTTTTTAAATGATTTGTTTAATAAGCCTGAATACATTATTTTTTACATTGTTTTCAACTATTAAGAGTGTTTAGAATCGGTTAGTAATAAAATAAAACGCAGAATTATGGAAAACTTATAGAAAATTCATGATCTTCGGCAACTGGATTTCTTTTTGTTACCATTATGCATGTTTTTTTAAGAATCTTTCTTCCATATAATTACAATCTTTCCATTTGGCCGTTATCTTAGTTACAAAGACTTTCATTATATATTTTATTTGTTCTTCGTATATTTGTGAGTTAAATATTTTATATTTATTCACAATATAAGTACACAATTTTTGATTGCATGTGAGAGCTGGAACTTTGAATAAACTCTCATTTTTCATCACAAAAAAACAGCCCTTTTCTTGTTATATATAAAACGGGTTCTTCAGCAGCTATCTGACTACCTAAACAAAATTTAAATTTACATCAAAAGGGGCAAGAAGGGGGAGCTAAAATTGTAAAGACAGTAAAGTAGAAGCTTAAGGCTTTTTGAAAAAAAATATTTGGAACTGGAACTTTGTGGAACTTTTTTTGAAACCTTACTCAAACTTAAGTAATCAACAAAATATGTAAAATTTAGTAATCATTTCATTAATAATTTTTTTTCTTTGATATGCCTTTGTGTTATGACAAATATATTATATATTTATAAAGAACATACCACTAGGTAATAAATCCATTGTGAAAAGAATTTATGAAATTTGCACACAATTTTTAAAACACACCTAACTAAGACCGTAGTTGGAACAAGACTAGACAGTGGAAGTGGAAGAGACTAGCAATGGTTGCCTTCCTTATTGTCTTAGACAGGTCTGGATTAAACTAGATAAAAAACTCGTTCGGTTTTCAATGAATAGAAGACTCTTGCACGTGTTGACACGTAAAATGACTTTTTACGATGACATCACATTTTCGACTTTTGTCGCCCTAAAGTAAGTGTTTTGCCCAGTGTGTGTCGAGTTACTTATGAAACGTTTACATAATATGTACAAATGCAGAGTATGGAATGTGAAGAAATGCATCTTTTATTTTCAATGTTTACTAATTTCTGCTGAACTTATGCACGCCAAACTCTTGAATCTTAGTTCACTCTATGAAAGGGAAAGTATTCCACTGTCAAAAGGTCAAATCAGCCGAATATTTGACTGTACAAAAAAAAGTTATGAATAAACGCTGTTCCACTCTGAAAAGTGGTGATTTTCACATTCGATACTTTGCATTTGTAACGACGATATATAGTAACGCAAAAACGTAAGCTCAAAGATTTTTTCTTTCGGATTTTACGCAAAAGCCTTCCAAGCCTCTCTTAATATTCATCACATCTTAGAAGATTCCTCAACATTCAATAGATACTTTGGAGTTCCTAGGACGTGACGAACTTATAGGACTCGTCTCAGCAGAAATATTCAAGCTTACCTACCTATTTAACAAAATAAAAATTAATTCATAGATAAAATGGTGGATGAACCAGAACTGTTTTCACAGACGTATATTTAAAGACCAAACCCTGATGTTGATCGGCGAGAAATAAAAACTTTATCTATACGTAAGTTGAAGGCTAGGGTGGGAAAAGTTCAATGGATGCTTCAAGTAACTTACCAGGAGTTACTCCCGAAATTGTTTAAAACATTAACTTATATGTCTTTGAGACTTTTCGGACCTGTTTAGGTTCATCATCAGGCATCTTAAATTGAGTCTTGTTAAGGTCTATTATAATTTTTAAATTTCATATTAAAGTCCATTTTGAATTTTAATAATAAACGTTAAAACCTGGTAAGAATCTTCATAATTTGTTGAGTGGAAAAGTTAAATTCACACTGATTATAATAGGCCTTAACACGACTTAATTTAAGATACCGGATGACGAATCTAAACAGTTTCGAAACGTCGCAAATATAAGGTAATGTTTTGACCAATTTTGAGGAGCAACTCCTCCCAGTTACTTCCAGCTCCTTCTTATCTATCTTGACAGCATTGAGGGTTAGGAAAATTCCGAAATAATTGCTGTATACACTTTTAACACACCTATGCAATCTTTAATTATCGAATTTAATAATTCAATCGAGTGCCTTCTTTGCGTGAATCCCTTGTTACTATTTTTGAGAACGAACTTTGACCTTACATGCAGCTCGCTCGGAGCATATTTCTTTTGATATTTTGTGCAATGAAGCTACGTTTCCTTTGCACGCTGATTGCACCAAGTCCCTTGATGGCGTCAGCCTGATTAGGAGTATAGCGTGTAAGCATGTTGATGAGGCGTACTACATGTCCTACTATGCACACAGGTTAGTTATTAGGATGCTAGGATTATCCTATTACTAGTTATGCGCATAGAGCTAGAGACTATCCATGATTTGGGCATAGAGTGGACCCGCGCATGTTACGTGACGTCAAGGCAAAGCCCCCACTAGATGCTGTTTAAGTTGAAGCACGAGGTGCTTACAGAGACCTCTGTGTACCTATAGTACGTGCCTGTCCCTTAACCCTTTGGCACCCCATCCCTGTCCCCTGTTCTAGTAATTAAGGACTCCCACGCCTCTTCAAAGGGCTCCCCAATTAGCACCGGCTCCTCTTTTATCATATTAAACAGGAATTACCCGGACTTTTGCCGCCCTCTTCCTAATCCTTCCGTCTCTCTCTCTCGACCCTTTTTTTACGAGACACCCCTCAACTCCTTTTTTTTTAATCTTTTTTTTTTTGCGTTAATTTTTCTTTTCTCCGCACCTCCATGTTCCCCAACATTCTACAGTGATTCCCTTCTTTGGATTAAGAGCTTCGGAAATGAGAGTGTAATTAATTATTCATTGATAATACAATTGCAAAGCCCATCCAACCGTAGCTTCGCAACTTTGAGATTATTTCTCAGCGACTAAAAAATTAACGCATTGACTCCCACTGTAATTTTCAAGATTCCAGTCTAGAACGCCAATTTAATTTAATCGTTTATCTTATTGAAATCTATAATACATTGATTATCAGCATAAAGCATATAAAATTTGTTTCTTGCACAAAAAAAAAGAGAAAAAAAAAAAAAAAAAAAAAAAAAAGAAGGTTGATTGTACCATCTCGAAGTCTGTTTTTGTAAAAAAACGTTCTTCACGGAAGCCAATTACCGTTACTGCATCGCTACATTGTTTTGTCCCTTCCTTAAGGCCATCTTTTCATATTAACCCTCTACAAGTTATCTCGTCCGAGGCAGTGGGCCGGGTGAATAAAAACGAGTAGGACGAGTAAATACTCGTGCAGCCTCAAAAAACAAGTAAACACGAAATTTGAATTGAATAAAACAACTATTTACTATTACTTGCAAGTGAATACTTGTACGGAAAGTAAACGCGTAAAAGCGAAAGTTACCACTTCCGTCGCTAGTAAATACTTGTACATTTGCAAGTTCACCTGACCCCAGACTTGCCAGTCGTACTTGTATCGAAATGGGTATATTGTCATAGTGTCAAACATTACAGAGACATTTCTTTATCCGATGTAATTTTCGGCAACATCGATTTATTTAATAGAACGGTATAGTCTTTCAATAACGCTACAAAAATAGTCCAACTGTCACAAGCAGCAATGGCATCATTTTCATTCATAGCTGCAAAATGACGAACACATCCGATGTGAGTTGAGTTGACACGAGGATAGAACAGAGCCTATTTCGCTCTGTCGACTAGTCGCCGGGAACTCAGCCTCCCGGCGACTAAAACATGGGCAACTCGGACCGGGAGACTAAGCCGAGCGACAGTATTCCAAGGACATTCGTGCAACATGGACCTCGAAGAATTAGCAATTGTAGCGCTACTAATTACAGAGAGAAAGACAAATAAAATAAAATCCAAGCTACGCGACGTGACCTATCACACGGAGATAGTTTTGCTTATCTAATTATCTTGGCAGATGAAAAGAATTCATTAAATAATAAACAACATTTAAAACTTACCTAAGTTCTATTTTCCTTCTTCTGTAATCCTTCCCCTCCAATTAACTCAACAATTTCTTCCCACTCCTTTCTCTTTAGCCCTTTCGTTGCTCTAAACGAGTTAACTCGTGTTCGACTTGCAGTACCCCAGACGCTCCACACGAGTTAACTTGTGTTCCACTGTCAGTACCCCTCACGCTCCACACGAGTTAACTTGTGTTCCACTGTCAGTACCCCTCACGCTCCACACGAGTTAACTTGTGTTCCACTGTCAGTACCCCTCACGCTCCACACGAGTTAACTTGTGTTCCACTGTCAGTACCCCTCACGCTCCACACGAGTTAACTCTTTAGCCCCGTATGTCGCTTCTCCGGCATAGCGCTAATAACTGGTATAGAATCAGTTGGATTGGACCTTGTCAGATCTTCTTCGTATAGACTGGTGGAAATTAAACATTGGACAAGCATATTATTATCTATAAACAAATAATGTAAAGTCCTACAATCTCCATTGTTATAGGCAATTGTTGGAGGTTGAAGCTAGCGTGTCTCGCCGCCTATTTGCAGGGTAGTACTCAAATTTGTCACTGTAACCGTATTGTTTCTGTTAATATCTTTCAGTCATAATTTGGACCTTGTTTACTACAGTCAGTACAAGTATTCTGCTTAAATTATTATATACTATACACGATATCAGTCAAGTAATTATATCATCATTTCTTATCTGAGTAATTTTCTTTCCCATAATAGAAAATGTCTTCTAGTTTAGTATAATATTACGGATGTAAAAAGCATTTGAACACAAAAAGCTGGTCCAGTTTCGTGGGGAAAATGGCGGCGCCCATGATTCCCCCGCCAAAAGGAGGAAGGTAATATAACAGTCTTTGCCGGTATGTCTTCCTCGTCAATGTCAGGTTATGTGTCTCCAATTAGTCTGGTTATGTTCCTCCCTAATCATCTAGCTGTTCTGACCGTGTCGGGAAGGGGGGGGGGTAGCGGAGGCCACATTCTAGCCACATTTAATATCCTCTTTGAAAAGCTCTTTGGATGACCTTGAGTAACCAAGTATGACCCTAAAATTATAAAAGGTTTGAAGCAGCTCCTTCGCCTCATTTTGCATCCAGCCTCCGAGGAGTAAACATCGCAGCTAGCGCATCAGCCAGCGCTCCAGCTAGCATTCTACTAATCCAGCTAATCCACCGACTGTTCAGTCAGCCAATCATCCGGCCTGTGTCCTACCGAGCTTTTAGTCTCGCCATTGTAAGGTCAGACCTATTTACCATAAGCCAATTCAGAGATCAGCATAACTATATTAGTTTATATTAAAGTTCTCATACCTAACAGTCAATATGTTCACCTGTACCATCTGCGAAAAATCTTTTGAAAAACAAATAGATTTTAATCTACACAAAGTAGTTATACATAACATTTTAATGGGTTAACCGTGTAAAGTTTGTGGTGCTATTATTAGCGAAAAGTTAATAATTCCAAGTGTTTCCAACAAAAAGTTAATAATTCCAAATATATAACAAGAGTATGTTGAGAGATGCGAAAGAGTCTAGCGGTAGTGAGTTCGAGACGAGGAGATATTGGCGAGCGTACGGAGGAAGTTGGGCGAGTAAGCCTGGAGCGTACTGGGCGCAGCAAGTCGTTTCATTCGTCAGCAAAGAAAGGGTTTATTCCCGACTAGAATATTCGACACTGAGTAAATCCCAAATAGCTTGTCGGGATTGTATTTACAATATAAATGTATCAGTATCGAAAGCCTGAGCCATTTTTGTGAGAGAGGACCGGCCGTTATGACAGTTGCTTGAAGAGTGAAGGCTTCCCTTTGAAGCAGTCTCGGCAGTCGTTTGTGAGTCGCCGAGTCGCCCAGGCAACTGGCGACAAAGTGCGTAAGCGCCCATTGAAACTAATGCATCTCAGAGTCGCCGGCGCCTAGTCGACAGTGCGTAATAGGCCCAAAGGATAAAAGGATTAAAAAAGTATCCTCTTCATTCTCTAGAGGATAAAATTCACGGCTTGACACAACAGGAAAGATGTGTAGCTGTACGCCGCTACAAGTATTTACTTGTGTTTCTAGTAAACTCGGCGACTAAATACTTGCAAGTATACCCTCGATCTGGGAAGTAAACGGTCAGGAGTAAACTCTTCACTTTATTCACATCGGTTTACTTGCCCTACACATTACTTTTAAGTACATATTCGTCCTACTCGTTTTTATTCACCCGGCACAGTAACGCAATGAACGAGAATACTCGTAGTTGTCAGTCAACGTGTTAAGAACTTACATAAAGGTCCTTTAGGCAAAATAAGTCGTATTTCGTGTTGCCTTAAAGTCTTCTGTCGCATAGGCTATAAATAAGGAAATTAAGAAACTTTCATATTTTTCTACTAGCTTCTTACGATTTGCAATTAATAAATAAATGATCCCTTCCCTGGATTAAGGATATTGCCTATTTGCTTGACCTAGGAGTAGAATGCTAGTTGATTGGCAGAGGTTAGTACCAGTGTGATCCTAACCACCTCGTACTAATGTACTGACCAATATTGACCAGCTTGTCCATTGAAGTGGTCATGACTGTAAACAGTGTGTTCGCCTCCCACTCTCGCTTCTAATACACACTCTCCTCTAGCTGTGTCATCAGCTACACACCCATTAGTACGCTCTAGCCCTTCTGGATTAACTTCTTGGTCCTCCGAATTCGGAGGGGAGAGCACGCTATTGATGTGCGCTTCATATAGATGAGTGAATATTGAATTTATATCTATTTCCTGATTTATACTTTATTATAATGTTTGCCATATTAACTGGAGTCGCTCTCTTAACAGGGTTTGGCTTCATCAGCTGGAATCGTCTCCTGGAGTCGACTCTATAAACATCATTTGCTGCCATCATGGAGTGGCTACTTAAATGCCTTTAAAAGAATTCATTCTGTTATATCGCTTGCTAATTAAATTAATCACACAGCCTTTAAAATTCGATTTGAAAGTTTTCCACATTGTTCATTCATTCTTAGAAAAAAAATGAAAGCATCATTATGCCATTCGTTGTTGGTTGTGTAGGAAACCCCTGTCTCTGTTAGTTTTACCTGTCGTTGAGGAGTAGATTATCTCTTGTTACCTGATTACATCCCGTAGTTTTTGCTGGCTCCTTTCTCCGACCCTTCTGAGTTTACACGTCACTTGGGTGGCTCGCATACCTTGTCACATTCCATATTATCCTCTCGGTTCTGTTGTCGAGATTTGACACTGCTTGGTATTGATGGAGAAATAGATTAAATTCTGTATGAGTTGCTGCAAACTAATACGGCAGTCATTCACTGTTTTCAGGCAATCGGAATATAAATCCGATTGGTACATAAAATGAAATAATTGATTAAATATACAATAGATGAGTTTTTAAACTTGGTAACAGATACAATAATTGTAATCCTAGCATACAACTAAAAATTAAAAATGATAATAATATCATTATAATAATGATAATCGGAGACTTCAGTATATTGGCTACCAGTAGGACTCCTCTTTAGGAAGTCTGTTTTTATACATTACAATTTGGTGTAATTTGGTCCTTCACCAAGGTGGTAATTTCTTGTCAGAATGTAATTATGTGGGTCATCGCCTATTCATTCCAAAAGTCCAGACATTTTGAACTTTAGTTTCATTTATAACGTATTTATACGTTATAAACATCCTACACAGAACGCCCAGATGTTGCATCCACTTTTTGTCTCCCTATTGTCTCCATTGAGTTATGTGCCACATTAGCTGCATATCAACAACTGTTCTTGTCTCTCTCCTTGATGGGACATGTCATATCACTGGCCTTCCGTTCGAAAGGTAGCGTTTCGTTCCCAGCACCTCAATCAGGGAGAACGGCCCACTTCCTTTCCTAACTTGGGCAATTCCTATGTAAAGTCGTCCTACTTGTGAGGTCTTCCCCTGATGTTTGAGGTGTCCTTCAGGAACCTTTGACTTACGGCTTCCTCCTGTTGTCCTATTAACATTCACCTTTAGCCTGATGAATGTATCCCCCAGACCTGCCGCAACGTCTTGGGAGGCCTCACACTCCAACGATTTAGGCACCTCATGTATATTCACTTCCCGTCCCTCAGTCATCCTTCCCAAAAATTTCTTGTGGCTTATCATCGTTGGCGCTAATTATTTTAGGTATTTGAATTCGTTTAAAGTTTGACTAAAAAAAAAAATCAGAATTTATGGGGGTCTAGCGCAAGCTTTGATGTCCTAGGTGATAACGCAGCAAAATTGCTCATAGCTTTTAGTCGGTGCGCAGATAATCTAAGTTGGCAGCAATGGCTAACTTCGAGCTCAGTCGCAGGTGGTAGCCAAATTGACGAGCCAACGAGGATTTTTACGCCACAGGCGTTGATACGATATTCTGATGTTGAAGGCAGAGTTACGGATTTCTATTCTATAGGCAGTGTCGATAAAGGTTATGATGCGGTGACTGGACTTATGCGGTGACGGGATTCCTGTTTTATACGCAGTGGTGATACGGATTATGATGTGGTAAGTGGATTTATGGATTCCTGTGGTATACGCAGTGGTGATACGGATTACGATGTGGTAAGTGGATTTATGGATTCATGTGGTATACCCAGTGGTGATACGGATTACGATGTGGTAAGTGGATTTATGGATTCCTAAAGTATACGCAATAGTGATACGGATTGTGATGCCGTAAGTGGAGTTGCGGATTCAAGTAGTATACGCAGTGCCGATTTGGGTTCTGATGGTCTATGTGTAGTTACGGATTCGTATAGCTTAGGCAGTATCTGGAGGTGCAGCGGAAGATCTGGTAATCATGGTATTTGCCGAAGTGGCAATGATATTGTTGTATGCGGATAAACTGATTCACATGTAATTGAGTTGTTAGAACAGGGTTGGTGAGGGTCGTATCATGGGAGTACGATTTCCATCGTATAGTCGATGTTTGCAGGGGTACGGGTGATGCGAGTGGATCTACGCTTCAAAATAAATAAGGATTTAACCAAGACTTACCATGTATTTCGGTTTAGCACTTCATATTACATGAATGAGTTCCGGAAACACATAATAAATACATCAGGAATTCAGCAAAAGTTACAATGTATTTGGACTTTCCATATTATTATTTATATATATATATATATATATATATATATATATATATATATATATATATATATATATATATATAGTTGTATATGTGTCCCTTAACACGATACAGGCCAGAGTTTTTGTTTTTTTCGCCACGAAACTTGGTATGTAGTATTCCCCCATCAAACGATTGGTCGCGTTCGTTAACCAACAAAATCGGTCCATCCGAAAAGAGAAAAAAAATTGTAAAAATAAACTAAATCGGTTGACTTGAAGGGAGGGTTTACTCCGGACAGAAATTACTAATTTGCTCATACCGGTCATAATTTCTGTTGTATTGTTACGAAACTCTTTATACGCCCTGGCTATCTAACAAGAAATGAGTATTGTGAAAATGAACTAAATGAGTCTATTAGTAGGGAGGGGGGTGTTACTTTGTACTATGTTTGAATTGAATTCTTCCGCCAAACGTAGGTTTGCGAAACTCATCAAGATCAATAGATCAAAGTGTGAAGCTTTGTGTATTTATTACGTAGTGTAGTACCCCGCATGCACAAAACTCTGGAAGGAAATTAATTACAAAATTAATCATTAAAACAGCTGTTCATATGCAGAACAATTTATGTTTTTAGCACTTTCCTCCGAAGGAAAGTAGCTATTGAGGTTGGACTCATGACGGAATTTTTGAAAAATTTCTTCAAATCTTTATCGATCCTACCTAGTAGACACCGAAAATGACCCCCGTTAAAATTTATATATATCTATATATATATATATATATATATATATATATATATATATATATATATATATATATGCATATATATATATGTGTCTGTTAACACGATAGCGGCCAGAGTTTTTGTTTTTTCGTCACGAAACTTGGTATATAGCATTCAATTAGCAAACGATTGAACGAGTTCGTTAACCACCAAAGTCGGTCCACCGGAAGGGGGGGGTTTACCCCGAACCCAAAACACTAATTTGACTACGTCAGCCGTAATAATTGTTATATTTCAACGAAACTTGGTATTCGTAGTAGGTACCATGTGTAAACATAACTCTGGAAGCAAATTAATAATTGATCAGTTACTCATTACAAATTTAAAAGAGAACTATTCATGTTTTTATTTTATTTATGTAGGATATTTTAAGCAAATTGTTCTGGAAAGCAGTCTACACTACCCAAATTCTGAGGAAAGTGCTTAGTTATGCAGCTCCTGCGTGACGGACTTTTATTTTATTAATCTATATAGGTTATTTTAAGCAAATTATTCAGGAATGCACTCGACAATAAATGCTGAGGAAAGTGCTTAGTTATGCAGCTCCTGCGTGACGGACTTTTTCGTTAATTGTTGTTCCTAATCGAATTAGAACTTTACAAGCCCATATTCCTAGCGTTAGTTATGACTCTAAGAACATTCTGAAAAAAAAAGGTTAAGTAAAACCCCGTTGCTCAGATTTTGACTTGAATATTTAATAGAAAAGTGGGGAGTGGGGATGAGTGTCATGCAAAATGTAAGGGGAAGAAGGCAAGATAATTGGCCCTCTCGTAAGTAAAAAGAGCGAGGAGGCTGAAGACAAAGCTGAAGTACATGTTCTATCGACCGGGCGTTCCGAGTTTAATATGCAGTGGCGTCCCTCTTGGACTAGCAAAGGGAATAGCTAATAGCTATCCTCTGCCAAGCCCTAACCTAATCCACAAGGACCGCTGGATTAGGACGTAGCTCTCTGTGGTGGTTGTCTCCAGTAGGCTAAGGATGGGTCATCATCCTCTACAATACATTTCACCTCTTATACGTCTAGTTGTCTAGAGGTGGTGTCTAAAAAGTCCGACTTGCAGGAACTGCATCATCTTATCACTAGTCTAATTTGGAAAGATTAAAATAGAAACAGTTATTATTTTGGTTCCACCAGTCTTGAAAGGTCTTGATTTATGATCCCACCTGGATGGGTCGGCCAACCCCAGAATGGCCCCGCTAGTTACAAGGTCTTCGAGTCTTGGAAATCTATATTTATAACATTAAATTGTTTTTGTTATTTTAATTAACCTGTTTTATTGTCACATACATTATCCAACTATAAGCAACTAAAAAATAACAAGAAATAAAACAGACAAAAAGAACCGTTTGAATAAATGTAATCAATTACTTTAAAGTTTTAAGCACTTATTTCTCCGATTGACATCGCCTAATTAAAATTTTCTTCAGAACCTTACCGAATGGTAACCTTCCGCTTCCCAAGATTGTCAACCGTTTTCGATAACGAAAGTATACAAAGTTACCAAAACTTTTCATGTCTGTTAATAAAATATTTTATTCTAACCCAAATTTCTACATATTAGGTTTGATGGAATTCGAACATGCAGACAATGTTTCAACTGAATCCCATGATTCTAAGTACCCAAACCAAAAACGCTGATCAACAAATATTTTTCAAATTTTCTCGAGAACGGTTAAAGCTATCGCCTTAAAAATGGTTTCATTCGTTTTTCTAGGCCAAGAAGCCTATAAAACGAGTACTTGCAAACATATTAAGTAAGCGGAACGATTTTTTTCGCGCGACATTCGCTCCAAAAACCATGTTCCGGTGGACGGATTCTGCTGGTTAACGAACTTGACCTTTCAAATTAGACGAAAGATTTTTGTACGAAATTTCATCAAAATCGGGCGATTTTTGAGCTGTCAGGGCCGCGAACATACACATACATACAAATTTGAACCACCGTCATTTTCGTTCTCTACGGGTTCTGAAACGCAAAATTTTCTAGTCGGCACTTCCGGATTGCGTCATGAGATCAACCTTATAAGCGGGGTTCCTCCCTATGGGGGAGGGAGGGTCCGCGCTAAAAGCTACGGGTGGGACACCTTTCTCATCATTCCTTTCCTATAACCGAATTATGTAGTGACTTTTATTTTGACAGGTTTCTAGTAATCGGGTGGGGAGGAACTATTTACTCCGATTTTAGCGCGGTTCCTCCCTCCCTAGGCACTTGGGATATTAAAGAAAACATGTAAAGATGACGCAGTTCCTCGGAGTATTCCCATACCATTTTTTTTAGCACTTTCCTCCGAATGTACCTACCGCCAAACGTAGGTTCGCAAAACTCATCAAGATTAATAGATATAAATGTGAAGCTTTGTGTATTTATTACGTATTGTAGTACCCCGCATGCACAAAACTCTGGAAGGAAATTAATTACAAAATTAATAATTGAAATAGCTGCTCATAAAAAATGCAAAAGAGTAGAAAAATTTATGTTTTTATTTTATTTATCTATATAGGTTATTTTAAGCAAATTATTCAGGAATGCACTCGACACTAATCAATTCTGAGGAAAGTGCTTAGTTATGCAGCTTAGTTACGTGAAGGACTTTTTAATTGATTATAGTAGGAAAATGTATTTGTCAGGAAAAAAGGATACGTAAAATAAACAATTTTACACTGAGATTCCTCAGGGCTACAGATCTGATCACAAAAATATAATTGATAATTGAAATTAAAAGAGAACGTAGGACTAGAAAATAGTTGTGGATGGGTGTGTCCGTCTGTGAGTATGTGTGTGTGTGTGTGTGTGTGTGTGTGTGTGTGTGAGTGGGTGTTATTCAGAGTGTGTGCGTTTAAAATTACATTTTTAGGTATTTTTTTAACCAGTTTTAATCCTTACGTTATACCTTCTATTTAAAATTACTTAATAAATATTTATATAGGTTTGATTAATTTTTTTTTATTCTAACAGTACATTCTTTGGCTCCATTTAAGTATATACAGGCACCAATGACCCTAGTGGTTGATGTTCCTTAAAAGGAAAAAAAAAAAAAAAAACAATTTTGTGTTGTTAAAAATATAGCTTTCCCAGCGGAATTACAATGTACAAATGTGTTTCGTTCTTTAGAACTTTTTTTTTTTAGTCAATAACATATTTTTCATCACTATCTACAATTTCTCGCCATCTTACGGGTAGCTTTTCAATTTCATGGCTGTAGAATGACTCAGGTTTTAATGCAAACATATTTCATTGCTGTAGAATGACTCAGGTTTTGATGCAAACATATTTCATTGCTGTAGAATGACTCAGGTTTTGATGCAAACATATTTAATTGCTGTAGAATGACTCAGGTTTTGATGCAAACATATTTCATTGCTGTAGAATGACTCAGGTTTTGATGCAAACATATTTCATTGCTGTAGAATGACTCAGGTTTTGATGCAAACATAATTCATTGCTGTAGAATGACTCAGGTTTTGATGCAAACATATTTCATTGCTGTAGAATGACTCAGGTTTTGATGCAAACATATTTAATTGCTGTAGAATGACTCAGGTTTTGATGCAAACATATTTCATTGCTGTAGAATGACTCAGGTTCATTTAGTACATCCTGTTTAGAACGTTTTACCAAGTAAAACATTTATAACGGTAGGATATAAGTAAAAATGTACGGGGCGTAAGCAGTATTTGACAAAATATCTCAAATAAATTAAATAATTTTCTGTAGCATTGTTCGAGCCTTAAGTGGTATTATCAGGATAAAGCAGCACTACGTTGACATTCACAATTAGTATGCGGTTTGTAACCTACGAGATGAACCCACCCTTTCTGACACGTAGTTCATAAAATTGACTGGACGAACTGAAAGTGGTTTGGCATAAATGCTGCTTTCTCCAACTTTAAATTCTTTAAACACACTACACTGATAGTATTTTCAACTTGTACACTATTCATTTTTATCGCTGCAGATTTCCCAAGAGAAAAAAAAAATTTATCGCACCACGTTCTTATTGATTAACGATATTAATTTTCTACAGGTAGTAACATGCGTCCGATATTTAAGAAAATTGGCGACAGACTGACCAATACATCAGTGAAGCAAAAGTAAGTGTCGAAAGGTTCGAAATCTTATTGGTCTAGTGATGAGTCATTGCAGACGCCATGAACGCTTTTAATACGAACAAACCTATTGACTGCCAAAATACTTCAACAATTTTGTTTGATCTTCGAAGATTTCTCCAAAAATACTTGTAACATTAACTTGCATCTTACGGCTAACATTTTCGCATTATATCAATGCAGAGATGCATAGAAGCATACCAAGGATGAAAAGGAGTCCTAGTATAATCTGCTTAGATTTCCCCCATTAAGAATGCACTAGTTGGCCGAGTAGAAGCGCGAGTGTGTTGTATCGAACGAGGTTTAAGCAGCCTCACAAAGCGAATACCTAAAGAGACCATTATAATTTTAGGCCATCGTAGTAAGCAGCTCTCAAGAGTTTTACTTAAATAATACATCCTTAGTAATACCGCAGCCTCGTTCAATTTTGCCACTTAAGTTCTCATTGCCTCTTCTTAAAGGCCTGCATTTTCTCTCCGAATGGAATTATTAATGTGTGTGCTATAATTTTTGGGTCTTTTTGCGAAGACCACATCCAGCTACTTTGAAGTATCTGTCGTGATATTAGACAGTGATTTTGGATTAGCTTACAGGTTTTTTGCAGGTTATCTATTACTTATTTACAAGTTATCTAAGGTTAGAAACCATATTATATAAATATAGCAATTAAAAGCTAATATAGTAATGACAAGTATTTAAAATCACTGCAATCACTATCTACTAAAAGTAACTTTTTTTCACTACCTACTATATTTGCATAATATGATTTCTAACTAACCCTTAGATAACCTGTATTTGTAAGTGAAAATAAGCAGAGTATATTTCAGATAGCAATATTTATTAATAAAAAGGTTGATATTATAAAAATCAATGGTAATTGTGAAGTTTATTTATGGGCCTCCTCACCGATTTTTTCGTCCGAAGGTTCTGTAGCGTATTTATATTTATTTCGCATTATGGGCGTACATGCTATGCGTTTCCGCTCGCTAAAGAACATATCAAAACTCTAGTCAATCCAACTAGCTAAAATTAATAGAATTCTATTAATTTTTGCGAAATGGATTGACTAGAGTGTTGAAGGTTACTTTGCTACCAGCAACAACCAATAGAATTGCCCATACTACACCTACTTCACAAGTTATTGGAGAAATAACTTTTACATTTACGCAAAAATACCCTAATTTTTAATGTACCAATGGAATCATACCTAAATAAAAAATCAGTTGCATCTAATGATTATCATGTCTTCTGGTGGAGATCGCTCTATGAAATAATGGGGAGGGGGGCTTACGGAGGACTACAATCGTGCGAGATCCTTATTATCTATCAATATATATAAAAATCGCGTGTCTGTCTGTTCCTTATACAAATCCACACCATTTGACCGATTGGAACTCTGGTAGGTCTTGATACGGGAAGTCTCGTAGGTTAAGTCAAAAACGTCAGCCAGCTGTCTGACTGTACGTTTGTTCCGTATAAAAATCCACACCCTTCGTCCGATTTTGACCAAACTTGGCACACAGGTAGGTCGTGATACGGGGAGTGTCATAGGCAAGGTCAAAAACGTTTACCAGCTGTCTGTCTGTACGATTGTTCCTTACACAAATCCACACCGTTTGACCGATTTTGACCAAACGTGGCATACATGTAGGTCTTAACACGGGGAGAGTCATAGGCTAGGTTAAAATCGTCTATGACTCACAGTTCGGAGATCACGAGTTCTAAACAATGGACCCAACTAGGTACAGATTTGCGTTATTAGGTTTTAATGTTAATTATTTGGTTACTAATTTATTTATGTTTTTATAGATGCAGAAAGTAGGTGTAGCATAGCTTCCCGGGTAACAGCTAGTATTTAATAAAAATAAATTGAAAAGTTGAAACATTATCTTCGTCCATTCGACGCAAATTAAAATCGTTATCGATTTAGTGGGCAGAAACGTTGACTGCATTAAGTGTCCTCAGTTCTACTTCAACAATGTCAGGTGGATTTTCTTAAACTCATCTACTCCACAGCAAAATAACCACAATGTTTCAAAAGGGCGTCCTCAAGGTCTTTGACCCAAACCCAAAAGAGGAATTAAATTAATGCCAATTACTTTCTGGCGATTTAATGTTTATTTCTTACTAAGCAGTGCAATTTTCTGGACTTGTGCCCTTTTTTTCTATTCTTCGTCTTAATTTCTGAGCTCTGCGCTTACTTATGAGCGAATCATCTTCATTTTCTTCGGTGACTCAGTGTTCCAGGGATGAAATTACTCCTCTGGCTTTGTGCGTTATCATGCAGCTAAGAACTCATTACAGAATACTCTATTATAAATTCTACATTTATATTTTGTATATAACTTAGCAAGATAATTTTATATATATTTTTTTTTTAGAGCGTTTCATAGAGTTACGTAGAACGTAGCGTGATCACGTTATTTCATGGTTTTGACCAGAAATATCGTTTCACTAAAATATCGGGGTCTTATTTACTTTACCCACGCCAGTTACTTTCATTGGTAAAACAGTTATTTATCGTATCATTAAGTTTATAGTTATGAAGAACAGATTTTTAAACTAATAATTAGTTTAAATAAATTATTTATTCAACAAATGCAAAAAAAAAAAAAAAAAAAAAAAAAAAAAAAAAATCTACACTTCCGCGTTTTAGGCAGAGCTCCATACTTTTGTAATGCTCTATACGCTACTTCTTCCGATTTCAACACAGCACAACAAACACAACTTCAACACAGCACAACAAACACAACTTCAACACAGCACAACAAACACAACTTCAACACAGCACAACAAACACAACTTCAACGTGTCTTATAATCTATAACCTCTTTCATGTATAAACTTTATGTAGCCTGGCAACACCTGTTACAATATTGTAACAAAATATTATGAGGTTATTCTAAAAAGTAACTGGCGTGGGTAAAGTAAAAAAGACCCAAATATCGGTTCTTCAAATTTGTATTCCGTAATTTGGTATTTTTGCACTCATCTGGCATCCGGAAAAATATGTCCGTCATTTAGTTTACAAATACAATCATGCATCAATACGCAAAATTCGGTTTGAACGTAGAATGCCAAATTTGTTAAACAATACAAAACATTTTATTTTATGCGTATATAGACACATATACGCATAAAAAAATGTTGTGTTTTTTATGAATGTATATGTATATGTATATATACATATACATATACATAAAAAACACATATCAATAATACAACATTTGTTCCGAATAAATTTTCCTAATATTGTTTGAAGTGCCACGTTTGATGGATTACTGAAAAAACACTTGAGATAGTTTAGATAGAGAGGATAGGATATGGGTTTAGAGGAGATAAACATTCAATTTATTACGCCATTCATGTGTGTACACATAAGTGTTGATCACTTTTTTTTTTTTTTTTTTATTTATTTAATTTATTTTATTCTTCATTTATTTACTTTATTTTATTTTGTCTTATCATGTTTTGTTTTTTTAAATTTTACGTAGCATGTTTTTTATTTTACGTAGCATGTTTTTTTAGGGATTATTTAGTCAAACTTATACATACCATTACAAAAAAATATAATAATAATAATACAGTAATCACATCTTTTATTAATACAAATTAAATAAATATTATTTTATATTACAATTATTTTAATAAATATTTACATAATAACTTTTACTATCCCTTTTATAGTTTTTAACTTATTTTTCATGGGATCTGGAGTTTTAATCCTCGTTGATCGGGCGCTCGTTCGTTAGACAAATTGTTTGAATGCGCATATATAAGGGGGGGGGGCGAGGGAGTTGCAGCACCCCCAATTTTCTTTAGGTAAAAACATTTCATGTAAAAAAAAAAAAAAAGCCTATAACAACGAAAAATGTCTAAATGTAGAAGACCCTGGTCTACAAGGTGACCAGAGGACCTTAAAACTATCCATTTTACACTAAAATCTTTAAAATTTACCCTGCTTAGGTGATCCCGGCCCCCCTCCCTCGAAATTATCTTCTATATACGCTAGTGGTTGTTTCTGTTTAATTTGTCCATGATTTTTTTTTTAATTCATAGGAGAGATAAATAGTTAATAACGTTATTAACAGTTTTTCTAGTTATCACGATTACAAAACGCGGTTCCATAGGAACAAGCTTACTGCTTGTAACGTTCCTAGTTATCACGATTACAAAACGCGGTTCCATAGGAACAAGCTTACTGCTCGTAACGTTCCTAGTTATCACGATAACAAAACGCGGTTCCATAGGAACAAGCTTACTGCTCGTAACGTTCCTAGTTATCACGATCACAAAACGCGGTTCCATAGGAACAAGCTTACTGCTCGTAACGTTCCTAGTTATCACGATCACAAAACGCGGTTCCATAGGAACAAGCTTACTGCTCGTAACGTTCCTAGTTATCACGATCACAAAACGCGGTTCCATAGGAACAAGCTTACTGCTCGTAACGTTCCTAGTTATCACGATCACAAAACGCGGTTCCATAGGAACAAGCTTACTGCTCGTAACGTTCCTAGTTATCACGATCACAAAACGCGGTTCCATAGGAACAAGCTTACTGCTCGTAACGTTCCTAGTTATCACGATCACAAAACGCGGTTCCATAGGAACAAGCTTACTGCTCGTAACGTTCCTAGTTATCACGATCACAAAACGCGGTTCCATAGGAACAAGCTTACTGCTCGTAACGTTCCTAGTTATCACGATCACAAAACGCGGTTCCATAGGAACAAGCTTACTGCTCGTAACGTTCCTAGTTATCACGATCACAAAACGCGGTTCCATAGGAACAAGCTTACTGCTCGTAACGTTCCTAGTTATCACGATCACAAAACGCGGTTCCATAGGAACAAGCTTACTGCTTGTAACGTTCCTAGTTATCACGATCACAAAACGCGGTTCCATAGGAACAAGCTTACTGCTCGTAACGTTCCTAGTTATCACGATCACAAAACGCGGTTCCATAGGAACAAGCTTACTGCTTGTAACGTTCCTAGTTATCACGATCACAAAACGCGGTTCCATAGGAACAAGCTTACTGCTTGTAACGTTCTTTGGACATTTTATACTGTTATTTTCCAATAGTAACCGAAATATTAAGTTACCAATCTGTTTTCGAATTAAAACTTTTGATGATCGCATGAAAACACGCTAAGATGACGCAGTTTCCCATCAGCTGAAACATCTATGTTGAGATGAAATAACTCTCATCAACTGATGTCCCACCAGCTGAAATATTTCCCTTTAGCTCAAATATTTTTTTATTATTTTAGCTTTAATATTTTTATTTTCATTTGTCACCTTTAAATTGAATATAATTTTCTTCACAAAACTCCTGGGAGTACCGACAAGGTACTTCCGTTCGATTATACTTCTTCTTAATAATATAATATTATAATAAACATTTGAGATATTACGCCCTTGATTTGTGTAGTATAAGTGATAAATTGTGCATTTGTGTGTCTTAATTTATTTATTAAACGAAAAAAAAAAACAAAAAAAAAACGCAAACGTCAACGAATGAGATGTTAAAAATGCGCAGCTAGAGTATATTCCAAGCTTTTTGAATTTTCGCAATAGGCCAATGTCAAGATCGTAATTTTAGAAAATATTACTAATTTGTTCGTGTGGTTTAATTGAGGCCAAAATAACTGCCTTTGTAGAAATAACTGCCTTTGTAGCAATAACTACCATTGTAGAAATATCTGCCTTTGTAGCAATAACTACCTTTGTAGAAATAACTACCTTTGTAGAAATTACTGCCTTTGTAGCAATAACTACCTTTGTAGAAATAACTGCCTTTCTAGCAATAACTGCCTTTGTAGCAATAACTACCTTTGTAGAAATAACTGCCTTTGTAGCAATAACTGCCTTTGTAGCAATAACTACCTTTGTAGAAATAACTGCCTTTGTAGCAATAACTACCTTTGTAGAAATAACTGCCTTTGTTGCAATAACTGCCTTTGTAGCAATAACTGCCTTTGTAGCAATGAAGAAAGAAGACTCCTGGATTTGGAATCATTTGTTGAAATCATCAAGAGGAGTTGGTTAGCCATTGGTAGATATTGTCAGATTTCGGTCATTTCGTCCTTATAAAACTGAATTTGAAAATGTACATAATAATGTGCAAATGTACATATCTATGTATATAAAAATCACGTGTCTGTCTGTTTTTCTGTTTGTTTGTTCATTATACAAATCTACACCGTTTGACCGATTTTGACCAAACTTGGCACACAGGTAGATCTTGATACGAGAAATCTCCTTGGCTAAGTCAAAATAGTCAAATTTCAAAATTTGGTCAAAAGGTCAAAAGTTTTGTACAAGAATAATTGGCTACACTTAACCATTCAGATTGTGACGGCCATTTTGAATCGACTATTACTTGCGTCTGTTGGCTCTTAGATGAAGTGCTGTTGTGCTGGCCTCTGCCGGTATCATTATGAACTAAAACAAATTCACATCGTTTGACCGATTTTCGTAACTGTGTATGGACAACTAGGTATCAAGTAGATCTCGATACGGGGAGAGTCATAGACAGAAAGTAGGTGTAGCATGACACACTTGGTAACAGCTAGTTTTCTATAATTATGTTCCTGAGGTCTGATCGAGATTTCATGAAATATGCTATTGAACAATGCCATCCAAATCCGAATATATACCTACGGAACTGTACTGGGCGTCAAAGCAAGGTCCCGGGAAAAAAGTAAATGAAATAGTAAGAAAAAATTGACTGTTTGGATGGCATTCGGAGAGAATATTTACCAAATCCACGGTAGCCGAGCCGCCTCAAAGCAACGCCCAATCAGCGGTCTTGCTGGCAAAGCACGAATCAGGTTCTCCAGTTCCTTTTGAACAATTTCTTATTGGATTTCTTATATCGTAGCAAGTTGTTCACTTTCTCTTCTACTCCCATTGTTCTTTATAGATTTATATATGTATTAAAGTATGTTTATTTCTTGTCGTATTAAACATTTGCCCATTGTATTTGTTCGAATTTAAAGATATTATTTTTTAAATTATTGACTCAGCCGCTTCTAATAATCTTGAAAGTAGCTGAATATATTTTACACTAGCTGTGCCCCCGACTTCGTCCGCGTGGATAGTAAACAGATTTAGATTATTTTTCTATTAATATGACCACAACGAGTTCCGAGTTTCGTTGCAACACAATTGCGCACGGTATGGCTGAATAACTACTTTGGGTCCGGAGTTACCCCCCCCCCCCCCTCCAGATGTACCAATTTTGCTGGTTAACGAACTCGTTCAATAATTTGCTAGGGGAATACTATACACCAAGTTTCGTGACGAAAAAAAAAACAAAAAAAAAAATCTGGTGTGTATCGTGTTAACGATAGCTCATAAAATGTACGACGTGATTCTTTTCATTGGCGCCACTTTTATATTTATGAATCGATCGATATGAAACAAACACTAAATGTTAGGTGAAGCTTATCACAACATATTAGTGAAAAACACAACTAAATCGCACAGATAAACAGACAAAAATTCCAAAAATCGTTGTTTTAGGTACTATTGCGTTGATAAAGGCCCCAATAACATTTTTCCCAAATATCTTCCATGTACAGACAGCGTTAGAATTTTATTATATGTACAGATTTCGCCCCCCGAAGGTCCAGGGGTAACAAAAGTAACAAAGTTAATGTTTTGAGGAAAATGTTGAACATATTTGGTAATAGCAAAAACTAGATTTTTGCAATACTAGACGAATCCTCAAGTCCAGCTGTTTATTGTCTATGGTACATAAGAAGTACATCATCTAGTTTATAATTTATATGCAAAATATTTGGTGACACACCGAACAAAGACCCCTTAATTTCCTTCTGGCGTAAATATGACAAAATTGACAATCCTCAAGAGAACACAAGGTAGGGGGCAGCAACTATGTAGAAAATCACTTGGATCTCTTTACCACCAACAAGATTCACAGCCCATTCCTGTAGCTAACTTATTTTTTTCAAAAATTTCACTTAGCCCCCTTGACTTCCGGGGCCCTGTAATTAATTTCTGTTTTAAAGTTTTTACATTTCAAAATTAAAACCCATTTTTTAATCGTTATTACAAGAAAGCATGAAAAAATAAATAAATAGGGAAAAAATGAATATTTAAGAACATTAAATTTTAAAGTCGTTTTCTCAAAACTATGTTTTTCAAATCAGCCGATACTCTGGCGTCTTCTATTTTTGCCCGATCTACTTCAACTTTTAACTGCAGCTTCCTAATGAAATTTGCTAGTAAAGAACCTAGAGATTTTTTTTTTTCGATTCATTGAATTATAACGTTTTTATGACCTATTTTCGACGGTTTTTTTAATAGAAAATGAATGATTGTTTACCATTTTCCAAAAAAAAAAAAAAATATTTCTTAAAAATCCTATGTACTTTAATAGATTTAACCTTCTTCTTTTGAAATAATTTTAATTTTTCCTTTAGATTAAAATTTGCCGCCTGCAGACTATCGTCCTTGAAAAAAGAGGGTTTCTGTTCGTCAGACACCGCCATTCTTTTTTCCGAAGAATTGAAACTTATTTTTCTTTTTGGGATACTTTAACATCCTGCATAAAACTTTAGATATAAAGAATTGAAACTTATTTTTCTTTTTGGGATACTTTAACATCCTGCATAAAACGTTAGATATAAAGAATTGAAACTTATTTTTCTTTTTAGGATACTTTAACATCCTGCATAAAACGTTAGATATAAAGAATTGAAACTTATTTTTCTTTTTGGGATACTTTAACATCCTGCATAAAACGTTAGATGTAAAGAATTGAAACTTATTTTTCTTTTTAGGATACTTTAACATCCTGCATAAAACTTTAGATATAAAGAATTGAAACTTATTTTTCTTTTTAAGATACTTTAACATCCTGCATAAAACGTTAGATATAAAGAATTGAAACTTATTTTTCTTTTTAGGATACTTTAACATCCTGCATAAAACTTTAGATATAAAGAATTGAAACTTATTTTTCTTTTTAAGATACTTTAACATCCTGCATAAAACGTTAGATATAAAGAATTGAAACTTATTTTTCTTTTTAGGATACTTTAACATCCTGCATAAAACGTTAGATATAAAGAATTGAAAAATATTGATTTATTTGTTATTTATAAATTCAAGAAAATGAGTTTGATTGTGATCACACAAGGTAGTATTAGCCGTTAACACGACGTACCTTATGACGTAGGAGTATCTAACTTATGACGTATCTAACTTCCATTCATAAATCTTGGTTGGGTATGGAATACATTAGGAGAAAGGGACGCCTGAGAGCTATAAGAAAAACAGCGTACATTTGCGTGTAATTCAGCTGTCAATGGTGCTCACACGGCCGTACAGTAGAAAGTCATTACACGCTGATACACCTTGACGTGGTTTATTCCTGAGCTGCTTCCGATCGTTCAAAACTTTATGAACTATGAATCGTCCGACAAGGCAGGTGGAAACCTGTCGGATTTTGATGAAATTTAATAACAGGATACTTTAACGATAGGTCAAATTAACTCGCAGAATGTGCCGGATTCGGATAACTTCTGGGGGAATAAACAACTTGCAAAATCGGCGGTTGCTGGGGAATTAAATCAAAAATAACTCATTTAACACTGTATTATACTTTATATAATAATCTAATATAATAATAATCCCCTACCCTAATAAATTAGCTATGATGGTGGAGTTCCTGCGAGTTAGACATACTCTCTGTTAACGTTCCCCTTGAAAACATCTAAGCGGACTCCAACATTTTTTTGCTTGATACTGTTAATGTTTCCGTTTATGAAACACTTTTTACAGTTAGCCTCCTTTATTCAACAGCAGGTGTGCTTTTGTGCAGCTTTTTTTGCCTGAAATTATTGTATACACTTGCTCTTTTTGAAATGTTTACGACTTTCTTCTGGCTCGTCTCATGTTTAGAATCAGTCGCGTCGTGAACTTTTATTTATATGACACATCGTTAGATTTATGTTATTTCTGTGCGTATTCTATATATTGGGATAGTTGATATATTTATTTATTTTTTTTAGCACTTTTTGAAGGAATGTAGTCATGAAGGGATTTTGGGAACAACTTCTTAAACTCTTAATCGATCCTACCCATTGATATGATCCTCGTTAACATGTATATATATATATATATATATATATATATATATATATATATATATATATATATATATATATACATATATACAATAGGAACTTGATTATCCGGACTAATTGGGACCAAGGTCAGTCCGGATAATCGAAAATCCGGATAATAGAATATTAAAAAAGTTTCAAAAACTATGAACTATTTATTGAAAATTTAGAGCAATATAATAGTTAATAATATTTTTATGTATGTAAATGTAATAAGCTATGTTCACAGTTAAGTACAGAAAGTAATTTAAAACAGTTAGGAAGGTTTAAAAAAATCGATTATTTTTGTTTGCTTCTTTGCCTTCCATTTCTTCGAAGCCGCCATATCTCGAAGTTGCTGGGGTTGTAGAAGCTGCACAGCTTCTGCCTCTTCTTGTCTCTCAAGCCACCTGAACGCCACGTCAATGGCCTGAAGAGCTTCAGCAGGAGAAGGACCTGGTGTTACTGTGGCAGGTGGTTCGTCAATGACCTCTTCCTTTTCCGTGTTTTCGAGGCAAGACTCCAAGATTTCATCGTCCGTGAGAGTCTGAAATCCTGGGTCATTTAAATCAGAATTTAGCCACTCAATTACATCTTGTTCGTCACTTTCTCCTATGAGTTTCGCCATTTGCAAATTCTCCAGGCATCAATTTTCAATGTTCTCCTGGGTGACTCACTAGTAAAATCTCCTCCCGCCCTAATGCTTCGTCCTGTCGTCCGGATAATGGATGTCCGGATAATCGAGTTTCTACTGTATGTATGCATGCTTTTTAATATGAGCGAATAGAGTTATTTTCACGAAACTTGATGTACAGCATTCCCTTAGCCTACAATCGAGCGAGTTCGATAACGAGCAAAAATTGTAGTTAGAGGTTGTATTCATAAAAGAAGGAATTTTTGAAACTATTTTTAAATTCTTCATCTATTGATACCTAAAATGATACCTTCCTATTGATACCGAAAATGATTCCTGTTAAAGCGTATGTATAGACGTTATATATTCGTTTGATCCTGATATAGGGCACCCTATGAAACCTCATCGGGCAGGGCTCCCTCCAAGCACTAAGACAACGCGCATCTCGTGCTCGAATGTGCAAAGCATGCGCCTAATGGATCCTCGAGTCTCAAGGTTTTTTTTCTCGGGTACCCGTTTGAGATTTTATTGTATTTCCGCTCGAATTTATCTATAAATATTTGGAAAAATCTTTGTAAATTAGTGTTAAATATATGAAAAGAAAGCTATTGAAATGATTCGTAGGCACCTATGAACTCCTGTTTCGTTCTGTTCGTAAATTCCTTATTCATGGCTATCTTCACCACAGTTACTTCAACTACTACTTCACTTACGTCCTTTTATTACTATACTTATCCTTGTAATATTTGATGAACTTTTACCTTGGTCTTCTTCAATAAATAGCCACTTGTCAATTGAAGTACGTCAAAAAACCTTTAGTATTTTAGTGTCTATATTGATCTTCCACCAACTTATTCCCAACTCGTATGTGACAGGGATCATTTGTAATTCTGTCTGTGGTTTGATTTACCTTGGAACCGGAATTTCAAACTGTCACCATCATAATGCCGGTTGTACAAGGAGTGTAATTTGCGACAAACAAAAAAGAAAAGAATCAAAGAAAACTTTATTTTGTGAGACCATCAATTCAGTGTTATTCATATTTATTTATTAAATATATATACAGACACGCACAACACATATGTTGCCCTGATATGTATGGAGAGAGGCCGTAATTAAGGTTTATAGATATGATCTTCTAAAGATTAACTCGAGAACATAAGATGTAACATATCCTTGTAGACTGCATTACCATATTACATTTACCCCGGGAAACATCTGTGGAAAAATGTCCACTTTGAAAATTACCTTGACAGAACTCGAGTTGTCTCAACCCCTTCGAAGAATGTCTGTTAAAAACTCCCGCATAAAGAAAAGCACGGAAGCTATTATCTATAAGAATTCTTTAGACATCTAGAAGGAGTCTCATCAACACTTATCAGAAAACCTAGATACATTACAAAACCGACGATGTCCACCAACAGAAGTAACCACGGAGAAATCCAGGTCATACTTCTACCAGACTCTAAGGTTCCAACGCAGATGCCCTCTAGAGAAGAGAGAAGAATCCAGGAGAAGTGAAGGTACTAATCCTTCCATACTCAAAGGTTCCATCTAGGATGCCCACTACCGGAACTGGGAGAAGAAGCCAAGGGAAATTCAAGCCTTATTTCTACCTGACTGGAAGGTGTCTGAAGATCTCCACCAGAAGAGAGAAGAAGCCAAGGAGTATTCATGTCTTATACCAGACTGGAAAGTGTCTCTGAAGATCTCCACAAGAAGAGAGAAGAGGCCAAGGGGTACTCAAGTCTTACACTCACCAGACTGGAAGGTGTCTCTGAAGATTTCCACCAGAAGAGAGAAGAAGCCAAGGAGTATTCATATCTTACTCCTACCAGACTGGAAAGTGTCTCTGAAGATTTCCACCAGAAGAGAGAAGAAGCCAAGGAGTATTCATGTCTTACACCCACCAGACTGGAAGTTGTCTCTTAAGACATTCACCATAAGAGAGAAGAGGCCAAGGGGTATTCATGTCTTACACCCACCAGACTGGAAGTTGTCTCTTAAGACATTCACCATAAGAGAGAAGAGGCCAAGGGGTATTCATGTATTAAACCCACCAGACTGGAAGTTGTCTCTTAAGACATTCACCATAAGAGAGAAGAGGCCAAGGGGTATTCATGTCTTACACCCACCAGACTGGAAGTTGTCTCTTAAGACATTCACCATAAGAGAGAAGAGGCCAAGGGGTATTCATGTATTAAACCCACCAGACTGGAAGTTGTCTCTTAAGACATCCACCATAAGAAAGAAGAGGCCAAGGGTATTCAAGTCTTACAACCACAAGACTGGAAGGTGTCTCTTAAGACATCCACCAGAAGAGAGGAGAGGCAAAGCGGTATTCAAGTCTTACACATACCAGCCTGGAAGGTGTCTCTGAAGATGCCCACCAGAACCCAGCGAAGAAGTCAGGGTGGATTCAAAATATTTTTTTTTTCCTGAAACAGAGCAATAGTTTTTGCATTTCAGTGTCATTATAAAGAAGAACCGCATATATTAATTCGTCGACCTGAACAGTCTTCAATCGTTTTCCCTTCTTTAGAACCTCAATATGTTAAGCTAATTTCTTATCATTTCCTCAGAGCGTTCCTTCCCTATTCCATGATGTCGACGGGTAATCATGAAAGGAAGTAGTGTTTCCTTGGCGGAAGGGAGAAATCAATCTCCTTCTACATATCCAATCAAGGGATGGGATCCGCCTTCATCCTTGGAACTTATGCCCGACCTCGATCGGATATTGGAAAAGTCCAGCTCCTTTCCGCTCAAATCAGAAGGGCCCTTAATAAAAAAATAAAGCAGTGATGCGTGAGGCTGGTAGGAAACCGATCGTTAGCCCCTAGAGCAGAGGAAATAAATTGCATTAAGAAAGTAGGACTTACTCGATTTCGCGCTTGGTTTAACTGCAATTGGTCCTCGGAGTCGGTTCCTCCGCTATAGCCGACCGAATAAGGTCGCTTCTACTAATTGGGTACTTACCTTCCACTCCATCCCCGGTTTTCAACTTATTTAGTCAACCATTAATAGTAAGAATAACCAGGCCTTTTCAATTTTATATTCACTCTCTGTGTGCGTGTGGGTCTCATTTTCGTGTATTTGCTTTATTCGCTTCTTACGGTTATCTCATCATTATATATAATAAATAATTTGTGATTTACAAGTAGAGACCACAATATAATTAATATTTTACTTTTGTATATTGTGGGACTTACAAAAAAAAACTGTCCAAGTGAGTACGACGAATCATTTCGTTTTTCTGCATTACATGACAACGGTTGAACATATTTCCTTGAAATGATGAATTGCCATATTTGCGGTCTAATTCTATTATCATTTGCAAAATACCTAAAATTAATGTAAGTTTTGTTTCTAGCTACAAACCTCTCCGGATGGAATCTAATTACAAAATTAATAATTGAAAAAGTTGCTCATTAGAAATGTAAAAGAGAAGAACTGTTCATGTTTTTATTTTATTTACCGGAGGCTCGGTGGTCGTGATTGTTAAGACGTGAGCACTGCCAAGGGTCGTGGGTTCGATTCCCACTAGGGGTGGTGGCTTTTCTTTAGAAAAAAGAAAACGCATCAGCCCTATCCTGGATAGAAAAGGATGGTAACCTATAGATAACCCGTTCAAGAATTCTTAGGTACTAATAATGGACGTTAAACTTTAAATTAATTAATTTTATTTATAGAGGTTATTTTAAGCAAATTATTCAGGAATGGAGTATACACTACCCAAAATTAGAAAAATATTTGGGGTCTTTTTGCGAAGACCACATCCAGTTACTTTTGAAGTAGCAGTAGTGATTGTATCAGTTATTTAGCGCATGCGCATAACTCCTTTGCCTTCCTATTGGAGGATTGGATGACCAATTGCATTCGTTCTTGCTGGGAGTAAAGTAACCTTCAACAGTGAATTAGCTTTTGTTTATGAAAAAGCTCTGCTTATGTTTGTGAGAAAAATGAGTCTTTTAAAATTAGTTCGCGATGTTCCTGACAAAGTAAAAGGGATTGGTTTCATACTGGGAAAAATTAATGGAATCCTATTAATTTTAGCGAGTTGGATAGACTAGAGTCGCTACAATTAATATAATTCTATTAATTGGGAGTTGGATTGACTAGGGTTTTAATATCTTCTTGAGCGAGCGGAGCGTAGCGTAGCGAGCGGAAACGCATAGCATGTAATGCTAAATAAATGTAAAATATCCAAAAAAGAGAGAGAGAAAAGGAATAAAATATGTTTGTTCACAAATATCGTTGTTTGTTATCCTTCATAACCTGCAAAACAGTCAATTTTAAAGCTTCATAACTTATTTCATAGTTGAGAGAATTGATTTTGATCATATTAACCTTTTTATTAATAAATATTGCTTGCCATTATCTAATATGAATTATAACCGTAGATAACGAGTCAAGAAGTAGTAGATAACCAGCAAAGAACCTATAAGCTAATCAGTAAGCTTATCAGCGAGTACGAGTAACTGTTATAAATCACTACTGCTACTTCAAAAGTAACTGGATGTGGTCTTCGCAAAAAGACCCAATATTTGTAACGTTCGAATAGAAAAAAATGCCTAAAATAATATAAAAATGCATGGATTTTCCAAAATAACATTATTTCGAATCAAGATCAGCGGAATGCGTAATACTATTTGAGCACGTGAATTCGCAATGCTCGTTACATATATAAGTTTGACAGGGTCTAAACACTTTTTTGTATCTATTTTTTCATCTAGGGCATGCTAATAACCAAACTATAAACGGAACAGCCACAATACTTCACAACAGAATCGTGTATTGACAAGAGTTATCGGACATCCTCACAATCCAAAGATATTTATGGCGTCGTTCAAAAAATAGTACTTCCTTTTCTTTTGTAACAATTTATTATCTGTTTGCCCTACATGTTTTGTGGCCTACATGCCACCTCAGTGGCCATTAAATCCCCAGGTGTGGTACGCTCGCCACGCATATTAAGTCAATACAGTAGAACTTGGATAATTCGAACTCCTAGGGACCGATAAAAATGTTCGAATTACAAAAGTTTTTGAAAATAAAGGGCTAAAAAAAATCGAACTTCATATTTTCACATTTTTTAATTTGAAAAAAATACATTTTATTTAAAGAAAAACAAACATTTCATGAATTGATGATTACAAAATAAGTAAATAATTTACCAAAAAAGTATAAGTAAAAGTCTATCGTTTTGAAAAAAGTCATTTTCATGGGCAAGAGTTTTTTAATTATTTTTCAGGTAAATTGGTAAAGTGTTGGTAAAGGCGGAATCTGGCACTTTCAGATTTGTTCTTTTTTCCTTTTCCAACTTCTTTAATCGCAGATATTTTCTCTAACAACTTTAAAGTTTTATATCTTCCAGGCTTCGACATCTTAAATCAACAACTCACTGAACTGCACTATACACGAGAAATTCAAGGCACAAACCATAAAACAGATCTAAGCGCTGACTGACATAACTGAATAAGAAATGAAGATCGGAGGGATGGTGGGAGGAAATTCTAGGATAAAACGACAGGATGGACCTATAACAACCCCTAGAAGGGAGGAAGCGCGACCAGCCACTTTGCAGAACTCCTAGAGTCCAAGAACTAGACTATGAGACCGCCGCGCTTCTTGTCCCGGAACCCCTACATCCGTACCTTCACAAAATATACGATATTTTCACGAAATTTAAGATCGACCGCCTCTCTGTCCACTTCCTAGAGAAGGCACAGTCTCGTAAAAAATTCGAATTATTCAAAATATTATTCGAATTAACCACAACTTTTTTACATGTTTATGCCCCAAATTCTAGTGACCGAAAGAAATATTCGAATTAAAGACGATTTCGAATTATCCATTTTCCACTGTTTATAGCACACACAACTGGATTATAGGGGAAGGTGTTGTACCTTTGACCACTTTGCACAATTGAATTTTTTTTAGCTTTAATATTAAGGTTAAATTCATTTTTTTTATTTCATTGTAATTAGTATTCTACTGTTTATCATATTTAATTTTTTCAAGGTTCTGACTTTAAATTTAATATTTTTTATTAATTTTTCAAAAAATAATCGTACAGTGGTCAAAGGTACAATATGTAGTTGTACCTTTGACCATGGGGCGTTGCACCTCTGACCACGTAAAAACAACACAGCGGTGCAGAAAAAAATTGTATTGAGTAATATTATAATTAATTGTAAGTTTAATAAATATAGGACATGGATGTAAGCATAATAAAAAGGTATTATTGATATTATGTTATGCTTAATGTGCTGAAAAATCCAGTCAAATCGATAAACGTTTTAACTGTCAAGCAGAGCCACTAGCAATATTAGGGTATGGAAGTTTAACCACAATGTCTTCAACATCAATATCATACAAATTTTCATCTTCCCTCGTAAACTTGTCACTTAAAGTTTGTTTTTTCAAATATTGGATCTTAAACATTGGACATTTAATACCACAGATCTCTAAGACTAAATATGTAATAGTCTTTTTACTTTTATTTTTAACAAGTATAAAATTTCCTTTTTCCAAATCATATTTTTCAAATTGTTGCTGGTCATCGACTTAACTCACGACATTTATCAGACAGATCAACGTCACATTCACCTGAAGAAATTTCCGTGTCAGTATCAGAATCTGAACTGTCATTAGAATAATTGTCTTTTTATTTACCCCTTTTTTAGGAAGGGGTTTATTTGTATGTGGTGTGTTACGTTTAAGGTGGTGCTTTCGATTTTTTTTTTTTTTTTTTTTTTTTTCACCTTCAATAATAGCTTTTCAGAAATATATCTGTCAGGATAAGTGGTTTCCCTTTAGGCCGGCCCCTATTTGACATTTTCCTTGCCTCCGCTTTTCGATGAGGATTAATAAAGTCAGTTTGGACTTATTTAATTTATTATTTTTTAAATTCTTTGAACAATTGAAGAAAGCAATATTAATTAAAAAAAAAATGCAGCAGAAGAAAAGTTGAATTATGTAAAAATTACTTAGGTGTGTTGTACCTTTGACCAGGTCAAAGGTACAACAAGTAGTCGTGGTCAGAGGTGCAACACCCTGATAGTGCAGATTAAAAAGTATGCTAAAAATTTTAGGGTTAAGATAAATCAATTTCAGAAGCTACACCATGTTCCTTATTGTAATAGCTACTTTGTCAAATGATTTCCATCTAAATATTATACAAAAAATATTATGAGGCAAAACGTCATCAATAAATAACTTACATTTTTATGATAGAAATGGATAAGTATTTTTTGCAAGAATCCTCTTTGACTTGAATAATCCAAAGTAGGTTAAACAAGCCCTATAGTGAAGGAGCTAAACATTAATTACACCAATATTTATAAAATGTTGCTACGTGCCGCGACAGCCTCGGTGGTCAAAGGTACAAGACGGTCAGAAGTACAACACCTTCCCCTAAATTTAAACAAAATTTGTCCATTATTAGTGGAGGTTTCCTTTGGAGCCAAATTAATAATTTCCTTATATCTGCAATAATTTAAACTCCGTAACAACAAAACTGTATAAATCATCTCCAATTAATCAGAATGATGTGTTTGGAAGAAGCAAAATCGGTGCTTTAGGATTTTAGGAAACTACTGAAAACGTCGGAGATAGAGGAGCCCCGGAAGGTCTCGAATTTATTTATTTATTTATTAAAAGTTTCGCAGTTTTTAGCGATATACTCTATAACAATTGTTTGATGTAAACCCCCATAGCAGCCAACCTGTGACGTCATCACTCGGCTCACCATAGAGGTTGCCTCCATATATTCATCTGCTACCTCCATGCAGTTCAAATGCTGGAGACCGTTAAACAAAGGGACCAGGACTCCATTAGAAACCTTTGACTAATGTATGCTGTGGACACCATGTGCATCCTTTTACAAAAGCCCATAGCTTTGGCCATGGTCGAGTAGAAGCCAAGCAACCCGGAGAGCAACATGGAGGAGGATGAAGAGAAGAAAGGACAGGCCCCACAGTGAGTAGCACAACTATCTCAACATCAGAGACTACTCCTGCTTCAGCAGACCGCATGGACCAGACATCACTTTATTTTAATACAACCCCCCTTTATAAACCTCAAAAACCACTAATACATTAACCAATATTATAACCCTTTTCGGCCACCCCCCACTCATAGAAACATGTAACATAATCTTATTACACTTAATTTATTTCATATCCGTGCATACTTTCAAATATCCCGAAATACAGTCCACTCCATTCATGTAAATCAGCACCAGCATTACAGCGGTACGTTCATTCCCAATGGTATAGCACCTTGGGACAGCGTAGTGCAAACATAGTGGTCCAGCAGGGCCGGATAAAATTAACCCAACAATTGGGTTCAAAATTAAAATCATATTTACTGAGCCTTCTCAATTTATTTTGTTTATTCTTCATCATCATTGTCTGCATAATCTTCATTATTAGAATTATTATTTTCATATATTGCTCCTATTAGGTCAATCCTACTTGTAAATCATTGCATCGCAGTAATTTTTAATTAATTAGAATTATCAACATGATTGATTCTCAAATAATTTTACATTTTTTATTTTTTTTTGCTTCAGTTAACAGTAATATTAATTATTGTGTATATATTAGGCATATCTTTAATAGTAGAACCAAAAAGGCTATTTACTTTAGTATTTAAAGCTCTTTATTTTATTTAACTTGCATAGTTAATAGATTATAGGATACAAGTTGCAACTTTCAGCAGTTGCAAGTGCAGTTACTGTACTTCATAGTTTGCTTTCATTATTATCAGTTAATTATTATTTTTTTTTTTTTTTCTCCATTGAGGCAAACTGTATTATTTAATGTTTATATTAAGATGTTTCTGCAGAAAAGAAACATTAATTATCAAACGTATAGTATCTCTCAATCTGGTAAATGAGTTCTGTTAAGAATATTAATCAAATTGAGTAAACCTTTAGAAATTAATGAACATTTTAATCAGATGATTATAAATTGGTCAACAATTTAATTAATTTATTACAATGTTGTGATAATTTTGGTAAAATAATTGTAATAATCATTCAGCTTACTTCTATCACTGCTTTTCCTAGCAAAATCACTTACCTTTTATTGCTAGTGCTTTGTATCAATTTTCAATATTGCCTGGATATAATCATAAGTTATAATCATCTAAGTTCTTTATTTACCTGACTTATGTTCCAATTCTCCATTAAGTGATTAATAAAGGTGAATAGTTATTCACTCAGCATTCATTAAGCCTTGCGGTTTGCAATTTTCAACAATTATATGGATTTAAATAAATAAAATACTCATCTTTGTCATTATATTTTTCTGTGTATCTATTTAATTAGATAATAATAAGTTACAATACTTAGTCATTTCTGCCTACATAGTGCAGCTATCATCTTTATATAATTAATTTGACATTATCAATTGTCCTTTAGCACCTTATTTATTCTTATATACAATGATTTAGTCACTATTAAATGATTGTCAACACTTTTAACTTAGCAAAGAGCAAATAACTTAGTACAGAACACAATGTGCTAATGTCAGTTGTTATCATATGTCTGGGCAGGTTACTGCCTCAACAGAGAGGTCTGTCTCTTTACAGCTCTCTGAACTCTCCGTGCTGCACAGTCATCCTCTGCGTGACGTCATCATTGTCATGCCTTTACTTTATTTCTTGCCTACTTAGGTCAATTTATTAGTTTATAATAATTATTTGCTTTGCTTGTTGACATCATTAAATATATTAATTTGCTGAATCAATAATTGGTGCTATTATTTACTGCTTTATTACTTTAAAGCCATTATACAATTTTCTATTTATTTTATTTCTATAGAATGTTCGTGATGCTCATCATTTGCACTCTTTTTTACATTTTTCTCCTCATGGTTTTGCTTTCTCTCTTCTCTCCTCTTCGCTCGAGGGGTTGTAGTATCTTAATCATTTTACACTCTACTTTCAAGTCATCTCTATTGATAGAAGAATTTTCAACCATGCCTGAGTCTATCCCTGATTACGACTCTCACATCAAGATCCTTGAACGGAAGTTGCGGTCTCTCAAGAGAAACATTACCAGTTTGTCCACAGTACGGAAAGCCGCCATCGCTGATGATTCGCAAACGTATCTATTTCTCGTGCACCACGATTCAGCCGAAGCACATTGGGCGTCTTATCAAGAAACCTGGGATGAGCTTGATAGGATCCACGTCTTGATAGACAAGCCAGATCAATTTCCCTCAAGGGCTTGGGAGGAGCACTACGACCAAGTGCAGAGCGAGATATTTAGCGCTCGCGCTCTACGTTCGCACCTCAAAGCGAAGGAAGAACCCCGGGATGCTCGTCAAACTATGCTTCCCGATGACCTTAGTCAAGTCCTTGGCGCTCTGAACTTAAGCGGATCTGACAGAGCTCAACTTCCCAAAATATCGATCCCCAGCTTTTCAGGAGATATTTTTCAATGGACGAGTTTTAAGGATTCATTTGTATCTCTCATCCACAACAATACCAGATTGCCGAAAGTTGACAAGCTACATTATTTAATGCAAGCCCTAAAAGGAGAAGCCTTTTCCCTCATTTGCCGGTTCCCTAAAGTCGAAGAATCATACGAGCTAGCTTGGGAGAAACTTACGGAAGCATATGACAACCCTCGTGTTCTGGCCAGCATGTACTTGCAGCGGATTCTTGACAGCGACTGTAAAGGCAACTTAGGTGAACGTCAGAGATATGAGCAGTTTCTGACTCAGGTCGGTGACAGCATCGAAGGGTTCTTGTCTCTCAATCTTGCCAATCCAGCGGACTTCATACTTTCTAAGCTAGCGCTCCGCTCTCTTAACACGGAGACGCGGAGGCAGTTCGAGCTAGCTCGCAGTGACCCGAAAGCCATGCCATCTGCTGCGGACGTCATAGACTTTGTGCGCCAACGTCTTATGGCATTTAAGTTATCAAGAGACGTAGAGTCGTCAGCGTCGTCGATGCCTGCTGAATCGCGCCCAAAAGGCGATTCAAGGGCTAAATATCCCAATCGGTGGTCTGCAAAATATAATGGTGTATCGTTTCATGTGACAAATACTAACCGCCGCAGCCCATCACCTAGAACAAACATTCCAGGAAACAAGGCTCCAAATTCACCACAAGGTCAAAGACGTCATTTTGCGATTCCCACAAGGTCGCGCAGTTTCCAGGCGCATTCGGGCCAATGTCCGTATTGTCAAGGCAGACATCTTTTATCATATTGCATCAGATTTGCGTCTCTCGCGGTTGAACAATGATCGGAGTTCGTTGCCGCCTGGAAGGGATGCTCCAACTGCCTTCGCGAAGGGCATAATAGTGCCTGCTGCCCGTCGAAATTTTCGTGCAAATTTTGCAAAGGAAGGCATCATAGTCTTATACACGAGGAAAAGGTAGCTGCTACAAAAACATCAAGTAAAAATGGAACAAAATATGAAGAACCTGCCAATCCACAAATCCCCGATGCGTTCATTGGCTTCGAATCCTCAGCCGAAGAACCTGCATATTCGGGCGGACTAGTATTCTTGGGCACTGTACAAGCACTGATCAAATCCCCAAAGGGAAAACTATACCCCATCCGCGCCGTGTTGGATTCCGGCAGCCAACACACTTTTATCACTAGGCAACTAGCCCGTCGGATAGGGGCGCCCGTTGAAACATTCATAGGAAACGTGTGTGGACTCGGGGGTTCCAAAATCGCTCAACCCCTAAACACTGCGACCTGTGTGATCAAGCCATATTCCTCCCCAAAGGAATATAAGACCAAAGTTTTGATCGTCGAACGGATCACCTCAGCGCTGCCCAATCTCCCAGCTCCTCCAAATGTCTACGAGCGATTCTCATCTCTCCCGCTAGCGGACCAGGATTTTGCCAAATCGGTTCCAGTGGATGCTTTGATTGGCAGTGATCTATACCCACAGCTAATCAACGGAGCTCCAATAAAATCCGAGGTCGGCGATTTGTACCTTACACCTTCAGTTTTTGGACTTGTGGTCTCGGGGAAGTTAGAAGCCACCGAGAGTCCGGAAACAAGCGTTCTGTTTTGTCTCTCAACGTCCAGCATCAAAACAAAAGGCGAAATGTGTGAGCAGCATTTTCAGAACCCGCACAGCCGCACGAAGGACGGCCGTTATCAGGTTGAGCTACCTAGGTGGAGAAGGGAATATCTCCACACCCTTCAACAAAGGTCCAAATGGACGCGAAGAACCCCTGATCTTCAGCCTGGTGACTTGGTCATTCTCGTCGAGAAACGCCCAGCCATTGGCCACTGGCCTGTCGGCAGAGTCGTCGAAACCTTTCCGGGTAGAGACGGTGTTACGCGCTCGGTAGTTGTCAGGACT
Source organism: Gonocerus acuteangulatus (assembly GCA_946811695.1). Classification (NCBI taxonomy): domain Eukaryota; kingdom Metazoa; phylum Arthropoda; class Insecta; order Hemiptera; family Coreidae; genus Gonocerus; species Gonocerus acuteangulatus. Next base: position 153,953,581 of record OX328123.1, on the reverse strand, counting down.
CCTTCCGGCAGTCACCTTACCAAAGCAGTGTCATCGCTTGTCCCCCTTTTTCTTCCCGAGGACAAGGAGTCCAAGGATAATTAAACTTTTAATTTTTGTCGTCTACCATGTTTTGGTAACTATTCATGTATTTATTTATTTCAGTAGGGTAACTGAAGGAAGCAATTAAATTTATTATTTTGTTAAATTTAAGTAATTATTTATTTTTTTTATAAGCGATGCAGTGATCGTCTTCTTTCATCATTTGTCATTGTTATAGTTTTTCCCCATGTGATGTTTATTATTTGTATGCTCCATAACTTAAGTTTTGTTTTCTTTATTTAAATTTAACCGGGTCAAATTTAGGTGGGCGGTTTGTTTGATGTAAACCCCCATAGCAGCCAACCTGTGACGTCATCACTCGGCTCACCATAGAGGTTGCCTCCATATATTCATCTGCTACCTCCATGCAGTTCAAATGCTGGAGACCGTTAAACAAAGGGACCAGGACTCCATTAGAAACCTTTGACTAATGTATGCTGTGGACACCATGTGCATCCTTTTACAAAAGCCCATAGCTTTGGCCATGGTCGAGTAGAAGCCAAGCAACCCGGAGAGCAACATGGAGGAGGATGAAGAGAAGAAAGGACAGGCCCCACAGTGAGTAGCACAACTATCTCAACATCAGAGACTACTCCTGCTTCAGCAGACCGCATGGACCAGACATCACTTTATTTTAATACAACCCCCCTTTATAAACCTCAAAAACCACTAATACATTAACCAATATTATAACCCTTTTCGGCCACCCCCCACTCATAGAAACATGTAACATAATCTTATTACACTTAATTTATTTCATATCCGTGCATACTTTCAAATATCCCGAAATACAGTCCACTCCATTCATGTAAATCAGCACCAGCATTACAGCGGTACGTTCATTCCCAATGGTATAGCACCTTGGGACAGCGTAGTGCAAACAACAATAAACGATGATTACATGATTACAAAATAAATGATGATTACATAAATGATAATAACAGTGATTACAATAAATGATGATTTAACAATAAATGGAGATATGATGATTTGACAATAAATGATGATGACATGATTACAGAATTCATACAAATACACACACATATATACATATGCGTATATTATTGCACTATATCTATATTGTTTATATTTACATTATACATACATTATACATTATTATTATCTATAGACTTATAGCGTACATTATTATATCTATATAATTATTTTATTCATTAATATTATTATTATTACATTTATTCCTTATTATTATATATATACTTATATTATACATTATTATTATTACATTATTCCTTATCATTATCCATATACTAATATTGCACATTATTACTACATTGCTTGTTTTTATTAGTAGATGTAATATAGGGTTTCTGGCGCAGTCTTCAAAATTCCCTATTTCCCCGAAAAAACCTGATCGTCGATTTTTGTAGGATTTTTCATTTTTATCTCAAACATCTAATTTTTTTAAAAAATATACATTTTCTAACATATTTCTTTAAAACCTAACAAATAAAAAAAAAATACATATTTTTAACATATTTCTTTAAAACGATACAAAAATTGGGGATCACCCCCAAAAGTAAAAATAATATATAATTAATTTAATTATTATTTCCATTTGTTATACACGTTTAATCATCAATATCACTTTCAGATTTCTTAGATTTAGATCTATTTTCATTTTTATTTTCTCGGAAGTCAATAATATGAATTTTCTTCCCATCATTTAATTCTTTTAAACCGTCATAAACGAATAATAGTTTTTGTGAATTTAATTGTTGAATATCTTTTTTATTTAATTTGTCATTAAATCTATCTGGTAGATAAACTTGAAATTTATCTTCCTTATCTTTTAACGTAACAACTATACGTTTTCCAAATTTTGTAATAGTTTCTTTAAATTCTTTAATTGAATAAGATTGACCACATTCCAATTCTGTTAGTTTCTTTATTGGAGTATTTTGACATTGACCAACTCGTTGGATCTTTTTTAATACTTCCATTTATTAGAAATGAAATTTATCAAATAAAATATTTCAATTCAATTCTATACTCTTTACATGTTAAGAAGTAAGATATATTCTTACTTCTTTAACATTTAAAGATATTAATTTATAAGATTCTTATTTAAAATTTATTTAAATATTTTTATAATGTCCTAATGCTCTAGTATGGATTCCATCTTCTAAAATATAACGTTTATCATCATCTGGTGATAAAGCTTTTTTATTAACTTGAATTGAATATATCTCATGTTTATAACTCCTGATTTGATTCATTGTTCTATAATGAACTCTTTTATTGAATAAACAATCTTTATAATCTTCAAATGATATTTTCTTATTTACAACACATTTCTTTACACCTTTTGATTTCTTACAAATAGATATCTCATTTTTATGAGAATACATTTTAGATCTTAATCCAATAAATTCTGTCATAATAACTCCATTATTTTCATCTTTCATTTTACCTAATACTTTCTTATTTACTCTAGGTATATTGAATCTGTTATCAACAGGAAAATCTGAAGTATCGAACAGATCAATCATTTTTTTCATGTCTTCATAAAAATCGTCTGTTTTAATATTATATATAAGACTGTCTGTATCCATGTACATTAATTTAAGATCATTTCCATATTTCCGTTTCATAGTATTGTAATGAAAATCGTACATTAAATGTTTCGATAAATCTAGAATACTCATTCCTACATAAATCGGTTTATTAAATTTAACTTTTGTTTTGTTCATATGAATTGCTGATAGATTTTCATCAAATATTGTTCTTCCTTTAAAATTTGGTTTTGATATTAATTTCTCAACTTTCCCATAATTATTACACAATTTCACATCAATTCGTTTTCTTATATTTTCCATAGTTTTTCCAAACACTGAATTATTCATTAATTTATAGAAATCTTTTTCAAAATCATTTACAGCTCTAGTTCTCATTTTCGTATTGAGATCAATATATTTTTGTAACCAATTCGATTGTTTAAATTCTAATACCCTATGAACTTTTTTTAGCTTTAATCCCATATCCAAACATTGTTTTAAATTTCTGTAATGAATCACATATTTTTCTTTATCAAATAATGTCGTTAATAATTTTACATGTTTTGAATTACCTGGTATTCCATTTTCTGGAGCTAGAGGTAAATCAGAATGATCATCATGTAACTCTTTTGGATATTCAAGATCAACTTCTAGTATATAACCTTTCTCTGAATCATCATCTAAATTTTCTATTTCTTCTGGTTTTATCCATTTAAATCCTCCATAAGGTAAATATTGACTCATCGCCCAACCATATAAATTATTTGCATCTAAATACATTAAATAACTAGATGGTAGATTTTTATCATATTTTTTCATATATTTATTATTTGCTTTAGAATATCTATTACAACATTGTGAAATTCCACCACGAGTTCCTTTTTCCAACATCAAAATCATATCATAATCATTTAATAATTCCAACTCGATTTCTGTAGTTTTTAACATTGCATCCCAAGATAATCCTGGAGCTGTAAAATACCAAGCTGGGTCAAGTTTATAAGTTTTTAAACAGACATCTCTAAAATTTTCAAATATATCAGACAATATTAAAACATCTGATTTAACATATAAATCTGAATACTCTCCTAAATTTCTAATTTCAAATGTTTTCCATACCTTTTTTGCATGTTTATAATCGTTTTCAGAAATATCACAATCATTCAATTTACTATAAAATTCTTCGATTGAAGGTAATTTTGACTCTTCAAATTTTTCTTCTGAATCCATGTAATCATAAGGATACACACCTTTTCTCGTAATCAAATCTAATTTTTCATCTTTATAATATTTACTGGTTTCTCTAAACATAGATTTCAAGAATTTATATTCTTCTAACTTTTTACCTTTCATTTCTTCAGGAATTTTTCTTAAGTTCGTAGATAATGAATCTAAACTCGAAGCCATAAATCTGAATGAATCAACAAATCTAATTTCTAATTTATCAACTTTCTGTGTGAATGAAATATATTTTTCTTCAGTATTTGGAATTACCTCAATATTTTCTTTAAATTTCCCCATCGCTTTAACAAATAGATGTGCATCATATCCAGATAAATTATGAATGAATACTGGAACAAAGGAAGGATTTTTATAATTCAAATTACAAATTTCATGAGCCGGACCTCGATATTTTCCAGTTAAATGATCATGATCTCTTACCTTTTTTCCTAATAACCCAATAGGTTTTTCCCCATATTTCTTATAATTATTCCATGTTATTATATCCTTTTCACATATATGACAAATATCAGTTTTCTGAAACTGTTTTTCTTCTTCAAAAGTCATCTCCAACGGTTTAATTTCTTCATAAATCTTTTGAATATTTTTAACTTCCTCACGAATCATTTCTACAAATTTATCAGTACAATCAGATCCTCTATATACTACAGGTTGTTTGTAATCATAATTGTGATATTTTATATAATAACAAAAACTATTTGGTTCATGTTTTTGATATTTCATAGTATAAGAACCTGATGAATCAGGTTGACAATTATCAATTTTTTTAGTTAAACATTCAAAATCTGCATATATTACGAAAGGAACTCTTAACGATCTGTTATAATTTTTGAAATTTAAATATTCACCTTTTTTCGGCATTTCAATTTTTACCGCCGTTTTAGTTTTACAATCAAGTTCATGATTTTCTAATTTTTCAGCTGAATAATAATATCTTAAACATCTTTCACATGGATAAATTTTTACTTTCATATTTGTTAGTTGTGTTTTGATCAATCGAGAAAGATCTTTAATCCAACAGTAATGATCATTTTCATTATCTTTAATATAAAATAAATTTACATGTTTATCTAATTTATGTTTTGTAATTCTTAAAGGATGAACAGATTCTTCATACCCATATACATTTATAGATATATCGTTTTGTTTTTCAAATTTACTAATATCTTTAAAGGAAACTGGGAAGTTGATTCCATCAAAATTTAATTCATCTTTATACATTTCATATTTTGTAACTCTTTGAGGATCCTTGTCTACTGGATGTAATGCTGATAGAACTGACCACATAAAACATTTATTATCATTATTTTTTACATTAATAATTGCTTTTTTAGATTTTATTTTTTCTGGTAAATCGATATATGAAGAACCTCTCAATGGATTATATTTATTGATTCGAAGTTCTAAATAATCAATACTTACTAACTCCCATCCTGAACCATTTTTTTCAAAATCATCCATTTCTTTTATCAATTTCTCAATAGCACTATCATAAAATGTATTTAGATCTGAAGATTGTAATATGATTTCATTTTTAGTTTTAAATGAAAATTCTTCCAGAAAATAGTGTGCTCCACCAAACCATTTTTCTCCCCCCCCTTTTTTTAAAGGTAAGGAAAAATTTAAGATTAACTTTCAAATCCATATTTTTTACATTTTCAGTTATCTTATCGATTATTATATTTCTTTTATCTTCCAAGAATTCTCTCGGATGAAAAAATCCTTCCATATTCCTAACTATATAGGTTTTTAATCTTGATTCATAAGCTGTTTCAATTTCCTGAATTTCTTGTTCATCATTAATGTTTACTTTCTTGTGTGCTAAAGATTCAATATGTTTCTCTTTATACGATTTTTTATAATATTTATTACAATCATCACATTTGATTTGTTTTTCCCTAGGAGGTTTAGGTTTTGAAAATAAACTTGGATGGAAATTGAATTCATTTATTGATGTTTTTTTGGATTGATTTATCGATTTTTTAATGGATTCATTTATTAATCTCTTTCGGTTTTTCTTTCTTTTTTCATCATTAGTGATCAACTTAATAAGATCAGATTTATTCTTTAATTTTGAAAATCCTTTAATATTACGTGATCTACAATAATCTTGTAATTGTTTCATCGTCCATAATTCAAAGTTTTTATCAGGTTTTGGTCTAGAAAACAAACTAGAATCAAAATTGAATTCATTTATAAATTTCTTTTTCTCTATTTCATCAATAATATGATTTATAAGTTCATCTTTCTTATTATATTTAAAATATCCTTTAATATTGTGAGATTTACAGTAATCTCGAAGGTTTTTGAGAGTTTGACTTCTCAGTTGGTTCTCCATTTATTAGAAATGAACTTTTTAAATCCTGCAAATTTTTCCATCCTAGAAAATAATTAAAATTATTTAATATTTCTAAATTGATTCAAAATATATTCTCTAAATTCATTTTTCTTTTCAATTATCTCAAATGGTCTCATCTCTAAAAATTCATTCCACAATTCTTCATTTCTTTTAGATTTTCTTATTCGAACATTATGTTTAATTTCTAATAGATCTGCAATTTTTGCAATAAAAAATTTATATGGTAGGGCTTTTCGTTTATAATTTTCATTAAAAACTTCAAACACTTCTTCAATTTTAATTCTATCTTCAGGTTCATCTATTAACTGTAATAAATGTTCATGAAAATATCTCTGTCTATATTTAAAATTATTATGAGGATTTCTTGTTGGTGGATAACAACTATAACAACGATTATCTAATACCGATTGTTTACAACAGATCTGACAAAATTCGAAAGGTTCTAATTCCTCCATTTATTAGGAACGAACTTTTTTAGATCTTACAAAATTTTACATCATCATTTGTTTTAAAATATACTCTCTAATAGATTAATTTATATTCAAAGTTATTCCATATTTTCACCATTCTCTTAGTTTCCTTAATTTCAATATTATTTCCTACTTTTAAATAATCTGCAATCTTTTTTACTAAATATTTATAAGGTATATATTTACCTCTATAATTATTAATAAAAGTTTCAAATATTTTTTCAATTTCAACCTTATCATTAACATTTTCTATTAAATTATTCAATTTTTTACGAAATCTATTTATTCTATACGATTTACGATTATATTTACCTATTTTAATGTCTGTTACACAATTATAACAATTATTATTTAATACACTATACCTTCCACATATACTACACATTTCCATTTCTCCATGATCCAAATTTTCATCTATAAAGTTTCCTTCTGTATCTGAATTTTTTAAATCGTCTCCATAAACTGAAGTTAATTCAAATTCGTCTTCGTAATGTGGAGGTAATTTAAATTCTTCCATAGATTCTTTTTCTTCTAATAACTTAATTAAAACAGATTTCTTCATGTTATAATAATTTTTTATTTTATACTGACTTCCCAAACGTCTTAATTCAACTATTTTTTTATCACTTAATTTTTCTTTAGTTTTAGATTTTTCTAATATTAAATCAATTAATGATTGTTTTCTCAGTTTAGAATAACCCTGATATTTATTTTCTTTACATATTTTTTGTAAATCTTTAACTGTCTTATTTTTCAGGTCTTCCATTTATTTAGAAATAATTTTTATCAATATAAAATTTATCATCGAAATATTTTGTTAAATATCTTTTCAAACTCAAATATTCTCATTTTAAACCTCTGATTATTGATTAAATTAAAATTAATTCTACATTCATAAGGTATTTCATAAATAGTTACAAGATCATTAAATCTTACCTTCTTCATTTATAGTTTTAAAAAATTCTATATTTATATTCAAATTCTTCAAAAACAAGGGGGTCGTGATTTCCGACCCCTTTGAAATTTTTGCAGGTTGATAAAAAGTTAATATAAATTGTTTCTACTGAAATATATCAAATTCTGAATGTATCAAACCCATTCCTAAATGTCTTTTAATTTTCATTGCATTCGTTGTCAAATATGCCGCAGTTCTTTCTCCTATATCAGCATCACTCGAAATAACTCTTTCCCATGCTTTATTTTCTAAAATTTTGTCTGCGATATGTCTATCTGATACTTCTTTATGATCTCTATAAGATATATCATGTTCTTTTGCAGCTTCATCTAATTTATTAATTGGTTTATCACCTCTTTCCAATCTTTCATTTAATTTAGTACCTGGACCTAAATAGTTATAACCCGGATAATGTAATTCAAATGGTAATCCACTTAATATTTTATTAAACAATCCAGATCCTATAGTTTCATCCTTAATTATTTTATGTGGAAGAGCATTCACTAATCTTATTAAATATTCAGTTCCTTTTCGATCATCAATATGTTTTTCTAAAAGATTTGTTAAAAATCTGATAATACCGACTTTTTCATTATGAAAATTATTATCTCCAGCCAATTCTGAAGCATATATTAAATTCAATCTTGAAATCAATTCATTCAAATTTTGTATATACATAACAGAATGTTCATTATAATTAACTATTCCTCTTCCGGTAACCGGAATTGTCTTTAATTCTTCGTATATAGGTTTTAATAAATTTTTATATTTTTTTGATTGTGGAGCTTTTGGTCTATTTGTTGATGAGTTATTTTTGTTATATAAAACCTCACTATTAATTAAAATTTCTTTATAGGTATTAAATTCTTCTGGTGAATATAATTTTTCACCTTTATTATCAAATAAGTTTTCATAATTTTGTGTTAAGAGAACCCATAATCCTTTTGTTCCAATATATTTTTTTCCATCAATAATTAAATCATTTCCATCTATATTAACTTTATTCTTTCCGATTTTAAAAAATAATTTTTTTTCATCGTAAGTAATTCCATAATGTTTATCAGTTAGTTTTGGTAAATATGTTGCTCCAAGAGGACCAATTATTTGACCGATAACAGATGATGAAATATTCAATGGAGTATCTGATTCATTTAAACTGTCTTCACTTAAATCTGACTCGTCTTCTGAAACTTTTTCCATTGGAACAAATGTAACTCTCTTTTTGTCTTTTGAAAAAGGTGTACTTTTTGCAAGTGGTGTATCTTTATCGTATAATTCTCCTTCAAAAGATGTTTCTTCTCCCGAAGGTGGAATTTCCATATCTGCTATGTTTCTTGTAAACGGTACAAGATCTGTAATTAATGTTTTATTTTGTTCTAACACATTTTTTATACTCTTGTCGACTTGAGAAATCTTTTCATTAAAAGTATTATCAAGTTTATTGATTGCACTCGTTATCGGTAAATATTCTTTACCTTTTAAATCTTCTTCAAGTATTCTTTGTTTTCTGGCATGTTCAAATTTTTTAATTAATCTATCTCTTATCTTAATAGTTTGTTTTGGATCCATTTATTATATTAAAAAGTTCAGAACGGTTTAACTAGATTTAACTAAGTTTAACATTTCGTTAAGTTTATTTGTCATGAATCAGACTTAAATATATAATATTATTAACATTTTCATTATTTAATAATTCATGTCTTTCATTCCTAATAGTTACATTTATTTTTTGAATTTTATGAATATCGTTTCTAATTGGAACATAAACAATTTCTAAGGGTTTTTCTGAAATCTTTGATTCAAAAGGAACATTCGGGAAAAAACTATATACTAAATCAGTTTCTTCATGTATGTGTTCATTAGAAGAATGACTCACTAAACTAGATTCAACTAAATTACAATGAATTTCGATAACATCAAAAGGTCTTAATTTAGGTCTGAATTTTCCAACATGTACTGTGTTACTTGCATAATCTGTTGAAATTTCATTTTTAGTTGGTATTTCGAAACCAAAAATGTTTTTAAGATTTACGTCCAGATCAAATGGATACGGTGAAAACATTTTTACCTTTCCATCATTATTACTTTTTATATAGAACTTTTCGTTTACAAGTTCTTTCTTTATTAGATTATCGATTTCTTTTAAACTCCAAAATCCTTTTTCAATTTTAATATGTTTTCTTGATTTATTAATATCGAATGAAATGAATGAATCTTTTTGTATGTTAGGAATGTTATTATCCGAATAAAAACCAACAAGACCTATTTTATAATTTATATTTTCGTCTAGAAATATTGGATGTGCTAATTTCAAAGTCAACTCAGAAGTTTTACCAGTTATTTTTAACAATTTCATCTTATATAAATTACTCTATTTATAATGGAAAAAAAGTATCGTATAAAAATTTACCACGAAGATAAAAATAAGACTAACAATAAACCTTTTCCATTACCATTAAGATGTATAATTATCGGTAGTAGTGGTTCTGGAAAAACAACTTTATTAACAAATTTTATTTATGGAGATTGGTTAGATTATTCTAAATTATATGTATGTAGTAAATCTTTAGATCAAGATATTTATCAAGAAATGATTGAGTTGTTTAGTGATATTGGAAATAAAATAGGAGAGGATGTAGGGTGTTTTTATAATGATATTGAAGAAATGGAAAATGTAGATACTTGTGAACCGAATAGTTTAGTTATCTTTGATGATATTATATTTGAAAATCATGAAAAAATTAATGAATATTTTGTTAGAGGTAGACATAAAAATATTTCTTGTATTTATTTAAGTCAATGTTATAGTAAAGTTGATAGAAAGTTTATTAGAAATAATGTTAATTTTATTTGTTCTTTTAAACAATCTCTTCATTACACTGAAATGATATATAAAGATTTTGCTGGAAGTGATTTTTCATCCTTTGATATTTTTAAAAAAATTTGTAATGATTGTTGGGGGGATGATTATGGTTTTCTATCGATAAATACATATAATAAATTAAACAATGGAAAGTATATCCATAAACTAGAGAAATTTATCTATTTTAAAGACTAGATTTTATCCTATAATAAATGGTACTTATATATTGTGTAAAGTGTAAAAAACAAACAGAAAGTAAGAATTATCATGAAGAAACTTCTAAAAATGGAAAACTCATGGGTAAAGGAATTTGTAAAATTTGTGGAAGTAAAAAGAATACTTTTTTAGGTCAAAAAATGAAAAAGAAATGAGTGTAAAAGAAGGAATAATTGAAGAAATTCATAAACCGGTTAGAAGAAATTTTGAAAGAACAAAAATTATAACTCGAGGAATAAATGACCTGTGGCAATCTGATTTAGTTGAGATGAATACTGGAAGTTTAAAAGGAATATCAAAAATTAATAAAGGATTTAAATATATTTTAACTGTAATAGATACATTTTCTAAAGTTTCTTGGGCAATTCCTGTTAAAGATAAAACTGGTAAATTAGTGACTGAAGCATTAAAAAGTATATTGAACGATAAAAATAAACCAAAAAATTTACAAACGGATAACGGAAAAGAATTTTATAATAAAGAATTTCAGAATTTAATGAAAGAATATAATATCAATCATTATTCTAGTTATAGTGAAATAAAATCTGCTATAGTAGAAAGATTTAATAGAACATTAAAAGAAAAAATGTGGAAAGAATTTTCTAAGAGAGGAAATTATAAATGGATAGATATTTTAGATGATTTGATTAAAACATATAATAATTCCTATCATAGAACTATAAAAATGAAACCTATAGAAGTTAATAAGAAAAATGAAGAAGAAGTATTAATGAATATTTATAATGATAACAATGTTAAAAATGAAAAACCAAAATTTAAATTAAACGATTATGTAAGGATAAGTAAATATAAAGGAATATTTGAAAAAGGATATACACCTAACTGGTCTACTGAAGTTTTCAAAATAAATAAAATAATAAATTCCATTCCTATTACTTATAAATTAAAAGATTTGAAGGAAGAAGAAATCGAAGGTAGATTTTATAAAGAAGAATTAATGAAAACCAAATATCCACATGATTATCTTGTTGAAAAGGTTTTAAAAAGAAAAGGGGATAAAGTTTATGTCAAATGGTTAGGTTTTGATAATTCACATAATACTTGGATAAATAAAAAAAATGTTGTGAATTAAATTTCTTTTTCACTGTGTAATTCCTCTATTTTTATAATTAGATATTCCTCACTAAATTCTTCATTATTTATTCTAAAATAATTACCATGAAATTCTAAATCATTTTTTAATTTTTCTTTTATTCTAGAATATAAATTAACACTATTTGGATCATAGAATTTTATTATCTCCTCACAATCTTGATGTTCTAAAACTATTTTATCAACAGCTCTTTTTAAATATACTTTTTGACATCTTATAACATAATAACTATATTCACATTCATAGTCGTTTAACTTAAATAATAGGAAAAAATGTCTTAATTTTTCATCTTTAGTTTTAGGTACAACATCAGATTTGATATTTGTTATTTTATTATTTAAATTTTTAATTTTTTCATCTTTCTTTTTTATAATTTTGTCTTTACTGTATAATTCTTCCTTCAATTTATACTCCCCTGTTTTTCTAATTGTTTTGATAACATTGTAAACCCATTTTTGAAATTCTTTTGCTTGAGGTAATTTCGATTTCATAATCAAAGAATATAAACCTAATTCGTTAATAAAAATAGTATGTGCTTGCATATTTGAAGGGTGCTCTTCTAAGGAGCACCCTTCTAAAATAAGATTTAGATTTGTTTTATGTTCTTCATCAACAAGATTATATGCTTTGGTTATTTTTTTATACTCTAATAATTCAGCAATATCTCTAGCTTTAAACCAAGGATCGTTATTTTCATCTAAAATCATAAATATTTCTTTATTATTATAGTTAAGTTTGTTGTTCAGAATATTTAGAATCCCCTCCATTTATTAGAAACGAACATTTTTAAATCCTGCAAAAATTTCCAGTAGAAAGAATTTATATTCTTTTTTATTCATTATAAATTAAAGAAAATGAGTGAGTATAAACCTTTTAAAATTTCACTAACGGAAGGTCAAAAATCTAAAATTATTGGTGCTGTAAAAAAGAAAACTGATGTTACAATCGATACAAAAAAAGGAAATAATTCAATTTTGTTAACTCAAAGACAGATCGATAAGATTAACAGAAATGCTAAAGACGGAAAGGGAACTAGAATTAAATTAACATATAAACAATTAAGAGAAAATGAAAAAGATGGTGGAATACTTCCTTTAATTTTTGCAGGATTAGGAGCTTTAGCTGCTTTAGCGAGTGGAGCAAGTTCTATTGCAAACTCGGTTATCGATAAAAGATATAAAGATAAACTAATAGAAGAACAAACAAGACATAATAAAGAAATGGAAAAGAAACAGGGAGGAAAACTTGTAACAGTTAAAAAAAAAAATAACTCCTTTATCTAATTTTGATATCGAGAATATCGTTAAGAAGTTAAACATAAAACATTTTAGAGGAGTTTTTATGAAAGATGAACTTCCGAAACATCCTAGAAATATTGAGTGTGGAATTGTAAACATTGATAATTCTTTCGGAAATGGTACTCACTGGGTTTCTTATTATAAAAATGGAAATAAAAAATATTATTTTAATTCATATGGAAACTTACATCCATCAAAGGAATTAGTTATATATTTGGGAAAAGATAATTTAATATATAATGAAGACAGACTTCAAGAAATTAATGATCCACCTATTTGTGGACATTTATGTTTGTTAGTTCTTAAATTCTTTTCTAAAGATATGGATTTTAATGAAATTTTAAATATAATAAATAGAAAGAAATGGAATCTTATTCAAGAGTTATTTTAAAATTTGATGTTTTAGGAAATCAAATTGTTTTTCCGGAATCTGGCGATATTGATGAAACGAAATTAAAAAGTGATATTGTAAATGAACTTTCAAATTCTTTTAGAACAGAATTCTCAACATTCCAAACAAAATTAAAAGATGATGAAAATAAATTAAAGAATGATTTAAAAAATGATTTTAATAATAAATTAAAGAATGAATTAAAAGTAAAAGTTGATGAAATTATCGGTTCATTGTTTACATTTACTAAAAGTTATATTGGTTTTAATAAAAAAAGACTTGTCAGTGTTTCAGAAGGAAGAGATAATAATGATGTAGTTATTATGAAACAAGTGAAAACGATGATAGAGAGGGCAATTAATGAAAATAAAAGAGATAAAAGAACAACTGATACAAAAGAATTTGAAGAGATCATCGATGAGAAATTATTTGAATATACAACTAAAGAAGATTTAGATGAAAAGATGAAAAAACTCACTCAGGATTTAATTAGTGATGTTATACCAGTACAAGTTGATAGTGATATAAAGAACAAAATGGAAGAATATTTGACAGAAACAGAGTTAGAAAAACATCTTCAAACATTTTCTGACACTTTATATGATAGTTATTACCCACAAGTAGAACAAGTATTGAATGATTTAAACAATAAAATAGAAGAACTGGAAAAAAAGATAATGAAAAGAAGAAGAGTAAAAATGTCAGAGTATGAAAAAATTGATAGGGAAGAAGAGTCTAAAACATCACTAAATGAAAAAATTGATACGGAAGAAGAGTCTAAAACATCACTAAATGAAAAAATTGATCTTATACCAGTACAACTTGATAGTGATATAAAGAACAAAATGGAAGAATATTTTTCAAGAGTCTAAAACATCACTAAATGAAAAAAATGATACAGAAGTAGAAATATTAAAAAAGAATTAATTTTTTTCTTAATAAATGGAGACAACACAAAATAATGATTGGGATGAAATATCTTCATTTCCTGGTTTAACAACAGAATTTTTAATTGTATTTCAGAATAAATTAAATTGGGAAACTTGTTTCACAATACCATCCGTTTAAATTAGAAGAATTAGGAATGTTTTCAAATAAAATAGATTGGAAAATCATTTCGAGATATCAGAAAATCGATGAACAAAAGATCGAGTTTTATTACTCATTATTTGATTGGAACATTATGTCTTTTTATCAAAAGTTTTCTCCAGATACTTTAATAAAATATAAACATTTGGTTAATTGGATAATAATTTTCGAAAGAACTGATATATCAAATGAATTTAAACAAGAACATTATGAAGAATTTTCGAAATATTATAAAAATAGATTTAATGTTGATACTGTACCTTCATTAATAAATTATGTTTTTTAAATTTTCAAACCCCGTCTCTGAGACGGGGGTCTAATAATTATAAACTAGTTTTTAAATTATAAAGATTTTTTATCTTAATAAATGGAGATGTATTCAAAATATAATCCTAATATAGAAAAACAACAATTTAAACATTTTTTCCCATCGAATAATACCGAATTGAATTTTAATAAAGAAAATCAGAGAATAGAATTCTTAATCGATGTTGGTGATAATTTTTTAAGTTCCCATTTTCAGTTTGTTATTTCAGGTTCTTTCAATGCCAAAGATGGTGAACACTATGGTATGAATTCGGGAACTAAATTAATAGATAATTTTATTCCTTTCTTATTTCGAAGTATAGAAGTAAAAAAACATAACAAATTAATTGATAGAATTGAAGATCCAGGTATTATAAGTACTGTAAAACATACGATATCACTGTCTCAAGATGAAACTTTGTCTAAAATGAATGGTGCAGTGAAATGTGATCATAAATACGGAAAATTTAATTATTGTGGAACCTTAAACGATTTAGGATTAGGATATTTTGGAGGTATAAACATACCAATATACAAAGGGGGATTTTTAATAACATTTCTTAGAAACACTGATGATGACGGGATTTTTCTATCACTTCAAGCAGATGGAAAGTCTTATGCACCTACAGGTAAAATTACAATAACTGATTTTTATTTACGTGTTCCTATCATAGAGTATTCAACACCTTCAAAAATTGAATTAATTAATGAGATGGACAAGTTTGGTGGAACACAAGAATTTGTATTTAAAACTTGGGAGTGTATTGAAAAAACTGGTATTATGGGATCAAATTTAAGTTTTGATATAACTAATATTTATAGGAACATTGATAAACCGAAATTCATAATTGTAGGATTCCAAACATCGAGAAGAAATGATCAAAAGAAAGATCCTTCTAAATTTGACCATGTTGATGTTAGAAATATTAGAGTTAAAATTAATGAAACATATTATCCGGAAGAAATGTTAAATTTAGATATTAAAGAGAACAATTATTCATTATTATATGATATGTATAAAGATTATAAAAGGTCTTATATCGGAAATATGAATATGCTTTATGATCCTGATGATTTCATAAAAAATAGACCTTTATATGTAATAGATATTAGAAAAGGACCAATTAATATTTCAAATAGTAAAAATAATATTATTAATACCAAACGGGTGAAGAATAACCCTTCAAAACTTTTTCAAACTATCCATTTATTCTCCCATCACTACGTTTCGGACACCCAGGTCCATCTTCAGGCAATCATGTCCTAGTCATACAATAACCATGTCCTAGTCATACAATAAATAAACATGATTCCTGTAAGGAACCAAGTCAAAAATTCCACCTACATCAAACACTCATTATCACAGCCATATTGTGAATATGGCTGTGATAATGAGTGTTTGATGTAGGTGGAATTTTTGACTTGGTTCCTTACAGGAATCATGTTTATTTATTGTATGACTAGGACATGGTTATTGTATGACTAGGACATGATTGCCTGAAGATGGACCTGGGTGTCCGAAACGTAGTGATGGGAGAATAAATGGATAGTTTGAAAAAGTTTTGAAGGGTTATTCTTCACCCGTTTGGTATTATTAATTAATACCCTTCATTTAGTAATCATTAAAAATAATATTATTCTGAATGTTGATTTTCATAATGTAGTTCCTGGTGGTACAAATATATATGTGATTATTGTTTCTGAGAAAAAGTTGAAATATGATTTTATAAAGAATGATTTAATAGAAATTTAGAATGACAAATATTATAAGATTTATTTATGTCTCTCAAGACTTTGAAAGTAATGGTTAATTTTTTTATTTTTAATTTTTTCTAAAAATGTGCAAAAATACCCCGTATTCTCCTTCCTCTCTCCTTTTGGCTTCAACCTTACTTTGTTCTTTAGTTACCTTTGTACTTCCTTTGGAAGTGTTCAACTCGTTATTTTTGAGTTGCTTGAGCCCATCACGGACCATCAGGCGTTTATAGCCGTCTGTCAACTTTTCAGGCTTGGTAACTTTTTTTAGATTTTACAAAGTAAGGTGAGCGTGAGGTATTTTTGAGGAAAATGGCATGCTCTATGAGATCACCGCATGCGTCACATCGTTTCCGGTGTACCTATGGCCATCTCGGTACATCGGTGATGAGATGCATTTGGTTCTCTCACTTTTCCACGTCTGAAATACCATTGACTGTTGTATATATACTAGAATCCTGTATGAACGATGAAACCGAGAACTTACGACTTTAATAGTCTATTACTTGTTATTAGATTGTTTATTCCATCCAAGTATTTGTTTGTTATTTAGTTAATAGTTTTAAATTATTAGATTAATCTATTTTCATTAATTAATATTTAAGAAATTCTCGAAATCAGTCGAAAATTAACAAATAGAAAGGTTGTTAGTTGTTGGTAGTTCAAAAAATCAATACCAGACTGCAGCAGCAATCAAGTGAGTACACCCACCGGAACCTCCGCCCATATGTGATATCATTCAGATACCCCGCCCCACTTCGATAACAATGGTGGATTTATATAGAGCATTCTCAGTGTACGAAAATATAATTGTAATAAAGGTTTTTATAAAATTGATTAATTTTATTTGATAAATTTTATTTGTAATAAATGGAAGTATTAAAAAAGATCCAACGAGTTGGTCAATGTCAAAATACTCCAATAAAGAAACTAACAGAATTGGAATGTGGTCAATCTTATTCAATTAAAGAATTTAAAGAAACTATTACAAAATTTGGAAAACGTATAGTTGTTACGTTAAAAGATAAGGAAGATAAATTTCAAGTTTATCTACCAGATAGATTTAATGACAAATTAAATAAAAAAGATATTCAACAATTAAATTCACAAAAACTATTATTCGTTTATGACGGTTTAAAAGAATTAAATGATGGGAAGAAAATTCATATTATTGACTTCCGAGAAAATAAAAATGAAAATAGATCTAAATCTAAGAAATCTGAAAGTGATATTGATGATTAAACGTGTATAACAAATGGAAATAATAATTAAATTAATTATATATTATTTTTACTTTTGGGGGTGATCCCAATTTTTGTATCGTTTTAAAGAAATATGTTAAAAATATGTATTTTTTTTTTATTTGTTAGGTTTTAAAGAAATATGTTAGAAAATGTATATTTTTTAAAAAAATTAGATGTTTGAGATAAAAATGAAAAATCCTACAAAAATCGACGATCAGGTTTTTTCGGGGAAATAGGGAATTTTGAAGACTGCGCCAGAAACCCTATATTACATCTACTTTTATTGTTATTGTTTTTCGCTACACAGTAATTTACCAATTAAAATGTATTTAATGCTGCAATTTGTTCATAGCAAACAGTTTAGTTTGTGTCTGTATTGTTTATGTTCAGATTTAGTTAATGCTTGAAATAGATTGGTGTAATGTTATTCTCAAAGATAGAGTTCGAGGAAGGTCTCGAAGCTTCCCCCGCGCAGGTCCAGTTTAGTTACACGAGTGGTCGCGCCGTTAGCGGTTCCCTCACGCTCCCGTTTTTCCCGTACAAAACGTTTTGTAGAGGGTTAGTATTGCTACTTTTTTCTTTGGAAATCATTTCGTAAGCTGTGTGAATGTACAAATGACAAATATTAAAAATATCAGATTAAATAAAATGAAGTATTCGCATTTAGAGGAATTCACGGCAAGTGTTAGGGAAATGCTCACGGCGCGAACATCGGCGAGTTAAAGAGAACGAAGGCGTGATAGTATTTTACGAAGGCCTTCCTACTCTTTTAGATACAATCCTTTGTAAGAAAATTGATATTGTATTTGTATTACAATACATTTTAATTACTAGAAATGATAACATTTCTTAAGTTAATTAATTAAGCTTATTATGAGCTGTAAAATGAGAGGTTGACAGCTGACTGATGTATAAAAACGCCAACTGACAAACCCCGACCTCCACTTGAAGATGTTAGAGAGCTGAACACGCGATCTAAGGCCTAATTACGTAATAGGGGCTATGAACAGTGAATGTTTGTAATTGCACCTTATCAACACATCAACCCAGCTTTAGATCCCGATAGCAGCTTACAACCCCTAACATAGGAATAATTTTACACCCCTTATCTTCCCTTCTTTCTAGAGGTTAAGAAACACCTTAATCGCAGCAGTTCTTTCAACGATTTTTACCTTCCTTATCGCGAGTAAATTTGGCCTAAAAGGTTGTTTTAAGGTGAGTCGAGCTACCATTCTAATACTTTCAACGCCCTCCTATTAACTCAGTATGGGATTTATTAAGCATTTTACTAATAACTCGTTATTTATAGAGGGATTTCGTTTGTATTTAGACTATCTCATTTTGTTTCTTAGTAACTCCTAAGAGACGATATATATCAATATTTTCTTTATACATTCATATTATTTCTATGTAATACAGTCATTAACGCCAGTGGAGAATGTTAGACCTATGATGGAAAGGACAATGGCGACCCAGCGGGTTATATTTCTTTATGTTGTATCTTCAGGCACTGAGGATGCGGATGGTTATGTATTGTCTTCAGGCAATCAAGATGCGGATGGTTATGTTGTGTCTTCAGGCACTGAGGATGCGGAGGGTTATGTATTGTCTTCAGGCCATCAGGATGCGGATGGTTATGAATTGTCTTCACTCACTGAGGATGCGGAGGGTTATGTTGTATCTTCAGTCACTGAGGATGCGGAGGGTTATGTTGTGTCTTCAGGCACTGAGGATGCGGATGGTTATGTTGTGCCTTTAGGCACTGAGGATGCGGATGGTGTCTTTTGGCACTGAGGATGCGGATGGTTATGTTGTGCCTTTAGGCACTGAGGATGCGGATGGTTATGTTGTGCCTTTAGGCACTGAGGATGCGGAGGGTTATATTGTGTCTTCAGGCACTGAGGATGCGGAGGGTTATGTTGTGTCTTCAGTTACTGAGGATGCGGAGGATTATGTTGTGTCTTCAGTCACTGAGGATGCGGATGGTGTCTTTTGGCACTGAGGATGCGGATGATTATGTTGTGCCTTTAGTCACTGAGGATGCGGATGGTGTCTTCAGGCACTGAGGATGCGGATGGTTATGTTGTGCCTTTAGGCACTGAGGATGCGGCTGGTGTCTTTTGGCACTGAGGATGCGAATGGTTATGTTGTGCCTTTAGGCACTGAGGGTACGGATGGTGTCGTCTGGCACTAAGGGTGCGGATGGTGTCTTCAATCACTGAGGATGCGGATGGTGATGTGTCTTGAGGCACTGAGGATGCGGGATGTTATCTCCAAAGCGCTCTGGTAGTGTGTAATAAATATTTCCTACAGAGAATGTTGTTCATTTCATTTCCCCCATAATATGGGGGAAATGAAATGAACAACATTCTAAATAATACAGTCATATTATGACTGTATTATTTAGCTCTTTTCATGTAAGTTATCCCCGGGTCAGAATTAATTAGATATTCTGATTGAGCTTAATAATGGCATTTCTTAAACGGAACTTTAAGCATATTTTTATTCATTTCAATATGAACGGAATTTATGTATGGTTTCTGGGGTAAGGTTTTCTGGATTACCCGTTCCCATTAATAAGCTAATTCTTAACTAAACTACTTCCGCATTATCGTTGTAAAATGTTCGTACTTAAAATGAGACTTTCGAAAATATCATTTTTATGGGGGATAATAAATGTTTTACAATACTCTTATTATTTTAGGTTTAGTATCTCTTTAAAATTACGGTTGTTAATCGACTTAATTATCTGCTCTTGTAAGCTGTGCCTGGAAGTTACGATCCACTCCGTTTTTGCGCATTTCAAAGTGGCCGCCATGAATATTTTTCTTTATTTTAATGGCATTTTGTACGATTAATCATTTCCTTTTTGTATATTACTTGACGTCATAATTCTTTTTTCTTGCTCAGATTTTAGAAAGAATGTTTTACGCATAAAATTTGATCTAAAAGTTTTTTTGAAGATCTATGGTTCTCAAATGGGGGACCATGTTAGATGAGTGATAGGGCACTTGACTTATATGCTGGATTTTTTTAATGGGTACCCATGCAAAGGGGAAAACCTTAAGGCGACGGTGCATAGTGCTGACCAGACTATCATCCAGGTGTGCCGTATCAAGCTCGCAAAAATTAATAGAATTCTATTAATTGTTGCGAATAAGAAATCAGTGGCTTTTTTATTGCCAGGAAAATCCCGAACTAAATGTAAAAGACCCATTTTTTCTCGCTAACATAAACAAAGCTTTTTCACAAACAAACGCTAATTCACTGCTGAAGGTTACTTTACTCTCAGCAAGAACCAATAGAATTGCTCATATGAAACCGCCAATAGAAATGCAAAGGATTTATGCGCATCACAGTTAAAATCACTACAGCTACTTCACAAGTAACTGGATGTGATCTTGGCAAAAAGACCCGCCGTAACGAAGACATATGTGCAATTTGCGGATAAGTATGAGCGTCTCTGAAACAGTAATAACACGGGTACCTCTTCAATAATATAGAATAACTATGGGGTAGCGTGATCGAACACAGCCTGTCCTCACCCCTGCTACTATCTGTTTCCCTTCAATTATCTTGCACGCTATAACCTGTGTCCTCTTCCATGTCCGTAATAGCTCGAATCTCTCTCGCCATTACCTTGCTTTTTACCATGGGCGTATATAAGGGCGGGCTGAGGGGCTGCAGCCCCCCCATGAAATTTTGATTTGATGGTAAAAATGTGTCATAAAGCCCTTATAAATCATAAAGTTATGATAAATATGTTATTTTAGGTTTAATATCGTTTTAGTTGCCTAAAACTATTCCAAGTTCTAAATTGTTAGTATTCCTTTCCCCGGAAATGGTACCAGCCCCCCCCCCCCCGAAATTATTTCCTATAAACGCCCATGTTTTTTACTCCCTGTCTCACTCTCAGTCTGTTTTCTTTTTTTAATGAAAATTTCTACCAAAACATTTTGTCTACTTTAAAAGGTCAAATTCGTTAACCAGCAGAATCCATCCACCGAAACATGATTTATTGGGCGATATTCCTGTTACACGTTTTATTGACTTATTGTGAGAAAA
>OX328123.1:153802515-153931417 GCA_946811695.1 Gonocerus acuteangulatus | reverse complement strand
TCACTCTCTCTCTGTCACTCTCTCTCTGTCACTCCCTCCCTGTCACTCCCTCCCTCCCACCCCCCTCTCGCGCGGCTATTTACTTTACGTTTGATATCATTTTTATTGCCCATATTGTAGTATTGTTCTCTTGCTGCTCTGATACTATATATTTTTGTACTGTAAAATGTCTTTATATTTTTCGGGGCTTAATTTATTTTCTCACTATCTTTTTCGACTCAGTCTCACTCTTATTTAAAAAAAAAAAAAAAAAAAAAAAAAAAAAGCAGAGTACACCGGTATAGGACGAAGTTAGAAATTCCTTAAGAACTTCAAAAGTCCATCTGCTTCAATATTTGGGTGGATACCTTCTAAGGAGTGTTGCGCAAGTAAACCCCATGTTGTGCAAGAGTTGTGAGAATACCTTACATCGGAAACCTTTTAAAGAGGCTTTAGTCTAGGCTGGGGTTAGCACTCTAAACTAGCGGGGGATAAGAGCTGCTTAAACCCTGGACCACAACGATAGATGAAAACAAAATTAATTCAGGTCCATTTAGAAAAAGATAAAGAAAAGTAAATGAAGGGATTTAAATAAGATAAAAGAATAATAAGTTAATAAGACACTGTTAAATAAGATAAATCGATAAATCACTTGAGGAATTGCATAATACCCTAATGTTTTTTTTTTTTTTTGTTTTTTTGTTTTTTATTAGAGACTAGCTGTTCCCCAGTTTGCCATGCTACACCTACTTTCTGCCTATGACTCTCCCCGTATCAAGATCTACCTGTATACCCAGTTACGTCAAATTCGGTCAAACTGTGTAAATTTGTTTATATCTGTCTAGTAATTCATAATGCAGCCGGCAGAGGCCAGCGCCACAGCAATTCATGGAACAACCGACAGAAGCCAGCAGCACAGCCTTCGAGTAGATAGCTCTTATAAAATAATGGCCAGCATTCCTTAGTTAGACACTGACTGTTGATATAAAATTGAAATAAACTACATTACATGATTATAATATAATTATATTATAATGATGTAAAGTCACCAATGAGTTCGAGTTATTCTTATTATCAAGAACATTAACAATAAATTTGAGACATTATTCAAAATGGCTGTCGATTCAAAATGGCCGTCAGAATCTGAATGGTTCAGTCTAGCCAATTTTTCTTGAACAAAACTTTTGACCAAATTTTGAAGTTTGACTATTCTGAACTAGCCTAGGAGATTTCCAGTATCAAGACCTACCTGTTTGCCAGGTTTGGTCAAAATCGGTCAAACGGCGTAGATTTGTATATATGGAACAAACAGACATATGGACAAACAGAGAGACACGTGATTTTTACATGTATAGATTTACTGAAACTCTTCATATTCTCCGTGAAATCGTAATTTTTGTTTTATTTTACACACACTTACTGAGTGAATTATTCAGAATCAGCGACAGGACAGGGGTCCCTCATAATTTTTGTACATATGAAAAATATGGGGGCGAGGTGAGTTCAAATCCCGAGCAAGCACTAAAGATTTTTATCTTCTGGTGTCTTCGTTCATGGGTTTGATTCGGCCTCCCTGACAGTCCCTAGGCCAATAACCAGCCTTTAAATAATTTAATAATGGGCACCTTGGTGGTAATGACCCTAGCCTAGCAGTCGATGCAGCAAGGGGAAAATCAGGCGGTCGGGGCACAGTACTGATCACACTATCTCCCTAGTGTGCCGTATGGTCATGAATCAGATACCTCTATATCATCTGCCCCTCAGGACCCTCGTGGCCTGTTACGGGGCTGATTTATATATATATATATATATATATATATATATATATATATATATATATATATATATATATATATATATATATATATTATTTTTGAGGTTTCTTCGCTGGGGAGAATTTTCGATGTTAGTACGGCATTCTTCAGCGGTCAGTTTCTCTGGGTGATATTTCGCAGGAATCCCAACCTGCTTCATCAGACCGTTGTCCATTTTTTTTCTTTTTCGACTTTTTCTTTGTTAATTTGTTATAACCTTTTCAATTTGAAACTTATTTTGACATATGGCGCTTTACAGATGTAGATTTATTGAATATATATATATATATATATATATATATATATATATATATATATATGTATATATATATATATATGTAAGAAAAATATGTCTATGGAGTCGTGGTTTACTCTGAATTAATATGAACCAAGATTCGGTTTGCTTTACCTTCAAGGAAAAAGGCTTCATAAACTTCTAGAACATTGGCTGATTATATTGATTTTCTATGCTACTTTTTGTTATGATGTTCAGTAGTTGGTACATATACATATGCGGTGTTGAGCATGATGTACATTGGTGGGATACGATGATTATTCTCGGCGATCAACTGCCATTTTAGTGGCTTGTGCTTTGGAACATGATGGTGGTAGTCTTTAATATAATGATTAAAGTAATACATTGAAATTTCTGATGTTTTTCAATATCTTATATTGATTTTTCTTTTCTTTTTGTTTCAGGTGAGTGAGGTTCAATGATTCGACTAGTTGTAAGTAGTCCTGTAACTAATATTTGTATGCATACTCACATACTGACTGACATTGAAGGAAACTTGCCCCGATGATCCCGAATGCCTTAATCATGACATAGGTAATTCCAATGATTAATTGAACTTTGTTTGATTAAGGATTTCAGATAAGTCCTGCGCTCTTTCATTTCCTACGGGTTTCTCTTTTATCTTACTGGCTTTCATGGAATATTTTCAAAATTTATTGGAAACATATGTTTTTTTGAAAGAGAGAGAAAACTTTATTTAAAAATATAAGGAAAATGGGCTGCCCAATTACGTTGGGTTGCTATATACACAGCGTTGCTATCATCCATTCGGAAATAGGGTTATTTTGAGGGAGTAGATACAAGGTATAGATTATAAAGAAGATGAAGTCGAAAGAAGGAGATAGTGATGGATGAGAAGGAATTGATAGAAATGAAAATAAAGTCAAAAGTATACAAGGAAACAGTGTGGATGGATGATAAGCACTCAGTGACTCTATAGATGTGAAATGGTATTATGCCCAATGTGTCCACTAATATGGACTCGGCTAATGCTGCCAGGAGGAAGATGGCTGTGCTCTTGGGAATGGTCCCTTTCGATCGGAACCATACTCCCTTTACATGTTCCCTCTTCCCAAATTCCTCCTGGAATTTCTCTCCGTAGCACGATGTGCATTTCAGATATATATTTTTCTTTTCGGCGTTTTCAGCCTCTTTGGTGTTATTTTCTAATCGGACCGTGAGATCGAGAGTGTATGCCGTTTTCTCAGTTTTTGGGAAACGCTATAATGTCGGCATATCGTGGTGTTCCTTCCTCATCGACTCCGTAGACCTCTTCGAAGCATTGGAATTCTTTTTCTTTGAGATGCTGTATAATTCTATACGTTACATTGTGTTGCCTCCGGGTGACGAGGAGCATGCTGTTAGGACAACTGCCAAGCACATGTGCTGGTGTTTCTGTCTCCCTGCCGTATTTGCGACAGAGGGTTCCTAAATCAGCTGCTCCCGCCAGACCAGGAACACCACGAAGTGGCGCATAGTTCAGGTTGAGTTTTAATGTATTCGTCCATTCGGAACAGGAGAGGATTTTTTCTCACAGATGAATCTGCTAGCGTTTTGGGAACTCGCTACGATTCCAAATAAATATGTTCAAGAAGAATGCCCCGTGAATATTACAAGCTACTTATCGAGAGAAAAATATTACAAGCTACTTATCGAGAGAAAAATATTACAAGCTACTTATCGAGAGAAAAATATTACAAGCTACTTATCGAGAGAAAAATATTACAAGCTACTTATCGAGAGAAAAATATTACAAGCTACTTATCGAGAGAAAAATATTACAAGCTACTTATCGAGAGAAAAATATTACAAGCTACTTATCGAGAGAAAAATATTACAAGCTACTTATCGAGAGAAAAATATTACAAGCTACTTATCGAGAGAAAAATATTACAAGCTACTTATCGAGAGAAAAATATTACAAGCTACTTATCGAGAGAAAAATATTACAAGCTACTTATCGAGAGAAAAATATTACAAGCTACTTATCGAGAGAAAAATGGCTCAATTCGATAGGCAGATACATCTAACTTAATGAGGCTATAAATTTGATGATTAAGATCAACTTGAAATATTAATCATAACTAAAAATTGCTATAATATGCGGGGCCAGGGGAGAAAACAATGAATGCCACTTATTTATGGAAATTTCTTTGCAATCTACGAGCCTCATAAGATTACTATCAGTTTGCAAAATCATAAGAGGAAAAACCAATGACAGAACCCTACATTTGTAGGATTGTAATTTCTACACAATACACTAATTTTTCGAAGCATGCTTTCGATGCGAGTTTCATTTGAAGACTTTGTGCCTTGAAGTGACCAAAAATTCATTTTATTTAATTACTATTACCAGTGGGAGTAATATAACCAAAAAAAAAAGTCAGTTAGGATTGTTAACATAGGATGGATGGATTGGGTGTTTAAGGGCAGAAAACGTCTATGTCCTCACCGCCCTCAAGTGTGGTGTTAGAGAGTCGTGTGAGAGGGATTGCAATTTTGTGTTTAGGACAGTGCATGACAATCAACTGTAATTTTTATGGCCTTTACTCTTTTTTTTTTAACCTATGTCATTGCTTACGACTAACATGTTACTTAGATACTAATAGAACTATTTGCACTAAAACTAATACTAATATACAGTATAGCACTATTAATACAGTTAAGAGACTTGTATATAATTTTTTTATGCATATATATATGTTTTCTACATGTATATATCTATTTTTTCTCAGTAATGTTATATATATATATCCTTTTTTTTATGCATATATATATATATATATATATATATATATATATATATATATATACACACACACTAACGAATACAAACTTAACATAACTATTACAACTATTTGTACTAAAACTAATACTTTACTGGATGCAATGTTAATACTAAAACTATACTAAATAACAAAATTTATAGTAATACCAATTCTAAACTAATCTAGCATATCGATGGCCTAGAATGAAAACCTCGCACCTCAAAAATAAAATTAATTAACTTTTATACCTAATTAGATGGATATTATGGTTACTGAGAAGCCCGCAAGGTATGCTTCTTCGTCAATAAAGTCCGGGACGAGTAAGATAGAGTTTCTTTGACACTCAAGGACTGTCAAATAGAATCTTATCCATCTAATAACGTGTAAAAGTTATTAAAGTTTTTTTTTAGGTACAAGGTTTTCATTCTAGGCCCGTCGATATTGATTTTTAACATCTGTTAACATAGGAAATTTGAAATATGAAACTTTATCGTTTACACCGCCTGGCCCTTCAATATATTTTGGTGTTTTAAAACAAAATTTCTGACAAGTCTCAGTAATTGAGTCTATAAAATGCTAGCTGAATACCCGTGCTTCGTCACGGCGAATTAGTAGTTATATTATTACGTTAGATAATGTATCATCAAAATTAATGCTACTTGATAATTTTTTGAAGTTTATTATTGCACGGCTCCCGTTATACTATAAGTTATTCATCAATTGATAATTCTTCAATGGATAATGTTTCTTGACACTAGGGCGCTACGGACCAGTGTCAAGAAACAGATAACCTATAGATAACCCGGTTATATATATATATATATATATATATATAGACATAGACGATATGTTCCATATGGTTATGAATCGTCGACACTGCTCTTTAATACTCTTACCTGAAATTCCCCTACATCGACATCTTATCCGGGAAATTGTGAATTCCTTACCATTGCATACTGCAAGTGTTCACTAAGTGCATTTAATATGGACAGTTACCCTCGCTGGGTTAACCAGAACGATTTCCGAAACCATTGGATTGGAAAAATGCCAATTCCTCTTATATTATTTTCTTTATAATATATATATATATGTATATATATATATATATATATATATATATATATATATATATATATATATATATATATATTAATTCGTTACAATCGTTCTGTTTTGAAATTATACGAAAGCTTTAACTACATTATACAATCTTCCTATTAGTAAACTGGATAAAATGACTTCCGTGTCATTGAGAAAAGGGTTAAAGATCATGGCTGCAATTCTAGATTTAATATCGTTCATAGCACTCCTTTAAATCGGCTAATTTCTCGCTAAATTTCACTTACTTTAATTATCAATCTAAAGTAATTACTCCACAACAATTCGTTCCGGACATTATATTTTTATAGAAATTCATGACTTCCTGGATATTTGTCATTGAACTGCATTCTTATTTGTACCTATTTCTAAACCCTCTCGAGAACGTTTTTTTTTCTTAATTGATTTTTTTTTATGCTCGAATTCGAGGTGCAACCTATTCCAAAAGGTTGCACTCATGAATGTACGTTAGAATAATCCCTTCAAAACTTCATCGACTTAGTAGACAGCGTAGGCACTGAAAAATGTCCACGTTAAACTTATATGCTTATGAGTTTGTGTTTTTGTCAGTTAATACGATAGCGGGCTCAATTTTTGTTCTTTTGGTTCGAATTTCGGCTTACAACCTCATCTTATCAGCCGTTCGAGGTGTTTATGAAAGCAAAATCGGCCCGTATAGCAGTCAGGTTTTATTATAGAACTAACTTAGGTAACAAATATAATGTAACAAAACTATTTATGTTCATTCTAAACAAAAACAATCTTTAATGAAAGTGTAGCAAAAATACTAAAGTAGTTTACGTTTGTTAATTCAAAAAAGGATAAAAAATGCGCCTCTTGTTTCCAGGACGAATACGTTCAGAACATTTTACAAAAACAAAATTTTCAAAACGAGGTCACACAGCGGACAGTGTTTAATCATGATTTGTTAGTACACCTGAACACATAGATACAACGCATAATGGTGTTAGTGATCCTGTCGATCTGTCCAGAGAAGTTTGCTGCAGTAATGTGAAAGTTTCTAGGTGAGGGGGGGGGGTAAGTAAGTGCTTTCTTAGAATAATTTCATAAGAGTTTGACTCGTAAAGAAATAAAGCTCAAAGTTATTGAGAAGTCGTCTACTTTATTGGAAGTAATTCAATAAAAAAGTAGCTTTATACTATTTTAAAGAAGTTCTTGTGTTCGATTCTCCATGAAAACCTTACTCAATCTAACTTATGTCAATAGTTCACAAACGCAGTACTTGATCGATCTTATATTATTATCAAATTTCATATATGTTAGTGGACATGCGCGTTTATAGGAAATCTTGGAAGAGTTTTAGCTTAAACGCTATTACACCCAAAATAGAATATTTTTTTATTAACTAAATGATCTTATTATTTATTATTTTTAAGGGTTTTATTAAATTTTTACCGATCAAATCAAAAAGTTTTTTTTTAGGGGGCCCAGTAAGCTCACAGCACTTGCACCGTTGCCAGTGACGATGGTCTTCACCAACAGTTATGACAACAGTATATTTACTGGTGGACCATACCCCTTAGATTATATATTACAAATTATTTTCAGGACGCACTCACTTTTTAGCACTTTCCTCCGAAGGAAAGAAGCTATTGAGGTTGGACTCATGACGAAATTTTTGAAAAATTTCTTCAAATCTTTATCGATCCTACCTAAAAGACACCGAAAATGACCATCATATATATATATATATATATATATATATATATATATATATATATGTGTGTGTGTCTGTTAACACGATAGCGGCCAGAGTTTTTGTTTTTTCGTCACGAAACTTGGTATATAGCATTCAATTAGCAAACGATTGAACGAGTTCGTTAACCACCAAAGTCGGTCTACCGGAAGGGGGGGGGGTTTACCCCGAACCCAAAACACTAATTTGACTATGTCAGCCGTAATATTTGTTATATTTCAACGAAACTTGGTATTCGTAGTGGTAATATAGTGAGAAAAGTGAGATATAAAAATGAACTAAATCGGTTCATTAGAAGGGGGGGGGGTTACTCCGGACCCACAATACCAATTCGCCACTACCAGCCGTGATTTTTGGTATTTCGTTGTGGTAATCTACAGGTAAATATGTGCTGAAAAAATAAACTAAATCGGTTCATTAGAAGGGGGGGTTACTCCGGACCCACAATACCAATTCGCCACTACCAGCCGTGATTTTTGGTATTCGTAGTGGTAATCTACAGGTAAATATGTGCTGAAAAAATAAACTAAATCGGTTCATTAGAAGGGGGGTTACTCCGGACCCACAATACCAATTCGCCACTACCAGCCGTGATTTTTGGTATTCGTAGTGGTAATCTACAGGTAAATATGTGCTGAAAAAATAAACTAAATCGGTTCATTAGAAGGGGGGGGGGTTAATCCGGACCCAAATTCCTAATATACTCATACCGGTCGTAATTTCTGCTGTATTGTAACGAAACGCGGTATACGTCGTGGGTAACTCATGAGAAAGAAGTGTTGTAAAAATGAGCTGAATCGGTCAATCGGAAAGCGGGGGTTTAATTTGTAATATATTCCAATAGAAAAGCCCGCCAGACGTAGGTTCACAAAGCCGCCGCAAGGAGCGCTTTCTACCACTAGAGTGACTGTATCCTGTTCCTGCGTTAGATCGAAATACGATAATATGAGGTTTTTTGTATTTATTACGTAGAGTAATAGGTACCATGTGTAAACATAACTCTGGAAGCAAATTAATAATTGATCAGTTACTCATTACAAATTTAAAACAGAACTATTCATGTTTTTATTTTATTTATGTAGGATATTTTAAGCAAATTGTTCTGGAAAGCAGTCTACACTACCCAAATTCTGAGGAAAGTGCTTAGGTATGCAGCTCCTGCGTGACGGACTTTTTTATAATGATTATCTATCTTATCTAATTGGTGACTATTTAACTAAAATTCCTCTCTCATATGCATCAAAAGGCCGCTACGTAAACATTATTAAATAAGTTTGCTGGCAAAATAACAGGCGTAGGTTTTTATCTTTCCCGTATATCTGGGCTCACAATATGCCCATAACGAACTATTAAATTAATCGTTAACCAGAATAATAGCCTCCCAATTTACGTTTATTCATGTGCACCTAGTTGGCGTAATTTTTGTTTTGTTTTGATAAAATTCACCATATAATTCAGTAAGGTAGATGAAGACAAGTGTGTATTGAATAGAAGTGAAATCGGTCCAGGAGTTCAGGAAATCGAAGACTGATTGTTTCTCAACACAGACCGTAATTTTTCCTTGCTTCGAACGATATTTTGCAAACCTCCAGAGAGAAAGATTTTGTGAAAATTAGCAAAATTTGTGTAGTACTAGTGGAGCTTTACCGAAATCACTTATTGAAATTGGTGTAGTACTAGTGGAGCTTTACCGAAATCACTTATTGAAGTTGGTGTAGTACTAGTGGAGCTTTACCGAAATCACTTATTGAAATTGGTGTAGTACTAGTGGATCTTTACCGAAATCACTTATTGAAGTTGGTGTAGTACTAGTGGAGCTTTACCGAAATCACTTATTGAAATTGGTGTAGTACTAGTGGATCTTTACCGAAATCACTTATTGAAATTGGTGTAGTACTAGTGGATCTTTACCGAAATCACTTATTGAAGTTGGTGTAGTACTAGTGGAGCTTTACCGAAATCACTTATTGAAATTGGTGTAGTACTAGTGGAGCTTTACCGAAATCACTTATTGAAGTTGGTGTAGTACTAGTGGAGCTTTACCGAAATCACTTATTGAAATTGGTGTAGTACTAGTGGATCTTTACCGAAATCACTTATTGAAGTTGGTGTAGTACTAGTGGAGCTTTACCGAAATCACTTATTGAAATTGGTGTAGTACTAGTGGAGCTTTACCGAAATCACTTATTGAAATTGGTGTAGTACTAGTGGATCTTTACCGAAATCACTTATTGAAATTGGTGTAGTACTAGTGGAGCTTTACCGAAATCACTTATTGAAGTTGGTGTAGTACTAGTGGAGCTTTACCGAAATCACTTATTGAAATTGGTGTAGTACTAGTGGAGCTTTACCGAAATCACTTATTGAAGTTGGTGTAGTACTAGTGGAGCTTTACCGAAATCACTTATTGAAATTGGTGTAGTACTAGTGGAGCTTTACCGAAATCACTTATTGAAATTGGTGTAGTACTAGTGGATCTTTACCGAAATCACTTATTGAAATCGGTATAGTACTAGTGGAGCTTTACCGAAATCACTTATTGAAGTTGGTGTAGTACTAGTGGAGCTTTACCGAAATCACTTATTGAAATTGGTGTAGTACTAGTGGAGCTTTACCGAAATCACTTATTGAAATTGGTGTAGTACTAGTGGAGCTTTACCGAAATCACTTATTGAAATTGGTGTAGTACTAGTGGAGCTTTACCGAAATCACTTATTGAAATTGGTGTAGTACTAGTGGAGCTTTACCGAAATCACTTATTGAAATTGGTGTAGTACTAGTGGATCTTTACCGAAATCACTTATTGAAGTTGGTGTAGTACTAGTGGAGCTTTACCGAAATCACTTATTGAAATTGGTGTAGTACTAGTGGATCTTTACCGAAATCACTTATTGAAGTTGGTGTAGTACTAGTGGAGCTTTACCGAAATCACTTATTGAAATTGGTGTAGTACTAGTGGAGCTTTACCGAAATCACTTATTGAAATTGGTGTAGTACTAGTGGAGCTTTACCGAAATCACTTATTGAAATTGGTGTAGTACTAGTGGAGCTTTACCGAAATCACTTATTGAAATTGGTGTAGTACTAGTGGAGCTTTACCGAAATCACTTATTGAAGTTGGTGTAGTACTAGTGGAGCTTTACCGAAATCACTTATTGAAATTGGTGTAGTACTAGTGGATCTTTACCGAAATCACTTATTGAAGTTGGTGTAGTACTAGTGGAGCTTTACCGAAATCACTTATTGAAGTTGGTGTAGTACTAGTGGAGCTTTACCGAAATCACTTATTGAAATTGGTGTAGTACTAGTGGAGCTTTACCGAAATCACTTATTGAAGTTGGTGTAGTACTAGTGGAGCTTTACCGAAATCACTTATTGAAATTGGTGTAGTAAGAGCAGGGCTTTACCAAACCCAAAATCCAAAATGATTGGTTGCCCTCCTGACTTGGTTTTAGATTGAGATAATTTTTCTAGTCAATGCACAAATATTTGTTCAGCCTAAAAAAATAATTAATTTCTATAATCGTATTTATTTTCGTTTTGTAATTTCATTTTGGTTTCTCAGTTTGATTTCCATATTTGGGCAGACATGGCTAACTGAGGAAAGTTGCGACCCTAAACTAAGTTTATCTAAGTGAATTATCGTCGAAGGAGGAGGAGCGTCTTCGAAGTTTGGTAATTGGATCCCAAGACTCCAACAGCCATCGACCAAAAACTGGGAGGGACCTAATACCCATTCCCCAGTCTGTCCAAAACTCTTGCATTCCATTACATTTTTCAGAAATTTACCGATATCCCCTTGCTGCGATTTAATTCTTAGTAAACTCATCCTCAATGGCTGTCAAGTGAGAGAAACGTTCCTTCGCACGAATATCCGTCTTCCCAGCGGAATTGGTTCCCTATCAAGTAACGAAACGTCAAGGAATAACCAAACCTAGTGTTTAATCGAGCATCGCGATTTCCAGGGTTCACAACGACTAGTCTAGCATCTTATCTCCGAAGTTTTCTTTTCTTTTTTTTTTGTTTTGTTTACGCCATATCAACTGCTGTGGTATTAGCAGGTATTAGGTGTGTAGATTTACCTTGCGATAACTCATCGAAGAAATGACCACGCCCGAATTTCATAAGCTTGTTATGGCCGTTTGTTATAATTATAATTGCCTTTCAAGTAATCAGTATATTCCTACTGTGATAGTACTCAAGTGTGGTCGGGTCTAAGCACGACTACAATTCATGTTTCATACACATGGACCGTAATTATTTTTGAGCGGATTCAGTGGTCGGCCTTATTTGGTATGAATAATCGATGGACGTATGACTTTTTTTTTTAAAGACAAATCTGCATCCCTTGCCATCAGCACCGGTTGCAATCTTCCGTAATCGTCCTTAGTGGTGCGGGGAATTTGTTCAGCCACCCAAAGTTGAAAACATCAACAAGCTCCAAGTGGGACCTAATCCACACCTCCTTATTTAGAAATCGGACACTCTATCCATCCTAACACGCGAACAACCTTGATTTAGTCATAATTTCTTATTCCGCCGAAATATCTATCTTCGTAACGGCTAAGCCTTATTGATCAATTTCAGGTACCTTATTGAGTGATCAAAATTTGGGGAGTGATGGTTGAAATTAAACAATTACAAGGGCGTAGTTCAAATCGAAGGACTTTTTTGGAACACAAGTATTAAGGATTACCTATCTTAAAACTTGGGTGAACCTTGAACAGACTAGCCACCTCTAAATAGTGTACTGCAGATGGAACATTCTGGACGCAGGATTCCAAGATCTCATTGTTTTGTTGTTGAAAATTGCCTTTAATATGAGCTACTCCCTACTTAAGTCACTAAATTTGGGGCAATCTAAAGGAAAATAAATCCTTGTTTTACACCTCTGGAGTCGAATTTTCTCCAGGAACGCTCGGAGGGCTTCCTTATTTCGCAAGAATGTATACCCTCCGATTACACTAATAGTTGAGTTAAAATTATGACAATTAGCCAAATGACCTTGGTTCAAAGGAAGATTCAAACCCATTACGTATGTTTTCTGGGACAGATTCAACGACCTAACGCTATATCTTATTTTGCACAAATATCGCGAGATTTCTTTATTCCTGTATGAGCCCAATGTAGAGTGTGGAGTAGCGTCGTGCCACCCCAGGCTGGATTCTATCCATCATGAGAGTCTTTCCCTAATGCTAGATCCTGACTAGTGATATTGCTATCAATAATTAGATAACTGTAACCTGATCAAATGAAAGCGTTAAGCTTCGTTTCCGTTTTCCGGCAGAGAATTGCCGCACTAAGTGGACGATACAACCACCGTGTGTATTAAGTGGCCGAAAGGCCTGTACTTGTTAACCGGTGTAAATAGCCACTATTAACACTTGGAGTGGGGGGAGGTGTGTTCATAATTGACAGGTGACACGCCCTAATTATAGGCCGACAATCCTCGCATGCGCACTGGACTATTAATGCCTTTCGGCGAGCCCTCGTAAGTAAACCCCCTATACTGCCCCGTCAAATAACACAGCCTGCAATTACTCTGCAAATGTGATGCCTAAACAGTACTCACGTCAACGGCTGTCAGCCGATTACCTCCAAGAAGTTAATCCCCACTTACTGATCTCGGGAGAATGATCAAGCTGTCAAATTTCGTACAAAACCCCAGTCAAATGGTTTTTTAAGAATCTATCTTATAGTTCATTGTATTCATTTTTTCCTATTTGACAGTCACTACAATATTGATACTGCTCTCTTACTTTTAAGCTCCTTTGTTGTATGACAACACAGCGCCATTATACACAACTCGACTTGAAAATTATTTTCATGTCGTTTTATTTATTTATTTATTATTATTATTTTATTAACAAATATTCTTTTCATTGACTACAGTTCAAGGTAGTCAGAACATAGTTTAGGCATGAGCACGTAACTCTCCGTGCCAAAGGTCGTGGGTTCAATTTCCACTATAAGGTAGTGGCTTTTCTTTAGAAAAAATAGAAAGCATCAGCCCTATCCTGGCTAGAAAAGGGTGGTAACCTATAGATAACCCGTCGTAAAATTCTTAGTTAATAATAATGGACGTTAAAATTGAAGTAAATAAATAAGTTCAAGATATTTTCAAAAAAATAGTAATCATTTTATGTGAGGACTGTTTGTCAACCATTGATAAATTTGCCAAACATATTTTACTGTTTTTGTCATTTCTTTTGTATATATTATAGGGTGTCCCGTAAATGTCTAGTCATATTGTGAGAGGTGATAGAGGACCCTTAGGGGAACAAATAATGTTCTAGGACGATTTTCCGAATTCTCGACCATAAGGGAGAAAACGTTGTTTTATTGTTTTATTGAGACAAACGTGGGTTTTAGAAGAATAGTCGTAGCTCCGTCCCAGGTGGTTCTACTAGAAAGGAAGTGAAACCAATCGAAAGCTGAGTAAATTTGCTATAAGACTAGTTGGGAGTAAACGTATAAATGATTGAATGTAAGTACATATATATATCGTACCAGAAGAAAGCTGTTCTAAATTTCCTGACATTTTCTTGATATTTCTTTCCAGCGATACTCCTCAATGGGCAGGATCTGAGATTTCCGGGTTTAAGAAAAACTTTCTCATTTAACCAGCTTTCCATTCATGTATCACAACCCTGTGTTATTGAAGTATGTGAACGATTTAAGAACAAAAGTTTAAAAAAAAACATGGATCTGTAAAAAGAAAATTATATTTTTTATAAAAATGTGTTCAAATGTGTTATCTAGGTAAAAATAATAATTTTTGAGGTTAATGTATTTTTGGGGTTCCTTAATGGCCGCCTCCTAGGCCCAGTATTAGTTACCTGAATTAATAAATTCAAATAAATGTGTATTTTATTTATTTACTGTTTTAGGATTTTTTTTTATGTCCGTGAAAGTAATTTTTTTTATATTTTTAAGTAAATATTGACTTAATAATTATGTAAAAATTTATAAAAATAAATATTTTTCTTCAGCTTTTTGAATAAACTGAAGAAAAAAATATAATTTTCTTTTTACAGATCCATGTTTTTTTTTAAACTTTTGTTCTTAAATCGTTCACATACATCAATAACACAGGGTTGTGATACATGAATGGAAAGCTGGTTAAATGAGAAAGTTTTTCTTAAACCCGGAAATCTCAGATCCTGCCCATTGAGGAGTATCGCTGGAAAGAAATATCAAGAAAATGTCAGGAAATTTAGAACAGCTTTCTTTTGGTACGATATATATATATGTACTTACATTAATTAATTTTTACGTTTACTCCCAACTAGTCTTATAGTAAATTTACTCAGCTTTCGATTGGTTTCACTTCCTTTCTAGTAGAACCACCTGGGACGGAGCTACTATTCTTCTAAAAACCACGTTTGTCTCGATAAAACAATAAAACGACGTTTTCTCCCTTATGGTCGAGAATTCGGAAAATCGTCATAGAACATTTTTTGTTCCCCTAAAATTCCTCTATCACCTCTCACAATATGACTAGACATTTACGGGACACCCTGTATATTAGTATTAACTCTTTTCTTGTTTTACAGCCCTGATGAAGGCTTGAATTTCAATCAGAAAAGTCAGAAAAATATAAAACTCATTTTATAGAGATTGTGTGGTCGCTACTATGTCGAATCAATCTGCCTAGGGACGGCGTGGGACCCCAATTCCAACTCTCGAACGACGACACTGAAACATGAAATCTCACTGAAAACCTTATACATTTCTCGTTTTCAAGAATTTCGTATTTGTGAATCTCGCCGTAACACTTGCTCAAATATCCAAAGCCTGTTGTGTTAGTCATGAGAGTATAAAGACTCGCCGTATTTCGGGCCTACGTGTCGAGCCTAAATGTATGCAAGAAGAGCCGAAAAAAGAAGGGTTGAATAGGTGGATTAGCATGTGGAGAACGGGCGGATGACAAGACGACCATGGTAATAGCTCTGGTCTGTAAATAATTCATATTTTATTGCTGCTTTGGAGCATTGTTTCCCAAGTGTCACCACTCTCTCGGGACGGGTGTCATTTGTGAGTGAGATATCGGAGAGACTTGCGCTCTTGTTGTCATTATGTGGTAATGTGGCACAGCTGCGATTACCGCGCCCGAAATTGTAACGCTGCCCCCCCCCCCCCCTTGTAAAGTGGCGATTTGTCTGAACGAGTGGTGGGGAACAGGGAAAGTGGGTGGGTTAGCGTAGGCGTGGCTTGTAGTGGGCGGGTGTTTCGCCACTTGGTTGATCATTGATCAAGCTAATAGATCATCTTCACACCTCCGGGTCTATTGTCTTAACATCTTCAGAAGACTTCGCCGTACTTCTATATCTGCTTCTGCTTTGGCTATGTTTGCCTTTGATAAACAAAGGGATAAACCCTTTTTGCAGCTTCATAATGTTGAATCATTGGTATTATGGTATAAACCTCATTGAAGGGTCGTTAATTTCCCTGATTCGCGGTGTCGAGTGGACGATATTTTGCTGGTACTCCGCTACACCTGTTAGAATCCCGACGAAATATCAGCATTGAAACCGCTGAGCGATAACTATCCTGGTCTCATTGAATCCTCTAGCAAATTATACCAATCATTGAAGCGACTTTATGATATTTCTGCACTTTACCTGAAGAAGCCGAGCCTAAATTCTGGGGAAATGTCACCATTGAAACTAATTTGTACTGAGTTTCAGCATATTTTGAATCCTCTACCAAATCATACCAACTATTAAAGCGACTTTATGGATTTTAGCGCGGTTACTCCCTATCTCCATAGGGAGAACCCGCTTTTGAGGTCTACCACATGACGCAATCCGGAAGTGCCGACTAGAAACTTTCACCCTATAGATGACGAAAATATAGGTGGCTAAAATTTGTATACATATATATATATATATATATATATATATATATATATATATATATATATATGCTTGTCTGTTCGCTCTCTAGCAAGCTCAAAAATGGTCTGATTTTGACGAAAATTGGTACAAAAATCTGTCGTCTAATTTGAAAGGTCAAGTTCGTTAACCAGCGGAATCAGCCCACTAGAAGATAGTGTTTGGGGCGAAATTCGCGCAAAAAAATCGTAACGCTTACGTTTTTGAGTTCATATGCTTGCAGGTACTGGTTTTATAGGTTTCTTAACATAAGAAAACGAATGAAACCATTTTGAAGGCGATATCTTTAGCCGTTTCTGAGATAAGTGGAATCAATGTCTTTGTAAGTCATTATTTTTTTATGAGTACTTAGAATCGCGGGATTCAATTGAAATATTTTCTACATCTTGTAAATTAGTCCCAACTAATATGTTTAAATTTTGGTTATATTTGGGTATAAGGAAGTATGCGAAAACAATTATTTTATTAATAGACATGAAAGGTTTTCGGATCTCCATACATTTTTCGTAAATATCTCGATAACGGTTGGGAAATCGTGGTAAGTGGAAGGGGACCATTCGAATGCTTACTAAATTCTCTACAAAAAAGGTTCTAAAGCAATATTCGATGGGGCAACGTCAATGAGAGTTATAAGCGCTTAAAACTTAAAAAGTGTTAGTTTTGTTGTTTTAAAATGGTTTTTCTCTTTCTTTATCTCACTTTTTAATTTGTTGTTTCTAGTTATAAATTGCATTTATCAGTAAAATTAGTATTGTAGTAAAATAAGCTAAGAAACGGTGAAAGGTATTTATAATAAGTTTGGAGTGGCTGTAGTAATCATGATGACGTAGGTGATTTTTAATTCTCCATCTATAT
This sequence comes from Gonocerus acuteangulatus, assembly GCA_946811695.1. Lineage (NCBI taxonomy): Eukaryota > Metazoa > Arthropoda > Insecta > Hemiptera > Coreidae > Gonocerus > Gonocerus acuteangulatus. The sequence goes on along the minus strand of OX328123.1, from coordinate 153,913,994 downwards.
AACCTTCCTCATAGCTTCAAACTGAAGTTACCGTTATTTCTTATTTTATAGAAAGATTTAACCCTCGACAGAATGGAATTTAATTCGCTACGAAGCACATATTTACAGTTGATTATAACAATAAAACGAATTGGCTAGTAAAATAAGATACTTAAAATGACAAGAAGGTTTTGGTTGTTTAGAATAGAGCCTTCTCAGCAGTAGCCAAAGAGTAAGTACGTTTTCAGTACATAATTGTATTGACTTATACAGATTAAGAATTATCCGCTTCTGTGTAAGTTGGCTACTGTCAGTTTCCTTTGATTTGTGATGCTAATCTATTCCATTTCTTCGAGATGTAACCGCGCTAAGATGACGCAGTTCCTGCGAGTCGGACTTTTTATTATTATACTGCACCTGAAGATGCCTAGGAGAGGTCCCGGTGAAACATCAAAAAGAAACAAACCACGAGCAAGCGAGTGAACCTAGAGACATTCCATCGGCGGTGGCATCTTTGTCTGTTTTCGACCTAAATAAATGTGTTGGGATTATTCTTGTGGGGGGTTTTCATTTTCACAAATAGGAAGAAAGAATGATAAAAATTTATTTTGTCCTTGCAATATTTGGGATATTTGACTGTTTCAAATTCATGTTTACAAAGATGTTTAAATTTTGGTTACTTTCGTACTTAAGGGAGGATTATAATAAAATATTTTATTAATAGACATGAAAAGCTTTGGGAACTTCGTATATTTTCCTTTATATTTCGAAACCGGTTAGGAAATCGTGGTAAGTGGAAAGTAATCATTCGAAAGCTTACTAAATTTTCTACAAAAATGGTTCGAAAGCTATTTTCGATTAGCCGATGTCAATCGGTGAAATTAGGGCTGAAGAATGTTTTTGTTTTGATCTTTTGAACGTGTTTTTTGTAGTTGTTTAGCTCACTTTTCAATTGTTTTTTTTTTTTTTTTTAAATTTCATTTATTTGCAGAATTAGTATTACAGTAGAAGAAGACAAGAAAATTAGAAACATTTTGATATTTGATACTACGAAATAACTATTTCTAGTTTGTAGCACAGGGGTTGGCCAACCCAGCTGTAGGGTGTTCCAGGTAAAAGGGTACCCTGGCCCTTTGTAACGGGTATATAAAAGGATTTCACGAAATGACGTACCAAAAGAATAACTGTTTGTATTACAATCTTTTCAAATGACGCTAGGTATAAGAACGGAACCGCGCTAAGATGACGCAGCTCCTGCTAATTGGACTTTTTAAAAGAAAAGCCACTACCCCCAGTGGAAATCGAACCCACGACCTTAGACAAGCTAGCCACAGGCCTTAGCCCTAACAGCCTCTTCACAAGAACACACTTTATTTGGGCGAAATATAATCTTAGCATTGAAACGGACTATATTAAGGTACGTACCAAGCTAAGTAAATTCATAATTGGTGAAGTTTCATCTTAAGAAGAAATAAATTGTAACTGATAAAGCGATTGCCCCGAAGCTCAGCAATAGTATTGACTCAGGAAAAATATAACATTGTAATTACTATATGAATCAGATGTCTAACGACCAGTTTAATTGAAAACAAATTATTGAGTTGTCTAAAACCACTGGCGATTAGTGAAGATGGAGACAGCTAGCCGTTGCAGAGATACGCAGACAAGGTATAGTTGGGATTCGGCTAGGAGAAAAACGTCAGACTTTCAGGAAAAAATCTGTATTTGGACGTTTCGGCTGCACATTGGCAGCCTTCTTCAGCTAAAAAATATATACAACTTGGAAGTAAAAAACAGGCAGAAATAAGCGTAGTATATACATCAATACAATAAATTTTAACATATCTTATTTTTAAACTATTTAAAAAATGTTTCAATTTTTGTCCATTGAATAAGAGAGTATTCTTTTCCCCGAATTCTAAGTACATATATATCTGTGTTTATCGCATCTTTATTATTAGAATAATTAAATACATTAATCTTTATGAATTACTAGCCGTTACCCGGCGTGCCATTCTACGCCTACTTTCTGCGTATAGAAAAGCCTAAATAAATTAGACACCAAATAAGTATTATTAAAATCTAATAACACGAATCTGTAACTGTTATGAACCCGTGGCCCCCCAACTGAGAGTCCTAGACGACTTTGACCTAACCTATAACACCCCCCGTATCAAGACATACATGTATACCAAGTTTCGTAAAAATTGGTCTAACGGTGTGGATTTGTATAAGGGACAAACATACAGACAGACAGCTGGTAGATTTTTTTGACCTAGCCTACGGCACTCCTCAGATTAAGATCTACATGTGTACCGAGCTTAGTCGAAATCGGACGAACGGTGTGGATTTGTATAAAGGACAAACATACTGACAGACAGCTGGTAGATTTTTTTGACCTAGCCTAGGAGATTTCTCGTATCAAGACCTACCATTATTCCAAGTTTGGTCAAAATCGGTCAAACGGTGTGGATTTGTATAAGGAACAAACAAACAGAAAAACAGACAGACACGTGATTTTTATATATATAGATTGTTTCACATATCGTCGATACGAATGCAAAGTATCGTGAATGTGAAAAAACGCATTATTCATTTTCAATTTTTCTGTTTGCTTTTGGATTGATATACTGTATAGTAAACTCTCGGAAAAATGATTATCAATTACAGAAAATCAAACTAAAGAATGTGCATTAAGTCTAATTGAAATATATCATAGGATAAAATATATATATAGTCATCTACCAATCTCTTTTCAAATTCGATACTTGGGATTTGTATCGGCGATAATCCAGCTGCTTACTACTTGAGTATTTTACTGTGTAGGTTATAGTACGGTTCCCTTTTTGTATAAACATTTATATTTATAAACATTTTTTTTGTTTTTTAATTACATTTCGATTTACCTGGACATTAATAGTTCTTAAATTCAATTTAAGCTTAATTCTGCAGCCTCGGTGTCCATTGGATGTCGGGCTGGTCTTTGACTACCATCTTCTTCATTGAAAAATTTGATATCACATTAATATAACAACATATCGCATAATATATATATTATGTGATATGTTATTATTAGAGCCCGGAAGTTAGGCATTTATTTTTGCTTAAAATAGGCAGGCAAAAAGGCACTTGAAATACTCAAAGTAGGCAGTACTGTAATTATTTATTTATTTATTTATTCATTCATTTCGAGAGCTTCGCAACAAGGGTGATCTGCTCTATTGAATAACAAAGAATAAAAACAATAAAAATGAAAAAAAAGGGGGATAAATGATAATAATAAATACAATGAAGTAATTGGTTTTGAATTAATTGGTCATGATCTCAAATTAAATAGAATCCGATGATAGGTGATAACATAGGGCTTTGATTATAATAATAGTTGGTCTTAATAATATGGTGACCAGCCGAAAAAATAAAATAAAATAAAATAAAATAAATAATAAAAAGAAAACTGTAATTAAAATAGGCATTTATTAGGAGTGAAGGCAAAGAGGAATCTCACTCATCATTAATGAAAATATGTATTTAAAATACTCATTCATTTTTTATTACCAATTTATCAAAGTGTACTTACTCTTACTTTCCCTTGTTACAAGCAACAACAAGATGCTTATTCGAAGTATCAAATGTCATAGACCTTCTCAGAAAAAAAATGTTTTTCATCATGGAAAAACTTCCTCTGCATTATCTTATCATTTCGAAATCCGGAATCCCAGGTAATTACCCATTGTCACAGCGAAAGGGGTGTCAGGAAGGAGAAGTGACGTACTTCCCTCATCCTCTCTCTTTCCTGCTATTCATTATGCTAGAGCATTCCTTCTATTAAGGAAGGTTCTGTTATTTTTTAACCCTTCAATTCCATCCATGGGTTGGGAAAATAAGCTTTCGAATAGATATTTGTGACGGCAATATGTAATTTAATTTGTGCAACCTTTTTTTGTCTTCGATGAACGGTGCTTTTTAAAATGATTAAATCACGGCAAAAAATTGCATAACGAGAAAAAAAGGCAACGGAAGCCAAAATAGGCAAAATAAGAATTGTCGCTACACTTCCTAAATGCTCGAAAACATATTTATTTCTATCTGATTCTTCAACATATCCATTGAGATAAAAAAGGCATTTTGCCTAACTTCCGGGCTCTAGTTATAATATTATCAAAATGTGTAAGCAACTCTCTTAGGGTCTGCTCCGGAATGGAAATACAATTAAAAAAGATTGATTAGCATGTTATTTATGTGTTATATAGATAAATCATAATCATTTCAAAAAAAAAAAATAACTAATTCTTCTCTCCTTTGGAATGCTTCCAAATGGCTTAATCGTAAAAGAGGGGTTTAATCTTTAGTAGGGATTTTAGTGAAGGTATTCTTTTGTGCCTTCGTAATGATTGAAAAGCCCCTCCCAATCTTCAGTATCTCAATGAGATTTTTCCTATCAATTGCTTTTAAGAAAAGAAGGGATCTTTTCATGTCCACAAATTATCAATGGTATGGAAAAAGGTTGGAGAAAAAAAAAAAAAAAAAAAAAAAAAAAAAAAACTTTTCTTTTTATCAAAGGGCTCTCGATATTAATTCATGCTTCTTTTATTAATTAATGTAATAAGTTCACAACTAATGTCTGAAAATATTTTTTTGTTATTAAAAGAAAAGAGCTAAAGCTTTGGCAATCATTAACCCAGACGTTCCTCTTTTTTTTACATAAACAAAATCACTTAAAAAAAAAAAAAAAAAAGAAAAAAAACAAAAAAAAAAACACTGTTATATCCTGAAAGGCTTAAACATATGAAGAACATATAGTGTGACGGGAACCATGTAACCTACGAAAGGAAAAACACTTTGTTGTATCCTGAAGGGTTGTGGAAATCCAGTTTATAGTTTATAGGAGGCTCATGAGATCTGCATATATACCTAAGTTTATATCCTAATAAAATAAAGCTAATCCGCATTTATAAACAAAAGAAACCAAAAAAATGTAGTGTCCTTCTGAATGTATGTCAGGAGTACAAGAGAGGGCTAAAACTCAAGTGGCTGTTATAAGAACTCTTATGTCTCTCAAATAAGTAATATATGAACCCATATTTTTTGTTTAAATAAAGATTTAACCTACGGATATTTCAGAAGAAATAAAGATTTAACCCCCGGATTTGATTAAAAAATAAAAATTTAGAAAGAAAGTTTTAGGCGCTGCATACTGCTACGTCTTTTATACGATTGTAAAATAAATATACATTCATATTAGAATTGATTGCTACCTGAATGGGTGACCGCCCACGTGCTGTTGGCATTATGAAAGGCAATAACATTGCCTGGCTTTAGATTAATAGAAGATACCGTTTATCTGATGATTTAGGTCCTGTGGATGTATTAATTCGTCACGCTTTGTGATTATAGCATGGTTCCTGTCGTACTATATGTTATTCATCAATTGATAAGTAATCAAAGTATAATGTTTCTTGACACTGAGGTGCTCTGGACCAGTGTCAACAAACAGATAACCTAGAGATAACCCGTTATCTATAGGTCACCAGTAACAGGAGTTATACCAGTACATGTTAAAATTCGTTGTCAATAATAAATGTACATTAAAATTTAATAATTTATGTTTCTCAGATGTCTTTTGAAAACACCCGGTATTTTTAGGAACATTACCAAGAAGTGTTGCGCAAGGGTTCGGGATATTATCACCTCGGATGGACCATCACCAGGAAAACTCTATGGGGGACAAGTTGAAATGAACCTCAATCAAAATGGTGATTTTGTCCCTCAATGCGTAAACACTATGAGGAACAGTTTATTTCTAGTAATTCAAGGACTGCCATAATAGCTGAAATTGACCTCAATTAAAAACAATACTATGAAATAGATGCAGTACGGTAACAGCTGCTCTGTTATCGTCCTAACAACCATTCTGCCTAGGCGAGCATCTTTTCTTTAAAACTAAAAATTCAAACCCCTCTAAAAATACTTAAACATTTGAATATAAAAAAAAAAAAAAAAAAAAAAAAAAAAAAAAATCTTAGTGTTTACATCCTAAAGGGAGTGCTTTTTGACTCAGTTATAAAAATAACTGAAATTTATTGCCTCAGAAATCATAGTTTTTGATTCCCGGTGATTTTCGCCTCAGCTCGTTCGAAGATCGGTAATAAATCTGTTAAGTATTTGAAATTGTTCATTTCACTGTAGAACTCTTATGGATTCATGTTAGATAAATATTTATTAAAACGTGTTTTTCATTTTGTTTGTGCGCTAATTTATTTGAGCAGCGGTAAACGGGATTGACATATTTGAGTAGAAATGATACAATAGCCATTTTCCAGAACTTGAAAATAATGATCAGTAATTTTTTTTTTATTGTATTTTCAGTAAAAAAAAAAAAAACTAAGTAAGCTACACAAAAGAGGAGTGGAAAAATAACCTTCAAATTAATATTATTATGCGCTCGAAAGTATAAATTTAATTAAGAAAATTCTGTTTAACAAACAACTTTGATCTTTTCTAAGGCTAATTAAAAAGATGAAAGAAATGTTTCAGTACAATTTCGTTTAGAACATAAATATGCTTTAGGTCCACCCAACGAACCTATGTAATGTATGTAACTGTATAACAAATAGTCTTCATTTTCGTACATGGCCACCGCGAATGAGCGAACGCCAGCGGACACTTTTTTGTAACGTTTTTTTTTTTCAGTTTAGTCACCCCTAAAGCATATTTATGCTTTAAAAAAATGCATTAATGCCCAGAGTATTTCATCGACATTAGCAGATACTTGATAAAAATCGTTTACCTATTCCTGCCAATAATAGTGCCTAGGTAACTTACTTAAGAATGTATCATTATGAAAATATGTAAATCATAATATAACTTATGTGTATATATATATATATATATATATATATATATATATATATATATATATATATATATACATACACAAATTTGAACCAAATATATTTTTGTGATCCATAGGGTCTGAAACGAACAATTTTCTAGTCGGCACTTACGATTTGCGTCATAAGGTCAACCTCAGAAGCGGGTTTCCTCCCTATAAAGGGAAGGAGGAACCGCGCTAAAAAGGTTTATTAAAGACTGTCCAACCAGCCAAAAACTATTTAATGATTATTTCCCCTATCTTAATAAAAATAGCCAAACATATTTACCAACTGAGAGAGAGAAGTGCTCCTTATTAGAGCATGCTCCATTAATTATTTTTATAACTTTGTTTAATTAATAAGAATTAGTTTGTTCTGTTTAAAAAAATAATTAGAATAACTAAAATCGATATTTAACTATATTTAATTATCAGAGATGCACATGATATGCCATACATACGTAGCGTGGGATGTTTAGAAAAAAAAAAAACTCCCTCAACGTATGATTACTACGGCATGGAAATAAATTTAAAAAAAATTAAATAGGTACCATTTTCTTTTTTTTTTTAAAACGAAATGTGACAAAATCTGTAGAATAGATTATTATATGTATTTGTCCATCTTTGATTAGATCTGGCCTTCCAACATAATTACCTTAATTTTCCACCGTATGGGCCATTCCACGTCAATTCAACCAATGAAAGTACTGTTTACAACCTGACCCTCTTAAATTTTTTTTGAAATTTTGAATCCTAATACCTCTAACAACTCCTTGAATAGTACAATTTGTTTTAAAAATGTATCTGTTTCCGTTTTTTTAGTATTAATTTTCCAAGTATTGAAAAACCGCCTTTTTTTGGTCAACTGGAAAATGTTTATTGCTAGGTAGATTAAGTTCTATTCTAGCTAGAACAGTCAGCATAGTCTCATTGTTTAGCTTATTAAATGGACTTTAATTTTATATACAACAAGACCAACTTATTACAAATTTTACGTTTCAAAAAAAATTTCGAAATCTTGTACGTAACGGTTTTCGAAAAACTGTACTTTTAAAATTCTGAAAAAAATGTATTTGAATCTTCAGTTCATAGACTACATATGCTGTAAGTTTCATTATGGGATGGGAACGGGATCATTTTATAACATAATTTTGACTTTATAATTGTCACTGTGTAGTTGGTAAAAATATGGTCAGTGATGGATATTTGTATTGTAAATTCAGAAATAAGCATCCCCGATCAAAATTTGAATTTTTTCCAGACAGAACTAAAATTAAAGTGGAGATTTGAAGAAAAAAAAAAAAAAAGAAAAAAAAAAGGAACCCAGAAATTGCACCTTTTCATTCCTTTAACTAAGAAAAAGAATTAAGACTTTTACTTTACTCGAACTTCAATAAAAGTGAAATTGAACTGGTAGGTAACTGATTTAGACACAGATACAGTCGCCTTCAATAAAAAAAATATGTGGTAGTTTTATTTCCTGTGAATATGACGACCAGTGGTGGCTGACATGTGTACTCAACAAAAATGAGGAGATGGATGAAATAAAATTTAATATCCAACATGTCTCAATTATTACAAATTTCATTTTTCAAAAAATGTTTTAAAAATTTATACAAAACGATTTTTGAAAAACTATGAAAAAAATGAATGTGACCGTTTTATTAAATGTTATAAATGGTCATTTTTTTTTTTTTTTTTTTTTTTTTTTTTATCCCATTGCCATCCCATGATAAAACCAGCATCATTTGTAGTCTAAAATAATGTAAAACATTTTTTGAAAAATGAAATTTGTAATAATTGAGACATGTTAAGTAACCCCAATTTGGGGTAGGTTGGTTGAGTAACCAACCTACCAAATTTGATTAAAATCCAAGAAGGTCGGGTTGTGACCCTTGTTGATTTGACATGGAATGACCCGTATACGGATTCTTGCCAAATAAAAATTTCAACTAATACTCAGGCACACATGCAGAAGTATCTAGTGGTTGAAGGTTTTTACCTTTTGAAGTTGGCTAATCTTCTTTTTAATTTTTTACTATTTTCCTCGGCGAAAACACTAATAGTCCCTGTAGAATAAGGAGGTCACGGAACACTGTGTGTATTTTCCTGGGTCAAAGAGAATGCTTAAAAATGTTTGACTGGCGCGTTTCAGCAACAGTACACAAAGTCTATTTCAAATTATTATGAGCTCTGATATCGTTTTGCCCTTGTGGGACACCCTCAAATTTTGGGACGGTTTTCTTTATTATATGTTGCACGTTTGGTTTATGATATATTTCTTTCCTTTGGATCATTTAATTAATAATTAACATATTTCTAACATTTATCACTTATCCTGTCCTTAACATTGTGGAATTTACTTAGACGAACCTGAAAGGTACTGACTCAACAAACAAAGCGGCGAAATACATAATATACAAGTTTACTTGTACTGAGTCCTAGGAAAGACAACCTTACCAGCTCATACAACAACCATTTAGGCTATAGAGTGAGGCCACAGCCTAATTTCCACAGTACATTACACAGTAAGGCTATCATCCACCGGGTACATCCTATCCTGGAGGAGGTTCGTCAGTTACGTAAGTACGAACCCCCTTCACCTTTTTAGCGCGGTTCCTCCCTCCCTCCATAGGGAAGAACCCCTCCCTATTACCCTATATATATATTTGTTTGTTCGCGGCCTAGCACAGCGAATAATTGTCCGATTTCGATGAAATTTGGTACAAAAATCGTTCGTCTAATTTGAAAGGTCAAGTTCTTTAACCAGCAGAATCCGCCCACCGGAACATGGTTTTTGGAGCGAAATTCGCGCGAAAAAAATCGTTGCGCTTACTTCATATGCTTGCAAGTACTCGTTTTATAGGCCTCTTGGCCTAGGAAAACGAATGAAACCATTTTTAAGGCGATAGCTTTCCCCGTTTTCCAGAAAATTGGAAAAATAGTTGTTGAATAACGTTTTTGGTTTGGGCACTTAGAATCATGGGATTCTGTTGAAACATTTTCTGCATGTTCGAATTACATCAAAACTAATATATTGAAACTTTGGTTACGTCTGGAGTTAAGGAAGGGTTAGAATAAAATATTTTATTAACAGACATGAAAAGTTGGGAACTTCATATAATTTCTATAATATTTTTTTTTCCGGCACATCGACATAAATCTAGGCCATTAGCGCCGCCTAATAATAATTTCCTTAATATCTCGAAAACGGTTGTGAATCTTAGTAAGCATAAGGTTTCCATTCGAAAGCTTACTAAATGCTCTACAAAAAAGGTTCTGAAGAAAGTATTGATTAGGCGATGTCAATCGGAGAAATAAGTGCTTAAAACTTTGAAGTAATTGATTTCGTTTATTCGAACGGTTCGTTTTGTGTTTTAGCACTTTCCTCCGAAGGAAAGTAGCTATTGAGGTTGGACTCATGACGGAATTTTTGAAAAATTTCTTCAAATCTTTATCGATCCTACCTACTAGACACCGAAAATGACCCCCGTTAAAATTTATATATATATATGTGTATATATATATATATATATATATATATATATATATATATATGCATATATATATATATATATATATATTTATATATATATATGTGTCTGTTAACACGATAGCGGCCAGAGTTTTTGTTTTTTCGTCACGAAACTTGGTATATAGCATTCAATTAGCAAACGATTGAACGAGTTCGTTAACCACCAAAGTCGGTCCACCGGAAGGGGGGGTTTACCCCGAACCCAAAACACTAATTTGACTATGTCAGCCGTAATATTTGTTATATTTCAACGAAACTTGGTATTCGTAGTGGTAATATAGAGAGAAAAATGAGATATAAAAATGAACTAAATCGGTTCATTAGAAGGGGGGGTTTACTCCAGACCCACAATACCAATTCGCCACTACCAGCCGTGATTTTTGGTATATTTCGATGAAACTCGGTATTCGTAGTGGTAATCCACAGGTAAATAACTGTTGTAAAAATAAACTAAATCGGTTCATTAGGAGGGGGGGTTTACTCCGGACCCACAATACCAATTCGCCACTACCAGCCGTGATTTTTGGTATATTTCGACGAAACTCGGTATTCGTAGTGGTAATCTACAGGTAAATATGTGTTGTAAAAATAAACTAAATCGGTTCATTAGAAGGGGGGGTTTACTCTTGACCCAAATTCTTAATATACTCATACCGGTCGTAATTTCTGCTGTATTGTAACGAAACGCGGTATACGTCGTGGGTAATTCATGAGAAAGAAGTGTTGCAAAAATGAGCTGAATCGGTCAATCGGAAAGCGGGGGTTTAATTTGTAATATATTTCAATAGAAAAGCCCGTCAGACGTAGGTTCACAAAGCCGCCGCAAGGAGCGCTTTCTACCACTAGAGTGACTGTATCCTGTTCCTGCGTTAGATCAAAATACGATAATATGAGGTTTTTTGTATTTATTACGTAGTGTAATAGGTACCATGTGTAAACATAACTCTGGAAGCAAATTATTAATTGATCAGTTACTCATTACAAATTTAAAAGAGAACTATTCATGTTTTTATTTTATTTATGTAGGATATTTTAAGCAAATTGTTCTGGAAAGCAATCTACACTACCCAAATTCTGAGGAAAGTGCTTAGTTATGCAGCTCCTGCGTGACGGACTTTTTATTTATTGTTAGAAATATAGGTTTCAAAGAAAGAGATTCGATGACCTTCTGACTATTTCCAACTGCTTCCATGCGGGGGCCTTTCTGGGGTTGGCCGACCTATCCAGGTAAGATCACAAAACCTTTTCAAGAAAGGTCGAACAAAAATAATAACTGTTTCTATTTTAATCTTTCCAAATTAGACTAGGGATAATAACGGAACCGCGCTTTGATGGCGCAGTTCCTGCGAGTCGGACATTCTTATTTCTATCATACTTTTAATGTCTCCTTATTATTTTATCATGCCTGAGCCAATCAGTGTAACATCCAACACTGGAGCTGCACAAACCTTTGCACATAGAATATATTAATTGATTACCCGGCGACCTTTACCTTGCTTAAACTCATGATAAATACACTCACTCTACAAACTCAACGCAGTACGACTTCAAGAGTGGCCTAAGAATGACTTCCTTACGTACTCCTACCAATGCCAAATTGTAGATATACACACACATTTTATATATATATATATATATATATATATATATATATATATATATATATATATATATATACCTATTGAGTTAGCACCCGTAAAAGGCTATCTGATAATGAACAATTTCTTCATCCAGTACCCAGCACTCGGAATTATTTTCATGGTTTCGTCGATCAGGGGTTGGATTTGGGTTCACGGCTCATTTAGCCTTTAATGGGTAGCTGAAAATTGGGTGACCGGAGCATGGTATAGACCACAATATCTCCCTAGTAAGCCCAATGGACAAGAGTCACAAACCTCTGCAGTAACTCCTCGTTCGGGCTCTCCTAATTTATTATGGGACTGATTCTGATTAAATCTCTCTCTCTCTCTCTCTCTCTCTCTCTCTCTCTCTCTCTCTCACCCTCCCTCCCTCCCTCTCCCTCCCTCCCTCCCTCTCCCTCACCTCTCTCACTCTCTCTCTCTCTCTCTCTCTCTCTCTCTCTCTCTCTCTCTCTCTTTCTCTCTCTCTCTTTCTCTGTCTAACTGGCATATTATTGTTACCTGAGCAGAATACCACCGGTTTTGAGAGATACCCATCTTGATGATCAAGTATCTTGTGAATATGTAATCAGATCACTAAGTTAAAACAGAGTCTTCTGGTTCATACAAATCCCTCCTCATTTGAGTTGTTTCCCTCGACGCAAGCAAGAGCAGAGAGATTTTTCTCCCCCTAGACTATTTTCTCCCCCTAAAAAAGTAAAAGCAAACGAAGCTCTGCGGAGACGTGTAGCCCAGATCAAAAGCCCCTGGGGCTGACGTCTCCCTCCTTCCATTTCTCCCACGTCGTGTAATTCCTCAGTCTTGACAAACACTTCACTTCCAGCCCACATCCTTCTATATGTATTATGTAGGGGCTTGACACTAGTGGATACACCCCCCCTCTCTCTTTCTCTCTCTCTCTCTCTCTCTCTCTCTCTCTCTCCCCCCCCCCTTTCTCAGAAAAAATGTATAATACTAGTTGACTTGAAAACGTAAGCATATTTTTGAATATATTTGATGAAATATAAATTATTGTTTAACGATTATTTTTTTCTTATAATTTACTCTATAAAACAAATGAATTGGTGAAAGAATCATGTCAATATCATTTTTTAAACTCGATATAAAAAATAAAGCACTTCCAACCTATTTTATTTTATTTCTCGGCTCCTAAGGCGCATTGGACGGAACGCTCGGACACGTGTCGACACCAGAAAAAAATTGGTCCAGATCGGTGACCCCATCGCTATATACTCCCCTTGTTAGCCAAAGCTAAGTCTGAAAACAGCTTACAACTATATTCCACCCAGTGTTGGGCATTATTCGAATAAATTATTATTCGAATGATTATTCAAATAAATGTTTAGTGAACGATGAACAATTCACTAAATTGTCTTATTCTCTGGGTACATCATGAATTATTCACAGAATTATTCGTTATTCTTTATTTCCAGTTGGTTTACATTTTCAAGTTACATATGGTTCGGCATGTCAGACACTAGGTTATTAAATCTAATATCCTGGTGTGTGACATGCCGCACCATATGTAACTTGAAAATAAAATATATGATGGCTGAATAAAGCTATTACCAACTACCTACAACATCTTAGTCTTCAATTTGTAGGTAAATAAAATATAAACGTTATTCACTGAATAGTGAATAATGAATAAAAGTAATTATTCGTCATTCATGAATAAAATAATACATTTATTCATTATTTTGAATAATTTTTGGCCAATACTAATTCCTCCACAGGGGAATTCCAACTGGCAAAGATTTTGTTTAAATTGTTTCTATACCTTGCCTGACCATGTCAGGAATTTTGAGTTTTACCGGAGGCTAATGTAATCCCTGGACTTCCGAGCTCCCGTAATTGTCACCGTTTTTCTATGGCGAACCAATTTTATTTACCTCTCCTACCCCCTTAATCTGTTAGATTCCGTTGTTGCAGCATTTACACATCATTATCCATTATTTACATATATGTAAACTTAAATATTGAAATTCTGTACACATAAATTTACTAAATTATGTATATTGACAATGAATATTTAATTAGTAATATTTTTAGACATTTTAAATTCTGCTAACATTGTTCAATATTTTTGAGGCTGCTAATTCCATAGACATTCTAAATTTTTTAGTATCATTACTTCACTTTTAAAATTAATGTGGCTATCCTGTTTAACATATGATGTTCATTTCATTTATTTATTTAACTTTTAACGTCCATTTTTATTAACTAAGAATTTTGGGACGGGTTATCTACAGGTTACCACCCTTTCTAGCCAGGATAAGGCTGATGCCTTTTCTTTTTTCTAAAGAAAAGCCACCACCCCATAGTGGGAATCGAATCCACGACCTTTGGCACGGAGTGTTAAGTGCTCACGCCTTAACACTCATGGCCACCGGGCCTCCGAACATATGATGTTCATTTTATTTATTTATTTAAATTTAGAATTTTTAGGATGGGTTATCTATAGGTGACTACCCTGATGTTCATTTTATACAGTTCTATTTATTGTTTTAAATTTACGTAAAATTGTAAGTTTATAGATACCACCGTAACCCGTGTAAGGCTACAAATAATGTTAAGCTAATTGTTAAGGTTAAGTGAAATTATTTTCTTTTTAATGGGCATTAAAATTGCTTTTAAAATCATGAAAATGTCACGAAAAAGTCTTGAAATTGGCTTTCACAAAGGTAGTAGACACCCTGAAAAAGAGGCATGATATGTTTTTGTAAAATTTCATATAGCGTATTGTTCATTGTAATGGACATTTTCGAATAGACAAACCTATGAGGAGTTAAACATTTCCATCTAATTGAACGGTTTGTAGTTGTTGGAGTGTAGAATGGTTGGTTTGGCACTTGAAGGTGGTACATTAGGACTGATTGTTAAATATAATATGGGGATGGCTTTGTTTCTGTAATTTGATATTTCTAACAATATTTTTCAGATTTAAATGAATTTAATCAAACTTGGTCATGAATATAATGAATGATGTAGAGTTTAGTTTTGATTCTCGCTTTGTGAAGAATGAGCAGAAAGGAGAGTAAGACTGGCAGGAATGCGACCGGTCGCAACACGATGTCCTTCCAGATCCGCATGTGAAATTCAAATTTAAATTCTTCCCCCGCCCCTCGGAGGGGAGGAGAACGGCCACAAAAAATATATTAAAGAAAACAAAAACTAGAAGCAAACTAAGCAAAAGAGGAGCCGATTAAAATTTTCCATTGTCCTGCTGTCGGCATAAATAGCAGACGGTCGTGTTCCCTTGGGACTTGTCTCTGAGCCACTGGTTTTTGTATACGCCCCCGCTCAGCGCGACTTATGGCCTTCCTAGGAGGCGGTCACCGTCTCTCAATGGTCACCTCTAGGAAGGAAATAGAGAAAAATCGTGATCTTAGGCTACGGGAAATTCTAACAAATCGAATAGAGCAAGTAGAGATCCTTCATTGTGTAGTAACAAGACAATCTCCACAATCATTTATAATCCGTTGCGAAAACCAAAACAAGAAATTGTAAAAAATAAAATAAATTGTTACTTTCTTTGGGGATATAAAGATAATGAAACATAGGCTGCTTATAATATCCATTGAGTCCAAACATATAATACGATTATACAAATGAAGATTTTTTTTTATACATGAGTGAAGCCACGACAAGGGCGATTCATCATTTAAAACAATTAAATAAGAATAAACAATAGTGAACAATTTTTATCAAATTCCAAAAAGAAACAATTAAAAACATAATTTTCTAATACAAACTGCATTGACTATAAAGAAGTTACGAACTACATAGAGACAGATAGGGCAGTCAGTGTAAACGATTAAAGTCTTATGTTTATCAATTTAAAAAAAAATCGTTTTTTTCGCATTTGATACATTTGTATCGACGATATAACGACTCGTATACTTATATCTTGATTTTAGAACTAATGAAAATTACTGGTATTCTCGTATTACACCTTTTGGCAACCTCAACGGCTATCTTCATCTCATTGTTATCATTTTCAATTATTCGCACCTAAATTTAATTTAAAAAACACATATATATATATATATATATATAAAATATGAAAAACGGACCCTTAAGAGGCCACGAGATAGGCAAATACTATAGAGGTATCTGATTCAGGACCATACGGCACACTACGGAGATAGTGTGGTCAGTACTACGCTCTGACCGCACGATTTTCCCCTCACAGGTACCCATTAATAAATTAATTAAATTGGCCTCTGGAGGGTCAGGGAGGCCGATTCTAACCCATGAACGAGGACTCTAAAAGACATAAATAATTAGTACCCATGAACGAGGACACTAAAAGACAGAAATAATTAGTACCCATGAACGAGGACTCTAAAAGACAGAAATAATTAGTACCCATGAACGAGGACACTAAAAGACAGAAATAATTAGTACCCATGAACGAGGACACTAAAAGACAGAAATAATTAGTACCCATGAACGAGGACACTAAAAGACAGAAATAATTAGTACTCACGAGTTTTGAACTCAGTTCCACCAACATATTAGTCTGAAGCTCTACAACTGAACCAACCTCGCCCCCGTATAAATATATATATATATATATATATATATATATATATATATATATATGTATGTATGTATGTATATATGTATGTATGTATTTGTATATGTATATATAAAATCTATATATTTAAACTTATCATAAGAACTGAATCTTTTTATCTTTGCAAATTAATTTTTTTTTTTTTTTTTTTTATATGATTTCAGAAAGTATTACTCATTATCATTGTATACATATCCTCAGAAATAAAATAAGATCTCCTCTTGAAAATAATTTTCATATTACTTTCACATTTTTTTTTTTTTTTTTTAATATAAATGTATAATTTATATTTAATGCGATTTGTTCTTAAATTTAACATTTGAACGCTGATAAGTGTTAACACATTTATTCGTTTACTAATATTTAAAACAGCACAAATAATAGTTTCCAAATAATATTTAGTCTAGGATAGGAAAGCTCTTCATCTATGGAAGTAAGAACGGGCTGAAAAGGTAGAGCCAGATACGTCCTCATTCCTTGCTGGTCGGGAGAGGAATGAGTTCCGTGAAATCGAATCAAGAACTGAGCATGCGCGCACCCCCCTCCCTTCTTCTTCTTAGTGTCATTTGCCCTCACTAGATGGCGGGATAGGCCGTTTCAATTTTTAGCGCGGTTCCTTCCTCCCCTCATTGGGAGGAACCCCGCTTATAAGGTTGATCTCATAAAACAATTCGGAAGTGCCGACTAGAAAATTTTACTTTTCAGAACCCCTAGATAATGAAAATAACAGTGGTTCAAATTTGTGTCTATATATATATATATATATATATATATATATATATATATATATTTATTTATTTCATTTTGCCTCAATCCTACAGGATCATTGGCAGTTGTCAATTAAAGATAAAATAAGAAATAGTTGATATTTAAATAATAATGAAGGAAGATTAAAGTAAAATGATCATAGAATAAATAATAATAGCAATTATGATAATAATAACATATCAATTATTTATGATAATAATTATAATAAATAAAACTCAAATATAATAAAACATATGGGGAAAAAAGAATATATCTGATAATAATTTAATGAATATTAGTTTAAAAAATAGTAAAAGTAAAAAAAAAATTTAAGTTATAATTTTGAATATAAGTCGGTTCGTCTTAAAAATTTGATAAGTTTTTTTATGGTCTGTTCATTATCTCCAAGAATTTCTTCAATAGAAGATCCGATACCCAGCGATTTTCATATGGTAGAGTAGTTCCTGCATGAGACTAACACATGTTCTACCGTCAGAAGCTCCCCTACATCACAGCAGCATGAAGGTGGATATAGATTGAGGAACAGGTATTCATGGCAAAGTAGGCAGTGACCGATCCTTAACCTGCACAGAACAACTCTTTCCTGGCCGCAATATTGGCCCGATTTTGATGAAATATGGTACAAAAAACTTTCGTCCAATTTGAAAGGTCAAGTTCGTTATCCAGCAGAATCCGCCCGCTTCATATGCTTGCAAGTGCTCGTTTTATAGGCTTCTTGGCCTAGGAAAACGAATGAAACCATTTTTAAGGCGATAGCTTTAACCGTTTTCGAGAAAATTGGAAGAATAGTTGTTTTTGGTTTGGGTACTTAGAATCATGGGATTTAGTTGAAAAATTTTCTGCATTATCGAATTTCATCAAAACTAATGTGTTGAAATTTACTAATGTGTTGAGAGTCTTGCTTTAGATTGAGGAATTTCCGCTTCTAACCTGTGGGCGTTAACAATTTTCATGAAATATAAAAAAAAACTGAAAATGTAAACATTCTCCTTGTAGAGTCAGACATCTGCTTGGGTGGAGGTACTAGACAGGCTTCAGGTAGGTTTTATTGCACTTCATAAAGCAAGATGCATCCTAGGAGAGATGACAGATATTGTACCTGTAGGAAGTCACGCAGCCAATTGCTATAGTAGAAATATAATTATATTTTGTGGTTGTATGTGGTGTAGTATTCACATATTAAAAAATAACACTACTTTCTCATTTTCTTGTACAATTTTATTTTGTTTAATTGCCTTTAACCGTAAAATGAGTAGTTTAGTATTTTTAATTGCATTTAACACTAAAATGGATATGTTAGTAAAGCAAGTTAAGTAAATTAGAAACATATTCGTAGTAGAGTCTTCGTAGAGCGAAATTTGGGACGGTGGAAAGAGTAATTTCCGCTGAGGATAGTTTCTTGTGCCTTGCTGACAATCTTGCTTTTATTTGGAATATGTGTTTACATTAAGAATGATATAAACAAAGTAATAACTGTTTCTATTCTATGTCTACAAAATGGCACTTGGGATATGAACGGAACCGCGCTTTTTACTTTTTTCTAGAATTGAAGTTCTGAGTATCTGGAGGGCTGTGGTATTAAATACTGACACGTCTGGCGACTGAAAGGGAACCGTCTATTAAATGCAACCAACTACATAATGTAGCCAGAAAATACCTTTGTGTTCCAGGCTAGTCAGTAGCCTCATTTCTGAGCTGCGGAACAGACTGAGCCAAAGAAAAACGGAAATGTTGGTTTTCATTTTTGATAATATGTGGCCCAAGGAGCACAACTAAAACAGTTTAAAATAATTGCACTTTTTTGTGCTTCTTGATATTTTTTTCTTTGTAAATGCTTTTTATAAATTTAAATAAATTCGTTTTTCGTTTTAAACCTTTGTTTAGTCTTATAAATATACATAACCCTGCAAGTAATAGATAATTCAATTCAATAAGATTAAATTCTTCATTGGACAGGTATGTAAGGAATATGAAAAGCCACTATCTAATAACTATCGATAGTATCGATATATTTTAACAGATAGTTTCGGCTTATCGATAGTACTGAACTATCGACTATCGCCCATCCCTACTCCATATATCGTCATAAGATTGAGGTCATGAGCGGGTTTCCTCCCCGTGCAGGTAGAGAGAGGAGGTGCCTGCTATAGACTCCATCTGATTTCGAAAATGATACTATTTTTTACTCGATTATCCATTACTACAGGTTCGAATATTGCACTTCAGTAACAGCAGTTCCACTTTAGGCCGGGACATGACATCAAATACAGGATGCAAAGTGGTAGTTTCAATATTGCTAGGTGTACAGACGATAGGGGCAGATCCCTTTGCCATGTTAACTATGCGGTATGTCACCCCCACCCCTGTACACATGTCGCTGGTCCTATCGGTGGCTTGTCGGGACAACCCTCAACCTTGTTATGAATTAATGGACATTGTAAACATTTGTTCAATAGCCAATATTGAATAGTTCGTAAAAAAGATTTACAAATTAGCTGTAGAATTATAAAATAAATGTCTGTTACTTTGATTACGAGTAACAAAAAATAATTTCTTATCTTCGTGGACGGCGGAAGGTGAACAAATAAAATCTTCAACACTCAGTATCACCAACTTTATTTCATCCCTACATGTTTCACACCCCCATTGGTGTCTCTTAGAAGAATAATTAAAAAATAATTTTATCCATAGACTAAAAGAAAATAAACTTTTTCGTAAGAGCCACTCGATTTTTTTTTTTCAGTTTCACTTTATTGTTCAACCTTATGCTTCTGACGAAATGGTGGTCATTTTAGGATTCTGCTCCATAATAATTACCAATTACTCTTTTGTTGATATTTACAATCTGTACAAATATGTACAATAAGTAAATTTGATCAAACAATGGCAACACACTGGATGAGATGAGGGGAGAAGGCAGACATTACTGCTACTCCCGATGACTGTTCTGGTCTTATCTTATTTTAATGCAAAATTGGTTGAACTATGTACACTATTTACACAATTTCTTGCAATAAGTTGTCTCCTATCCAATGGCGGCGGAGGCGGCGAGGAGGATTATCAGGAATAACATTGGAAGAGAGGGATCTGCCAAAAGGATTGGGGTGGGCTGGGAGTTAAGAGAAAAAAATCAGGAATGGGGATTTGGCTAAATCGTGGACTAAGGGTGTATCAGTGTCTCATCAGGGTGGATAGTCAAGTTCCTTAATAAAAGAAGTTCGACTCCGGAACTGTTTCATCTTAGTGCGTTTCCATTCTTATCCCATTTGGAAAGCTTACAATTTATGCTTACAATCATGAAGAAATGTCAACCTATATCTCAACGCGAAGCAAGATCATAGGTATCAGAAAAGTAAAACTGACAGTATTCTAAGAGCAAATTATTTTCAAATTCGCTCTAGAAAAACTATTATAAATATGTAATCTAAGCAGAAATTATTCCATTTTAGCGCCGTTTTGTATAAATATCGCATAAGATTGCCAATAGATTCTTTGCATTTACTATGGTTCCGGTGGTGTTTCGAGGTGTTTAATATTATATGTATTTCCCTATTAAAATCCAATTCCCGCAACAAAGTTTATAGATATGACATTTTTTCATTGGATACGTCCAATTACTTTTAGAATGAGTCTCTGGAAGCCTAGTCACGCAAAATCGTAAGCTTTAAGCATTTTATCGCATGAATTTCGCCTAAAAAAACATTTGTTGATGATTCTGCTGGTTCACGAACTGATGTTTTCAATCCCAAGAAGTATTTTTCTACAAAATTTCATTAAAATTGTTTTGTTTTACATACATTCATACATACTTATAGCAATTATGTATGTATATATATATATATATATATATATATATATATATATATATATATATATATATATATTGTAAAGGCCTTACAGACGAAAAATTGTTTGCACTATTTTTTGTAACATTCCTTATTTATTTAGCGTTTCTAGCTCTTTTGCTTGATTTCAAAATACATTTTCTGAACTTAATTGCTTAACAACCATAACATTTGTATGTATCTTAAATTATTCGTTAATATAATTTTATTTAAAATACCTAAGTTCAATATTTGTACATCATTCCAGTCTTTTAAATACGTCAACAAACTGGCAAAAAAGAACAGAAAACGTGGTATGTTGCATTCATAGTGCTAAGACATGTGATCTCTTCGAGGTTTGTTTATAACGAAATATTACTTAAAATTCTAATTTTTATTGAAGAGTGCGGTTTGTAAGGAACAACTTTGCTTATGTAAATATCAAACAACAAAACAAACTGATGATTAGAGCCCGGAAGTTAGGCAAAATGCCTTTTTTTATCTGACTCCATATATTGAAGAATCAGATAGAAATAAATATGTTTTCGTGCATTTAGGAAGTTTAGAGACAATTTTTATTTTGCCTTTTTTGCCTATTTTGGCTTCCGTTGCCTATTTTAAGATTTAGAGCCTTTTTTGGTCGTTATGCATTTTTTTTTTTCATTTAAACATTTTAAAAACTACATAACGAATTTCCGTTCATCGAAGACAAAAAAGGTTGTACAAATTTAATTACATATTGCCGTCACAAATATCTATTAGAATGTTTATTTTCCCAACCCATGGGAAAATAAGCTCGGGTCCAATCGAACCTCTGTAAATAACAGAACCTTCCTTAGTAGAAGAAACGCACAAGCATAATGCATAGGAGGAAAGAGTGAGGATGAGAGAAGTACGTCTCCTTCGTCACACCCCTTTTGCTGTGACAATGGGTAATTACCTGGTATTCCGGATTTAGAAATGATAAGATAATGCTGAGGAAGTTTTTTCATTATGAAAAACATTTTTTTCTGAGAATGTCCATGACATTTGATACTTTGAAAAAGCATCTTGTTGTAGCTTGTAACAAGGGAAAGTAAGAGTAATTACACTATTTCTGTGATAATAAAGAAATGAATGAGTATTTAAAATACATTTTTTCATTAATAATGAGTGAGATTCCTCTGTGCCTGAATTCCTTATAAATGCCTATTTTAATTACAGTACTCCCTATTTTCAGTATTTTAAGTGCTTTTTTCCCTATCTATTTTAACCAAAAAAAAAAAAATGCCTAACTTCAGGGCTCTAGTGATGAGTAAGTTATCACGAATCGAGAGGGGAGTTAGCTATTAGTGATTGGGAAGTGAAGAGGAAAATGAGGCGATGGCTTTCAAAATAAGAGGTTTATTCTATTTCGTCATCAAATTAATTTATTTTCTAAAAGGTCTTCCCCCCTCACAGGAAAAACGTATATTTTGGAAATTCATTAAATCTCATCCATAATGAATGTTAGAGTGGCCTCGTAAATATTAATTTCCTAAAGTAATTTTACTAGCTCAGACGTTTTTTGTGTCCACGGAAAAGTTTCACGATACGACGGAAAGTCGAAGCCACAAATGAGCTATGACGTCACTATGTCGCATATTCGCTTTATACATCTTATGAACCACTATATAGCCATGTAAAAAAATGTTCACCATCTCATAGCTAAACATTCGGATATCTCTTTAGTGCTTCATTTTCAGAATGAATCTTCAAAAGTCCGAGGTGTGTAATAAACGCTGACGCTTGAATGATTCTTTTCCCTATGAAATTACTCGTAGAATTTTATATGTATGTATGTGATTACAGCTTGATTTATTTAAATTCCTTCTGCACATTCTCCCTCCCCCCGTATTTGGAGAGCTGCGCCCCCTGGCGGGGATTATCCTGCATTGACAGTCCGGGTTTCTGTCATGGTTGAATAGTTTTTGTGAATCGTCACTGGAGAGGGTTCCGACTCCAATCAGGGCCAGCTCCCCTTGAGGTACAATAGTTGTCATGGGATCAGCTTAAAATAATGAAATAGGGGTACTTACAACCCTTCCACGTGCTCCCCCCTACCCTTGCCTATATTATATACTTGGGCTAAATCATTTATTTAAGAATAAATTCTGTAATTATTATGTTTTAACTCATTATGTAGATTTTGGTATGTAGCCACTGTAATTTGTAAAAGCAGGTGAAGTATTATCAGCTTGGTTCACCAAAAAGAATAACTGCAGGACAAACTTTTATCAGTTTGGCTGACCAAAAAGAATAACCGCAGGACAAACTTTTATCAGTTTGGCTCACCAAAAAGAATAACCGCAGGACAAACTTTTATCAGTTTGGCTCACCAAAAAGAATAACTGCAGGACAAACTTTTATCAGCTTGGCTCTCCATAAAGAATAACTGCCGGACAAACTTTTATCAGCTTGGCTCACCAAGAAGAATAACTGCAGGACAAACTTTTATCAGCTTGGCGCACCAAAAATAATAACTGCAGTACAAACTTTTATCAGTTTGGCTCACCAAAAATAATAACTGCAGGTCAATCTTTTATCAGCTTGGCTCACCAAGAGGAATAACTGCAGGACAAACTTTTATCAGCTTGGCGCACCAAAAATAATAACTGCAGGACACTCTTTATCCGCGTAGTGCCCGATGAACACTAGCTGCAGGTCAGCCATTTATCAGTTTAGCTTCTCAAGAATAATAGCTACACTAAACGCTTAGAACCTGAAGAACAAGAACTACAGGTCAGACGTTTCTTAGCTATCTTACAATTATAGCCTGAGGATAGAAAACAAAAACTCAACGTGCGTGCGTGTGCGTGTGTGTGTTTACCCCGGAAGTAAAGGACACCACGTCCGTTTTTTATTTTAACTTGCCTTAAAACCATGTTCTTATTATGGATTATCCGATCAATATAATGGCATAGGAAGTTCCCTGGTGTAGTTGGGATTCTGTCCGTTAGTAGCGCTGATGGTATTGCGTCTTTTTTTCCTGTAATTTCCTCGCCGTAAGGTTTATTATGCTTGATGTTTATTTTTCATCGTTCGAGATATTTTTAGATGGAACGGCATTTTTCTCCAGCGGTGGTACTCCTCCTCACTTCTTCCTGGGTGGTTGCCAAGGGAATGACATTTTTCTCGAACAGTGCGCCCTTTCTACTCTCTAGCCCCAGTATTGGCGGACCAATGGCGTTGAAGCTCCCTGGTGTAGTTGGGATTCCCTTCGCAAGAAAAAAAAAAAAAAAAAACTTTACAAAAAGTGTCCGCTGGCGGGGTGGCCATGTACGAAAAAGAAAGAAGACTGTATGTTACACAGTACATTTCATAGTTTTGGAGCGAATTTTTATCAGTTTTTTATTTCCTTTTGTTTTTATAATTAGATTTAGCAGTAAAATCAATTTGCCAGTACAACAAGATGTGTAATACGAGAAATACATTTTGGTGTTTTGTAATGGTGGTTTCCGAGCGTAAGGCCGAGTGAGTAATGTCCGCTTCTGTAAGTTTTCTGTTTATAATGGCGCGTAGACATTATAGAAACGCACTAAGGTGTTGCATTTACGAACCAAAATTATCCAACTGATGCAAGTTGTTTGTTCAAAGGAAATCAACCTTTCTGGCGTATTCCAATCTAAACCCCGAACCAGCATTAACTTTTCATTTGGAGGGCATTAAATTGTCAAGAACAGTAGATCGCCTACTCTATGACTGGGAGAATACATGTTTTCATAACAGGACAACATGATGAAGAGGGACAATATAAATTCAGACGAGAGGAATAATAGGTTTTGTGAGGGTCCAAGAGAGTAGGGTGGTTACATGACAAAGGGTCCTGGAAGAAAGACCCATGGTCCTGGCTGTTGACATTGCTAGGGCTGTATTTCCATCAGACCCTTTCGCATGCTAATCCACGGGGAAGAGCTATTTTAATTATTTTACTTAGGGATCAGCCCTTATTGTTCCTTGTACTGACCGGAAGGGCTCTTAAACACATACCATAGTCTCATACTTTAATTACTCTCTTCCTCTTTGTATATTTTACCTTTGTTCTTTTACTTTTTTTTAGATAGATTCTAGGCTATTCTATTTTTTTTTTCTTTAGCCTATTTTCAAAGGTAATTCAAATGTAGGAAACTATAGATGAAAAAATTTCAAATCCTAATCGGCCTACCAGGTACAAAAATTGAACGTCACAAAAATGTATTAAATCATGGACACACACACACACACACACATATATATATATAAATATATATATATATATATATATAAATATATATATATATATATATATATATATATATATATATATATATATATATATACACACACATGTCCACAAAATAAACAGCCAAAATTCGGGAATCTATGCTGGATGAAAGAAGAAAGAAAAAAGAGTCCTTTGGCATATTTCTCGTTTTTGCTTTGTTTCCGAGAAAAACTCAAAAAACTAAAACTAAAAGTGATTAGGTATTAGGTAGGTTAAGTTTTTCAAGTATCTGAAGTCGAAAACCGGGAAATAAGGCGATATTAGGTATTAGGTAGGTTAAGTTTGTCAAGTATCTGAAGTCGAAAACCGGGAAATAAGGCGATATTTGCTCGAAATGAAATCTTAGCAAACTTAGCGTTATTGTTTTACGCGTCTGACATTAATGCTAACAAATATATGTATATGTTATTGCATTACTTAAGGCATAGTGGAAGTATAAAAGAATAAAACATGTATCTATAAAATATTTGCAGTTGTTTACTTTCCGATAAACATCCTTAGTTGCCATAAAATAAAAATAAAAATAACAAAAAAAAGTTTTGTGATCATAAATATTTCTATTTAAGGTGTTACATGAGGTAAACGATCTTCTACATGCTGATTAACGTGCTCGTCCTTAGTTATTTTATGAAAATTTATTGATATACAATTTGTGTACGAAAATGTAATAATTCTAGCCGTTTGGCCGTTTATTTTTCGGGACTCCCCTTGGTGTGTGTGCGCGCGACTGTGTGTGTGTGCGTGCGTGTGTGTATGCGTGTGTGTATATGTATATATATATATATATATATATATATATATATATATATATTCACTCACGTTGGTCGTATTATGCGTGCAATTATTGCTGTAGGACAACAATGTTCTTCGAATAAATTCTATTACAAATCTTTATGCTTCTTGAGAAGATCTCTCGCGCGAATACTTTCGGGATTACAAAAAAAAAAAAAAAAAAAAAAAAAAAAAATAGTCGACCGATGACATTGAGGAGCTGTAGATGATCGGAGCTTGGTCATATCTACTATATATTTGTCAAATACCACTCACTCACTCACTCACTGACCTATCATCGCCCAGCCCAAACTGTTTGACAGAAAATTTGAAATTTTGCATGGACACTCCCTATAGACCTTAGACGATCGCTAAGAAAGGAATTTTTGATATTCGAATTTTTAAGTATTTTTTGAGGGGTTTAAAGTTTTAGTTGGTTAGAGCAGCCAAATCTAGGTAGAATGCGTTGCTAGGACGATAAGAGAACAGCTGTTACCGTACATTATCTGTTTCATAGTATTATTTTTAATTGAGGTTAATTTCAACTACGATGGCAGTCCTTGAATTACTTGAAATAAACTGTCCCTCATAGAATTTAAAATTTAAGCCCTGGTGATGGTCCATCCGAGGTAATAATATCCCGAACCACTTAACACAAAAATTTAAAAAGTTTGCACAGGCAATCCGTTTAGAATGTAAACACTCGCTAAGAAAGTTTTTTTTTTTTTTTTATATATATATTCAAATGTTTAAGTAATTTTAGGGGGGTTTGAATTATTAAGAAGTTCCTCATCGGCGCAAAAATGGTTAGATTTTGATAACATTTGGTCCTTAAATCTTTCTTCTCATTTAAAACGTCAAGTTCATTGACCAGTTGAATCCGTTTACTGGAACATGGTTTTTGGAGCGAAATTTGTGCGAAAGATTCCTTAACGTAGGAAAACGAATGAAACCATTTTTTAAGCAAATTCTGTAGCCATTTATCAGAAAAATTGATAGAAATACTTTTCAAAACTAATTTTCTGTTTGGGTATTCAAAAACGAAGTATATAGAAAAAAATTGTATGAATGGTGATACAAAGTTTTCGGATATCAGTATATTTTCTAAAATATCTCGAAAACGGTTGGGAACTCGTAGTAAGTGGAAGGCGGCTATTCAAAAGGTTACTAAATTCTCTACAATAAGATTCTGTTGTAATGTTCGGTGGGGCGATGTCAATCGAAGAGATAAGTGCTTAAAACTTCAAATTTGTTAGTTTTATGCTTTTCAACGTGGATTTGTCTCTGTTTACCTAACTTTTTAAGCGGTTGTTGTAGGGTAACTTTAAAGTCCGTGCAATAATAAGCTGTACAAAATTATGTAGTAGCGTTAATTTTGATAATATCTTATTAAACTCAATATAAAAAATACTTATCGGCTGTGGTGAAGCACGGGTATTCAGCTAGTAATACTTATCGGCCGTGGTGAAGCACGGGTATTCAGATAGTAATACTTATCGGCCGTGGTGAAGCACGGGTATTCAGATAGTAATACTTATCGGCCGTGGTGAAGCACGGGTATTCAGCTAGTAATACTTATCGGCCGTGGTGAAGCACGGGTATTCAGCTAGTGTTAAATAAATGTAAATAAAATAACAAAAATGAGTAATATTTATTTACCATAGTTTCGGCTTGAATTACTAGTCATCAACTGTTCTCTCTTTCTTCCATAGGCCTGAAGATGGCATGGAATTCCAGCTGAAACGTGGGCAAATAAATATTACAAATTTTAATTATGAAATTTAGTTTTATTTAACACTTTGCCGAACTTTCATCATCTACAACTTCTAAAAAAAAAATAAATAATTATTAAATCGTATTTTATGTTTATAAAACAATACTCCTATCACAATTGTTGTGATTTCGGTTGTTCCGAAGATTTTCTCACAAACATTAGCGTTCTTCCTCCCAAGATCCATCTATAGCCTCGTTTTCGCACATGCGGCCTGGACTGAATTGAGTTGAGTATAGTTTGTCTCGTGAGTTTTGTTGTGAGTAAAGTATAAGTTGGGAGAGATAAATTAGGAAACTGTTTGTCGTGTCGAGTGTTTGTAGAGAAGGCCCCGATGGGAAATGCAAACAGTCCCCTACATCATGTTCACTGACTGCCTTGGGCAAATATATCGGACTCCTGTCCACACCGACCCTTCGTCGGTCCCTGCTGTGTTTGCAGGAAGGATTAAACTCCTGTTTAGTCCTTCATTGTATCAGGAAGAAGTCGAACCTGTCTTTTAGGGATTGCCTGTAATCATGATATATTGGGAAACCGCATCTTGGGCATCGGGTACGATACGAGCGCTGAGCGATAAGCGAAAAGCTTCAGAGTAACGTGGCTCACAATAATGCTAAGCTGGAGTGCAGTAGGAATGAGGGAGGACTGGCTACAATAGACATGAGCGACAATGTGAAGTCACTTGCAGGTTCCAGCCTGTCGCTCATCGCTCACCCCAGACATTACAATTTTTTTCGTCGCTCACCCCAGACATTATATTTTGCGTGCTACAAATAAGGCTACAGGGTCATTCCATGTCAAATCAACACACTTTTCGGACTTGATGTCTCAGATTTTCATGATTTTTGGTATGCAGTAATATATCATAGGCTTATGAAAAAATACCAAATTTCTGTTATGTATCACAATTATTTTGGATGTTATTAATTTTAAAAGATTTGAAATTTTATGAAAATGTGTCATATTTTGGCACCTTTGGATGTCTATAGGCTCGCAACCAGTGATGATATTAACCTGGTAATGGTCTCGTTTTAAGGCTGTTGAATGGGGCTTTAATATGATACGCCACAAAATAGGGGTTACAATTTTTAAAAAATAAAAAAATTTAAAATTTAATTTCTCAAAAAGTGGCAATTTTAAAAATTCAAGAAAAAATATCAAATACAGTTTGTAATGTCTTAATACATATAGCAAAATTCTATCATGAGATCTCAATGGGATCAGGAGATACAGGGCTTCAGAAATACACGTTCTGTAAAAAATACCTGAATTAAGATCGTTTTTGAAAATGTTGAATAGTTCAGTGAATGAAACAAGCAACACTTTACAATGAAACAAGCAGTGGCTATTACTTTTACACTTTTTTCAATCGATAAAGGTCGTATAGACACTTACCATCCTATGTTATGAGTAAAGTTAAGGATTAACAAATTAGTTCATCGAGACTTGAATCGTTGGAAGATACCTACACATTGGTTCACTTCACTAACTTGTAAACTGTATGTTCAGACAGTCTGTGCGACGGGGCGTACTTTGCCTATCGCTTCTGCAAAAGGGATCCATCAGGTGGTGTGCGCTATATTGAGTGCGATGGGCCTGAAGGATGGAGGAATGTAACTTGTTAACTGTATGTTCAGACAGTCTGTGCGACGGGGCTTACTTTGCCTATCGCTTCTGCGAAAGGGATCCATCAGGTGGTGTGCGCTATATTGAGTGTGATGGGCCTGAAGGATGGGGGAATGTAACTTGTAAACTGTATGTTCAGACAGTCTGTGTGACGGGGCTTACTTTGCCTATCGCTTCTGCAAAAGGGATCCATCAGGTGGTGTGCGCTATATTGAGTGTGATGGGCCTGAAGGATGGGGGAATGTAACTTGTAAACTGTATGTTCAGACAGTCTGTGTGACGGGGCTTACTTTGCCTATCGCTTCTGCAAAAGGGATCCATCAGGTGGTGTGCGCTATATTGAGTGTGATGGGCCTGAAGGATGGGGGAATGTAACTTGTAAACTGTATGTTCAGACAGTCTGTGTGACGGGGCTTACTTTGCCTATCGCTTCTGCAAAAGGGATCCATCAGGTGGTGTGCGCTATATTGAGTGTGATGGGCCTGAAGGATGGAGGAATGTAACTTGTAAACTGTATGTTCAGACAGTCTGTGTGACGGGGCTTACTTTGCCTATCGCTTCTGCAGAAGGGATCCATCAGGTGGTGTGCGCTATATTGAGTGTGATGGGCCTGAAGGATGAAGGAATGTACCTTGTAAACTGTATGTTCAGACAGCCTGTGTGACGGGGCTTACTTTGCCTATCGCTTCTGCAAAAGGGATCCATCAGGTGGTGTGCGCTATATTGAGTGCGATGGGCCTGAAGGATGGAGGAATGTAACTTGTTAACTGTATGTTCAGACAGTCTGTGTGACGGGGCTTACTTTGCCTATCGCTTCTGCAAAAGGGATCCATCAGGTGGTGTACGCTATATTGAGTATGATGGGCCAGAAGGATGGAGGAATGTAACTTGTAAACTGTATGTTCAGACAATCTGTGTGACGGGGATTACTTTGCCTATCGCTTCTGCAAAAGGGATCCATCAGGTGGTGTGCGCTATATTGAGTGCGATGGGCCTGAAGGATGGGGGAATGTAACTTGTAAACTGTATGTTCAGACAGTCTGTGTGACGGGGCTTACTTTGCCTATCGCTTCTGCAAAAGGGATCCATCAGGTGGTGTGCGCTATATTGAGTGTGATGGGCCTGAAGGATGGAGGAATGTAACTTGTAAACTGTATGTTCAGACAGTCTGTGTGACGGGGCTTACTTTGCCTATCGCTTCTGCAAAAGGGATCCATCAGGTGGTGTGCGCTATATTGAGTGCGATGGGCCTGAAGGATGGAGGAATGTAACTTGTTAACTGTATGTTCAGACAGTCTGTGTGACGGGGCTTACTTTGCCTATCGCTTCTGCAAAAGGGATCCATCAGGTGGTGTGCGCTATATTGAGTGCGATGGGCCTGAAGGAAGGAGGAATGTAACTTGTAAACTGTATGTTCAGACAGTCTGTGTGACGGGCTTACTTTGCCTATCGCTTCTGCAAAAGAGATCCATCAGGTGGTGTGCGCTATATTGAGTGTGATGGGCCTGAAGGATGGAGGAATGTAACTTGTAAACTGTATGTTCAGACAGTCTGTGTGACGGGGCTTACTTTGCCTATCGCTTCTGCAAAAGGGATCCATCAGGTGGTGTGCGCTATATTGAGTGTGATGGGCCTGAAGGATGGAGGAATGTAACCTGCGCTTAACTGTAATCATCACCATTATCCAGAACATGGACATTTTTTACCCACAAATACCATGAACATTTTTAATGCAGTTTAGGCGCAAATTTCAAATACAGATGCAAGATATTTGAAAAGGTTTTTCAGGCTTGTGCTGGCTGCTAGTCTTTTCATCGTGGCCCCAAGCCCATCACATGGTCCTTTTCCAATTGCTGTTTCTGAAAAATGCCATTCAGCCTTAGCTCGAAATGCTTGCTTTTGATTACACAAGTTAATGTAGTTTTGCTTATTTTCGTATTGGGTTGCAGAGCCATAGGAAAACTAGGAGAATTTTTTAGATCTCTTTGAACCTTGCATTACAGATATTCCCAGATATAACTTGGAACAGGTTGAAGGGTGCAGTGTTGAGGTTGTGACAGTCTGAACTAACAAATTTAATTTTTTGACTTCTTTCTATTTAAAATATACTACAAAAGGGTGAATGCTTGCCTCACTATTTGACCAATGGTATGATTGTGTCTTATCTTGCAAAATTATCGAATAATTATTAGGAGAGCCACAAATTACAGCCACTTCACCTTCCAGAAGATATTCCTTGGTATCCCTTAGAAATGCACTTTGCTGTGAAGTGATGACGAAGTAGGAAAGGGATCCCCGTTTTATCGGAGTAAAAGGGGTCTCCCTCTACTTTTAGGCCAATCAGCTTCAGTTTTTTATTTAAAGAGAGGTGTCAAAACATGGTACTATAAAGTAATCATTACATTTTATTAATTTAATAGAGCCCTGCAAACTTCATAGCAAAATTAGTAATTAAAAATTTAACTAATATGGTAGGTTATTTACAAAGCATGTGTATTTCTGAAGCCCTGTATCTCCTGATACCATTGAGATCCCATGATAGAATTTTGCTATATATATTAAGACATTACAAACTATATTTGATATTTTTTTGAAATTTTTAAAATTGCCACTTTTTGAGAAATTTAAATTTTAAAATTTTTAACATTTTTAAAATTGTAACCCCTATTTTGTGGCATATCATATAAAAGCCCCGTTCAACAGCTTTAAAACGAGACCACTCCCTGGTTAATATCATCACTTTTTGCGAGCCTATAGGCATCCAAAGGTGCCAAAATACGGCACGTTTTCATAAAATTTCAAATCTTTAAAAATTAATAACCTCAAAAATAATTGTGCTACGTAACTGAAATTTGGTATTTTTTGATAAGTCTATGATATATTACTGCATACCAGAAATCATGAAAATCTGAGACATCAAGTCCGAAAAGTGTGTTGATTTGACATGGAATGACCCTGTAGCCTCTAAATTTTAACCGATTTCAATGCACTTTTTTTTATTTTAATGAAATCTAATAAAATTTAGAACAACTTGGTCAATTCACATTCATGGTTTTGTTTCCCTTGTTTATTAAATTACGTGGAAAGATGTTTATAACCATCCAATGGTTATAACCTTCCAATGCTTATAACCTTCTAGCTACCTTTCTTATAAATAATTTTAAAATATGAATACTAATAAAAGAGTAAATTGGATGATAGTGAATATGAGCTTTTATTTTTCGGAAGTGCAAAGTATGGAATGACAGACGCAGTGATTTTAAAAATAAAATCATAACCAAAAAACTAGAAGAAGTGGTTGGAAACGCATTAAACATGCAAGGTAAGATATTTGTATTAACTAAAAATTTACAATATTTTTTTTAAATTAATATTTTAATTAAAAAACGTATATTGGAGTACGCGATGACTGAGACTAAAGGAAATTACAGCTGTGTATCATAGCCAGTGCCCGTCTTCTGCTAAACGCTTAGTCGTTCTGTTGCTCTCCGGCTTCTTCGAGCTTTCACTCATCCAATCCTCTTTGACCAAGCTAAGACCCTAGCCAAAGAAGACGCACCGACTAGAAGACAAATCACGGAGGCGATTGAAATCCAGATGTATCCGGACAATTTCAATAGAGAAGATGGACTCATCCTTTCCAACACATGGCGGTCAATCAATCATGAAGAGGATAGAAGTCAAGCCACCGACACAAGCTTATTGGCTCGTACAATCTCCGACCAAGACGTATAAAGGGAGCCAAGACCAAGGACGGACTCATTCCCTTACCAACCAGCAAGGACGAGTGAAAGCCCGAAGAAGCCGGAGAGGAATCCGGCGATATATTGCAATGGCAGGAGGAGCAATACCGCTGGAGGCAGACGCCGAATGACCAACACATTGAATTCCCAGCGAAGTAGCTTAAAAAACAACATATATATGTATACATATATATATATACATATATATATGTATATATATATATATATATATATATATATATATATATATATATATATAAACTTAATCCGCCTTAAAGTAATTAATTTGCTGTGAAATGTGCTTAGTTATGCTGGTCCTGTTCGATGGACTCCTTTATATTGCATTCGGATCTACATTTCCATTTGTTTTTGGATATAACCATCCTGAGCATGAGTCGGTCCTGAGTAAAGGACCCTAAGTGAATGAAATGTGTATTATCCTTGAATGAGATTGTAAGTGTAGTTGAATGAGGCTAGTATCTGTGACCGATATCAGTTAGCCGCTCATTCATTCCCTCCCCCTGCTATTCTATTACGGCCTGTTAGCCAGTGGGTTTGTGGGGATCGGAGTCTGTGTAATTCATATCTCACGGTCCACTCTCCACGGCTCTTCTGGATCCTATTGTACGTGTACTTGACTCGCATCGTCGAGTATCGGGTACTCATGAGGACCTCACTCCACCACTACAGGGGGCCGTCGGTCGGTCGGGGGGGGGGGGGGGCTTTACAGGGTGTTCTAATAGCATCATCATTTGACCGGGGGTTGGAAACCATAAAGAGATTATTGTTAAGAGGGATATTTTCATTATATTCTCCTTGGACTAATGCAATTTGAAGAATGAAAAACCTTCTTCGTCTTTGGGTCTTCGATGTCTCCGGCTTGTTATTCCAGCATTGACTTCAATGGTTTGTTTCGCCAGTAACTATGTTCCAGTTCACTAGATTACCCAATTGCGGCGATCGCAACTGTTTAATCTTGATCCTACAATTAAGTAGAAAATCCATTTATTATAAATTAAGAAACCGAAATTCTTGCTGTGTTTACATGTTTTTATTCTATTTTCCAATTACTGTTTTTTTTCCTAGGTTGAAGTTTCATGTTAGCTATTCAATCAATAATACAGATTAAAAAATATAAATATTTTCCCTCATACATTAATTATTTTATTCTAATTGTTGGAAAAACATGGCGGCAAACCCATCTTGAACTATTATTGAAATAATGCCACCACAAGCTACTGCGCGTGGTCCGAATTAAAGGAACTGATCGCATCGGGTTAAACCTGATTAGTGGACGTCCAATTTGCGCGAGATTTCCGCGATGCTTAGCCAACACCATCCGATCCCGGCCGAAAAGGATCTGTAGACTGTTCTTTTACTGACATTGTTTTCTGAACGAAATTGTCTCACCTTGAAGAATTTGTTGCTTATCCACAACACAGAAATGTTAGGGATCTTCAGGTTACCACCCTCTTCTAGCCAGAGTAGGTCTGATTTATTTCCTTTTCCCGAATGAAAACGCAATACTTCAGGGTTTATCTTGTAACGATCAGGAAATCCGGTCATCACTTACCGGTTGGGATTTTAATCTTCTTGGAATTTGTGAAACTCACCTAAACACGTTTCATAAAATTCATCCAATACTTGTCTATCTTCAAATTGAATCGATGAAGATCTAAACGTCTTCTTTTCAATAATCGGTTTTCTTCGAACGCATTCGCAATAATGACTAACTTCTCGTGTTTGTTCACCTCCAAAGAACTTTTCCCAGCTGATACCAATGGAGAGCCACGCTTGAATCTAAACACCGCTGAAGAGGCAGACATTGTCTAGTTTCGGTCGTGTGGTTATTAGAAGTACATTTTATATATATATATATATATATATATATATATATATATATATATATATATATGCGTTAAATTATTGCGGACGTTTATGCTTGAAATGGTATCCTTCATCGGGATCTCAAGCTAAATATCGTCAAAGAAGCACTCTGCTGTATGGTTGAATCTGAAGCCTAAACGTCGGCAAAATTATAACAACTTTTCTTCGCAATTTCAACGGTCATCGATTTCTTCTAAATAAACAATGTCGGGCCTGTTTGACCTTCTGCAGATTTTTATTAATCGTAAATATTTAAGGTTCATGAATTGAGGACCTTGGAAGAGTAAGGGCGAATCATAAACATCGACTTTTTTTATTTTATTTTCTCATTCAGAAAGATGTAGGTAACACGATGTAGGTTCGCCTTCTTTCTCTGGTTTGCCTTTAGTTCTCTGACAGTTTCAAGTTAAATTGAATAGCAGCATCATCATGAAAAATTCAATGTCAGATTTCAAGGGCCAATCTGAGGCCTGAAAGGTACCTCCTAGCATTTCAAGGGCCAATCTGAGGCCTGAAAGGTACCTCCTAGCATTTCAAGGGCCAATCTGAGGCCTGAAAGGTACCTCCTAGCATTTCAAGGGCCAATCTGAGGCCTGAAAGGTACCTCCTAGCATTTCAAGGGCCAATCTGAGGCCTGAAAGGTACCTCCTAGCATTTCAAGGGCCAATCTGAGGCCTGAAAGGTACCTCCTAGCATTTCAAGGGCCAATCTGAGGCCTGAAAGGTACCTCCTAGCATTTCAAGGGCCAATCTGAGGCCTGAAAGGTACCTCCTAGCATTTCAAGGGCCAATCTGAGGCCTGAAAGGTACCTCCTAGCATTTCAAGGGCCAATCTGAGGCCTGAAAGGTACCTCCTAGCATTTCAAGGGCCAATCTGAGGCCTGAAACTCCCTTCCTAGCATTTCGTTGCCCATAAATCACACGTAAAAATTAAATTAAAATATTGAATTTCAATTGCATACCTTTTTCGATCAGATTTACGAATCAGCATTCCATAGAGTAAACATTCGCCATAACTAGCCTGAAGCACTTCTAGAAATTTGACTTCGTTTTCCCAACATCCGGAATTCGTGATTCGCCCTTACTCTTTCAAGATCCTGAATTGTAACAAAATAAAACCATAATTTTTCTTATTATAATTTCTGAATTCAACTAGTGAATTTCGATAAATCACTTCCAGCTGTAATACTCAAAAGAGTTTTATTATGAGAAAAGTATGATATGTAGTAATGTTTTTCTTTTCAATATGGTTTGTGAACTTTGCATGAAAGCATGTGATGTAATGCTCTGGTCGAAGGATTCACACGTAAGGTCCATGCATTCCGGTCCCAATTCTAACACACCTTTCCTGGCAAATATAATTTTCGGTCAAGTTAGCAGTGACGTCTCTTCAGTTGCCTTTTCGCGTCAGGCGTTGCACAGAATTTTGCCAAGTCCTAACTATAAGAGAATTCAATGTCCAAAAATGAGGCCTTCCCTAAAGGCTTGGTTTACACCTGATTCTCTTGATTTTCGTTGAAACATCAACATACAAAGTAATTCTCTTGTCAGAGTGGGTTGAATTCAGCGCCATTTAACCCCCCCCCCCCCCAAAACCTTCGCTTTGTAACAAGAAACTTTAATGAGAACATTTCGCTTGAACTAACTCAGAGCTGGGGTTGATCCGCCAACGGTAGGATCACCACCTTCTAATCCTCTCTGTATTCTACCTTCATTCAATTTACTGCTGCATAACGATTTGTATTTCCTTATTAATGGTACAGTATATATTTTGTTAGTTGTACACGAATGCGCGATTAACGCTGTTCCTTTTTTTTCTTTTTTTCTTTTTTTACGGTCCACCGACAACTCTGCCAATAGCGCCGACATCCGTGTCGCGGCAAGGAACCTTCTCTATGAGCCTTGAGACGAGAGATATTCCTGCCGGGACTCGAACCCACTATCTCCCGCATGAGAATCTAAAGCGTTAACTACTAGGCCGCGAGGAGACCCAATTAACGCTGTTTTGACAAGTTTGATATTCTTTGCCCTCAGAAATATGTTTTTTTTTGTTGGCGACATTCGCGCGAAAAAAAAACAACGCAGATCTACAATTTTCGTTAATAGAGTTCCAGGTTCATGTTTTATCATTAATTGGAGGTGGGAATCTAATGCAACCATTTCAAGGCCATTTCTATAACTATTTTCGAAAAACTAGACTTTTTCTGGGATATTCGGATATATCATTAAATATCACTAACAATGAAATCCCCGTAGTAGCGAATCACTTGTAAATAAATATCACTAAAACTTGAATAATAACTTTATTCACTTTTTTGGATATATTAGCTAATTATAAATTAATAACTTTATTTTACAATACATTCTAGTAATCTCTTCGTTGTATTTACTAACTGCCCAATCTGCCTCTGTGTAGTTCGTACCTTTTTATAGTCAATGCAAATTGTATTAGAAAATTATATTATATCCATTTCAAATGTTTTCAATTGTTCACTATTGTTTATTCTTATCTAAGTGTTTTAAGTGATGAATTGCCCTTGTTGCGGTCTCACTAATGTATAAATAAATAGTAATTTCTTCACATGTTACTTGTTATACCTTTATATATATATATATATATATATATATATATATATATATATATATATATATATATATATAAATATATATATATATATATTATATTTTATTATATAGTTTTGTTTGCTTTAACGTTTCCACTATTCAGTCGATTTGTTCAGATTTGCCCTGTAACAG
This sequence comes from Gonocerus acuteangulatus, assembly GCA_946811695.1. NCBI lineage: Eukaryota > Metazoa > Arthropoda > Insecta > Hemiptera > Coreidae > Gonocerus > Gonocerus acuteangulatus. Next base: position 153,875,959 of record OX328123.1, on the reverse strand, counting down.
TGCTGTCGTAATTCGTCGAGTATTAAGGATTGTATGGTAGCTCTTAAGTATTGGACAAACTTATTTAGAATTTAGCGGATTGTGAAAGAGTCTTCTCACATACGGTGACAGCCTTTGTTATTATATCGTCCCTACCATGTCAAACTATCGAATATGCACAATCTCCTTTTTCAGATTCGTGATATTGCTCTTGGATTGTGGACGTTACGGCTTGTCGAAAATTTTTGGAACTCTAACCCCCTTTCATAACTTAAATAATGTATGGAATAAGACCATTTTTCTATATAGTACTACGTCAATGGATAGAATATGTTCGTTCTTTTGTTTGCTCCGCTTTGCATATTCGATAGTTTGACATGGTAGGGACAATATGTAAATAGTTCAACTACGTGTGGCTTATTCTTGTCTTTGCTACAAGTTTTTATTTATATAACAAATATATAGATAAAAATATTATTAAAATAAATGAAATATACTTTATCTTAATTTGCACACTAAGCCTTCTAGTAGAGCTAAGTAGTTTTTTTTCCTTCCCACGCCCCTCTTTACCAAGCCCTCTAGTGGATTAGTGTAGTCCGGCCATATGCTGTACAGCATGTCACCGCACGCTGCCCGCACAATGGCCTTCTAAATAACGAGCCTTGTGCTGTGTGTGTTAATTGCACCAGCCCCTAGTACCCCGTGCACCCTCGGAGCTGCTTCGCTCTCGTTCGAAAAAAAGTCCGTCACGCAGGAGCTGCATAACTAAGCACTTTCCTCAGAATTTTGGTAGTGTAGACTGCTTTCCAGAACAATTTGCTTAAAATATCCTACATAAATAAAATAAAAACATGAATAGTTCTCTTTTAAATTTGTATTGAGTAACTGATCAATTATCAATTTGCTTCCAGAGTTATGTTTACACATGGTATCTATTACACTACGTAATAAATACAAAAAACCTCATATTATCGTATTTTGATCTAACGCAGGAACAGGATACAGTCACTCTAGTGGTAGAAAGCGCTCCTTCCGGCGGCTTTGTGAACCTACGTCATGTGGGCTTTTCTATTGAAATATATTACAAATTAAACCCCCGCTTTCCGATTGACCGATTCAGCTCATTTCTACAACACTTCTTTCTCATGAGTTACCCACGACGTATACCGCGTTTCGTTACAATACAGTAGAAATTACGACCGGTATGAGTATATTAGGAATTTGGGTCCGGAGTAAACCCCCCCTTCTAATGAACCGATTTAGTTTATTTTTACAACACATATTTACCTGTAGATTACCACTACTAATACCGAGTTTTGTCGAAATATACCAAAAATCACGGCTGGTAGTGGCGAATTGGTATTGTGGGTCCGGAGTAAACCCCCCCCCCCTCCTAATGAACCGATTTAGTTTATTTTTACAACACATATTTACCTGTGGATTACCACTACGAATACCATGTTTCGTTGAAATATAACAAATATTACGGCTGACATAGTCAAATTAGTGTTTTGGATTCGGGGTAAACCCCCCTTCCGGTGGACCGACTTTGGTGGTTAACGAACTCGTTCAATCGTTTGCTAATTGAATGCTATATACCAAGTTTCGTGACGAAAAAACAAAAACTCTGGCCGCTATCGTGTTAACAGACATATATATAAATTTTAACGGGGGTCATTTTCGGTGTCTACTAGGTAGGATCGATAAAGATTTGAAGACATTTTTCAAAAATTCCGTCATGAGTCCAACCTCAATAGCTACTTTCCTTCGGAGGAAAGTGCTAAAACAGTAATTTTGTATCACTCAGCGATGGATTTACCAAATCTGTGATATTGCAAACAATATGTTTTTTAATTATTCTTCAACTGACCTTATTATTAATCTTCTTATTTTCGTGGTTGGCGGAAGGTAAACTAATAAAAACTTCACCACTCAGTTTCACCAACTTTATTACCTCCCTACAAGTTTCACAGCTTTTTTGGTGCCTCTTCATGGGAAAAAGTTACATATATAAAACCTACAGCCTCAACCTGCGGAGGATAACCTTCCACCAGTACGGCCACGTCTAGACTGGTCATGGTCTGACGGAATGCCTGAAGAGGCACCAAAAAAGGTGTGAAACATGTAGGGAGGTAATAAAGTTGTGGATGGAAACTTTGTGGTGAAGTTTTTATTATTTGACCTTTAGCCTACCATGAAAATAATATGTTTTATGCTTTAGAAATGTTTATTAACGCCAGAGGTGCTTAAGTGGGACGAATTTCTTAGAAAATTGAAAAAGAAAACGATATAGAGAAAAAATTGTGCCAAAAATAGGATCAGCATCCTACTTTTGGTACAATTTTTTGGATAAGAAATATTTATTTTACATGAAATACCGGTCGCATGTATATATATATATATATATATATATATATATATATATATATATATATATATATATATATATATGTATATATATGTATTATTATAATATTTTCTATATCTATTTTCCTTTTTAAAGGCCGTGAACAGCATTTACAAGCCAAGCTTTCCTTTCTTTTTTGTTAGTTAACTCCACTTGAGTATATTAAAAACATTTGTTCTTTGTTGGATGTCTCATTGTTTTTTTATTAATGTATATTAATAAACAAATTATATAGTAATTGACGAGGAATCAGTCGTTCGTCCCTTAGTGTTGAGTTCGCTCTTCATATCCACAAGCTTCATATATATATATACTTACAATTACATAGTTTAATTAAAAGAAAACGTTAAGTTTGTTAAGTATCTGAAGTCGACAAACGTTATTGTTTTACGCGTCTGACACTAATGCTAAGAAATATATGAATATGTAATTGTATTACTTAAGGCATAGTGGACAAACTTTTATCAGCTTGGCGCACCAAAAATAATAACTGCAGGACAAACTTTTATCAGCTTGGCTCACCAAGAAGAATAACTGCAGGACACTCTTTATCCGCGTAATGCCCGATGAACACTAGCTGCAGGTCAGCCATTTATCAGTTTAGCTTCTCAAGAATAATAGCTACACTAAACGCTTATATCAGCTTAGAACCTGAAGAACAAGAACTACAGGTCAGACGTTTCTTAGCTATCTTACAATTATAGCCTGAGGATAGAAAACAAAAACTCAACGTGCGTGCGTGTGCGTGTGTGTGTGTGTGTGTGTGTGTGTGTACCCCGGAAGTAAAGGACACCACGTCCGTTTTTCTATTTAACTTGCCTTAAAACCATGTTCTTATTATGGATTATCCGATCAATATAATGGCATAGGAAGTTCCCTGGTGTAGTTGGGATTCTGTCCGTTAGTAGCGCTGATGGTATTGCGTCTTTTTTTCCTGTAATTTCCTCGCCGTAAGGTTTAATATGCTTAATGTTTATTTTTCGTCGTTCGGGATATTTTTAGATGGAACGGCATTTTTCTCCAGCGGTGGTACTCCTCCTCACTTCTTCCTGGGTGGTTGCCAAGGGAATGACATTTTTCTCGAACAGTGCGCCCTTTCTACTCTCTAGCCCCAGTATTGGCGGACCAATGGCGTTGAAGCTCCCTGGTGTAGTTGGGATTCCCTTTGCAAGAAAAAAAAAAAAAAAAACTTTACAAAAAGTGTCCGCTGGCGGGGTGGCCATGTACGAAAAAGAAAGAAGACTGTATGTTACACAGTACATTTCATAGGTTTGGAGCGAATTTTTATCAGTTTTTTATTTCCTTTTGTTTTTATAATTAGATTTAGCAGTAAAATCAATTTGCCAGTACAACAAGATGTGTAATACGAGAAATACATTTTGGTGTTTTGTAATGGTGGTTTCCGAGCGTAAGGCCGAGTGAGTAATGTCCGCTTCTGTAAGTTTTCTGTTTATAATGGCGCGTAGACATTATAGAAACGCACTAAGGTGTTGCATTTACGAACCAAAATTATCCAACTGATGCAAGTTGTTTGTTCAAAGGAAATCAACCTTTCTGGCGTATTCCAGTCTAAACCCCGAACCAGCATTAACTTTTCATTTGGAGGGCATTAAATTGTCAAGAACAGTAGATCGCCTACTCTATGACTGGGAGAATACATGTTTTCATAACAGGACAACATGATGAAGAGGGACAATATAAATTCAGACGAGAGGAATAATAGGTTTTGTGAGGGTCCAAGAGAGTAGGGTGGTTACATGACAAAGGGTCCTGGAAGAAAGACCCAGGGTCCTGGCTGTTGACATTGCTAGGGCTGTATTTCCATCAGACCCTTTCGCATGCTAATCCACGGGGAAGAGCTATTTTAATTATTTTACTTAGGGATCAGCCCTTATTGTTCCTTGTACTGACCGGAAGGGCTCTTCAACACATACCATAGTCTCATACTTTAATTACTCTCTTCCTCTTTGTATATTTTACCTTTTCAAAGGTAATTCAAATGTAGGAAAGTATAGATGAAAAAATTTCAAATCCTAATCGGCCTACCAGGTACAAAAATTGAACGTCACAAAAATGTATTAAATCATGGACACACACACACACACACACACACATATATATATATATATATATATATATATATATATATATATATATATACACATGTCCACAAAATAAACAGCCAAAATTCGGGAATCTATGCTGGATGAAAGAAGAAAGAAAAAAGAGCCCTTTGGCATATTTCTCGTTTTTGCTTTGTTTCCGAGAAAAACTCAAAAAAAGTATCTGAAGTCGAAAACCGGGAAATAAGGCGATATTAGGTATTAGGTAGGTTAAGTTTGTCAATTATCTGAAGTCGAAAACCGGGAAATAAGGCGATATTTGCTCGAAATGAAATCTTAGCAAACTTAGCGTTATTGTTTTACGCGTCTGACATTAATGCTAACAAATATATGAATATGTAATTGCATTACTTAAGGCATAGTGGAAGTATAAAAGAATAAAACATGTATCTAGAAAATATTTGCAGTTGTTTACTTTCCGATAAATATCCTTATTGGATGTATTGTATGACGAGTTTCATTGAAATAAAATAAAACTCACGGACTTTTTTTATTTTTTTACGGCGCATCAACGCTTAGGACATTAGCGCTGACATCCAGGGTGCTGCGAGGAATTTTCACTGTCAGCCGTGAGATGAGAATATTTCTGCCGCTGGTGGGAATCGAGCCCACCATCTCCCGCTTATGAATCTAAAGCTTTAGCCACTAGATCACGGGGAGACCCCTGTGATCATAAAAATGTCTATATAAGGTGTTACTTGAGGTAAACGCTCTTTTAGGCGCTAATTAACGAGCTCCTCCTTAGTTATTTTATGGAAATTTATTGTTATTTAAGATTTGTATACGAAAAAATACTAATTATGGCGACAAGAGTCTTCTGTACGTCGCTGGCAGCCTCGGCAGTTACCATATGATGTATAGACAGTTACCATATGATGTATAGGCAGTTATCGGAACATCCGATTTTGTTGTCCTAAAGAATTTTAATTAGCCACGAACCTACATAAAAATGATAAAGGATTATATCGTTCGTAACATGTCAAACCATCTTATATGAAAAATCTCGTTTTTCAGATTCGAGACTTTCCTCTTGCATTCTGGACAATACAACGATAAATTATCGAATAAGACCATTTTTCTATTTATTACTTCGCCCATGTATCGAATATGTTCGTTAAGTAGATTGTTCCGATTTTCATATTCGATAGTTTGTCATGGTGGGGGCGATATGTCGATAATGCTTAGCCGTACATTCATTTTTTTAAGCACAGAAGAGACAAACAGCAGGCTCATGAATGCGTGTGAATGAATGAATAAATAAATTAAATATATTTTTCCTTCAAATATAATATCAAAATCTAATACACCTAATACAAATAAAAATATAAATAAATCAAAACATAAATCACACTAATAATTAAATTGTTCTATATTGGCCCTGAGATATTTGCAGAGCACTTCCTAGTTTCTCCCATTTAGTTCTTTCTCTAACTCTTCCTTACTGAAATATGTTATGCTATCATATTTGAACCTAAACTCCTTCAGAACAGGACATACTGCAAGGAAATGGAAGGTACTTCGTCTAGTTTCAGCTTGCACATGGAACAGCGGGACCTTTCTCGTATTTATTGTCGTAATATGTGAGCCTAAACTCCTTCAGAACAGGACATGTTGCAAGGAAATGGAAGGTACTTCGTCTTGTTTCAGCTTGCACATGGGACAGCGGGACCTTTCTCGTATTTATTGTCGTAATATGTGAGCCTAAACTCCTTCAGAACAGGACATGTTGCAAGGAAATGGAAGGTACTTCGTCTTGTTTCAGCTTGCACATGGAACAGCGGGACCTTTCTCGTATTTATTGTCGTAATATGTGAGCCTAAACTCCTTCAGAATAGGACATGTTGCAAGGAAATGGACGGTACTTCGTCTTGTTTCAGCTTGCACATGGAACAGCGGGACCTTTCTCGTATTTATTGTCGTAATATGTGAGCCTAAACTCCTTCAGAATAGGACATGTTGCAAGGAAATGGACGGTACTTCGTCTTGTTTCAGCTTGCACATGGGACAGCGGGACCTTTCTCGTATTTATTGTCGTAATATGTGAGCCTAAACTCCTTCAGAATAGGACATGTTGCAAGGAAATGGACGGTACTTCGTCTTGTTTCAGCTTGCACATGGAACAGCGGGACCTTTCTCGTATTTATTGTCGTAATATGTGAGCCTAAACTCCTTCAGAACAGGACATGTTGCAAGGAAATGGAAGGTACTTCGTCTTGTTTCAGCTTGCACATGGAACAGCGGGACCTTTCTCGTATTTATTGTCGTAATATGTGAGCCTAAACTCCTTCAGAACAGGACATACTGCAAGGAAATGGAAGGTACTTCGTCTTGTTTCAGCTTGCACATGGAACAGCGGAACCTTTCTCGTATTTTTTGTCGTAATATGTGAGCCTAAACTCCTTCAGAACAGGACATACTGCAAGGAAATGGAAGGTACTTCGTCTTGTTTCAGCTTGCACTTGAAACAGCGGGAGGTTTGCCATGAATGCATGTGTATATCTATAAATAGATGTGCTTCGGATAAACTTCGGCTCAAAATTTTATTATTTTCAAAATGTCTCTTGTTGTATGTGGTCCTAAATGACGAGTTTCTTTGCGAGGGAATAATAGCTTGTAACTACCGCCTTGTTTCCCTTCTGCCATTTGTCGATTAACCTTGACTCTTTCTTTTATAATAGTGTGAATGTATTTAATATTATTATTGTTGTTATTATTTATTGTTCTACTATAGATACAAGAGAAATGTGTATTATGGAGAAAGGACTGATGTTGATTGCTGTTCAGCAGTATGAAGAAGGAGCCATTGTTCCTGTCTTTCATTCTCTCCCCTACCAATTCTAGGGGGGGGACCCCTTGTTTTAGCAGAGTGGTCTATAGGCAAGATATCGCTCGTGTAGTAGTTTCTCTTTTCCTCTTTAAGTTTCTTTTTTCTTTATTTTTTCAAAACGGGGGAAAAGTCCTGTCGTTTATATTAATTATAAAAGAGAGAGAAAAAAAAGGAAGATGAAAGAATCTGCTTCCTTCCAGAAGGTTGAATTTATTTATTTCTCTTTTCAAAATATTAAAATATACTTTTAGTTTCAAATATTAGTTTGCTTTATGATACATCCTCTTTAATGGGTTATATTAATTGAATTAGGTTTACAGCATGCATTTTTTTTATTATTTTAATTTTGTTAGTTATTGCCAAACGGTTTCATACGTTTTTTTCGGGATTTTTTATACTTGGAAACTGATATTTATATTTCATTTTTTACGTCAGAAATATTTGATAATATTATGACTTTTATTTTTTTTTTCATTTGAAGGTTTAAATTAATTTTCCATGTAATAAGTTCTAAAGAGGCTATCAATAGTGGCATTTATGGTTGCTTTTTCGAGTAACAATCAGGAGGTTTCCCTTTAATGCTGGAATTAATTAAAAATGGTGGTTTTATTGTGTGCAAACATCAAATAAACTAATATCTGCATAATGGCTTTATTCTGATTTATATCCTTTTGATATGATCTCTCCTTGATGGAAAAACTAAGCAATACTCCAAACCTATAAATAAATAACATATAACAATAGCATGCCCATACCTCGCTATACAAAATACAATTACAGCAACCGAAGAATCCCCTTTGGAGCCTAACTGTGTAATTGCTTTGGGACTGATTGGCGTCGTAATTCCTGTAATAGTTTTGGCTTAATTTCTTTGGTTCTTGCTCATGAAATGAAAAAATTTTATTCTTATTTCGAGACACATGTCCCATAGAAATCATTTCGAATTTAGAGAATATTGAAAACTACAGCTTGTTTATAAACTAGTGATTGGGTACTTGCAGGGATAAAAAGTTGTGGCAGAGTCGGGATTTAAAGGTTTCTAGGTAATGGCGGACAGACAGAGGTAAGGAATTCCATAGCGAGGTGGCAGGGGTAACAAACAATATTTCGAATAATGCAGAACGGTGGGAAGAAGTATAAAGATCGGAAGGACGAAATCGGGTGTTACCGGTCTGAACAGAGGATTTAAATTTAAGGAATTGAAAATATAAGAAGGTCTTCGGGAACTGAGCGAGGAGGTACTGTTGACGATAAAGAGGGAATAGCCAATTTATCACCTGGTAGAAATGTGATATGTAGGAGTCTCTGGGGATCCCGAGGATAAAACGAATGAAACAGTTCATGTGGCGTTTGAGTTTTGCCTCGAGATCGCCAGAAAGTCCACCGTACTCCAAACAACCATAGTCAAACTGGGGAAATAAGAGTGAGGCTTCGAGGAGTAGACGGGCCTTTGTCGGCAGGAGATGGCGGGAGAGGTTGAGCTGTCTCAGGATAAATATGGATCGCCGGGAAATTTGGTAAATATGATTTTTCTAGGAAATATTTGATCAAATATGATTCCAAGGTTTTTAACTGATTTACAATACTTTACAGGGCTGCTTTTGAGATAAAGGACTGGAAAAGGGGAGATGGAACTTATGAAGGATTGTGAGCCTATAACTTATGAAGGATTATGAGCTTTGGTTTTATCCGGATTCAGGAAAAGATTATTAGCTGTGGCCCAAGCATTGATGTTATTAAGATCTACTTGCAGCTTGTCTACAGCATCTCGTAGCACAGAGGGCTTAAAGTATAGGTAGATATGGGTATCGTCAGCGTAAAGATGGAACTTGGAATGAACTATGGAAAGAGGAAGATCATTTATGTAAAAATAAAATAAAGAAGGGGATAACGAGGAGCCCTGGGGTACACCACGGGAATGAGGAAGAGGGCTAGAGGGAATGCTGTCGGGGATAACCACGTATTGGGATCGATTGGACAGAAAGTATTGGAACCAGCTAATAGCACTCATCTTCCACTGCCTTGGTTCTCAACGGTGGTGGTACATGTTTCACGGCACTGTGGTGTTATCTTGCCTGTTAAGTGTTCGTATTTTCTCTATGGTTTTATGAGCTTAACTGTGTCATCTATCCTCTACTAGTTTTATACTCACGATTGTCGTTATTTTCTGTGTGTAATTAGGGTTTCAACGATGTTGTCCATCATTTATTGGTTATGTAATCGCAATTGTTGGTATTTTCAGTGTGTATATATGAACATAAAGGTGTCTTCTATCATTTACTGGTTTTGAACTCCCAATTATCGATATATTTTGGTATTGGATAGTTTTTTGTATTTATAGTAAAACGTTGTTATCTTGAAATACATGAAAAATGCCCTGCCAATCCACTGAGATCCTTGCCTCTTCAAAATTCAAGCCCGACAATAATTACTGTTTTCAGACTGTCCGGTCATCCAAGAAGACCCCTGATTGATATTGGATGGGCGTGTGATGAGGGAACCCCCTGTTTGCCGGCTATTAGTAGACAGATCGGCACCGAGTCCATTGTACTCCCTTACAACTGGTCTCCATACATCTGCTCTCTACTACACACTACCCCAGAGGGGAACAGGTCCCATTCATTACTTCCAGCTAGTTCATTCATCTCCTCAAACATCGGCTACTGGATATGCCTTACCTTCCCGGAAGTGATTTTCATTTCTCAATAAATCGTATATTGCAATGCATACTCCCACCATATTCACTGTCCAATCAGAGTAAGATCACGATAAAATCCGTGAACCTCTATAAATTATTTATTTATTCATTTATTGAGTGCATTTCACTCCGTCAAGCTCTTAAAGCGTCCTCGTTGGAGGTTAGTTCTCACGAAGCCATTAAAACGCAAAACTGTATAATGTCATTTGAAGTCTACGCTAAGCCTCCTACAGGCATTTTGAAGTCTCTAATTCTGATATCCGATGAACCAATTACCTATTCACTTTGAAGAAGATTCACAATTATTTCGCCATTCTGAACACATTGAGACGACCCGTACATTTTTTCTGGGTCCCTGCACACAGAGGTATATTTTTTTTTTTAACGGCGCATCTAAATCTTGGCCATTAGCGCCGGGCTATCTACAGGTTGCCACCCTTTTCTAATGCCAACAGCACGTGGTCGGTCACCCATTCAGGTACTGACCACGCCCGACGTTGCTTAACTTCGGTGATCTACGGGAACCAGTGCACTCAACGTGGCTATGGCCGTTGGCTATAGAGGTATAGTCCGCATTGAGACAGTAGTCAAAGCCACCAAAGAAGCTGCAAGAATGGAATTGCCTTCACTACACATTTATGAACAAGAAGATGTCAAAGCTAGGCTCAGAAGAAGAATTCACAACCAATGAGAGTCTACTTGCACAGAAGTTCCTCACACAAACAAATTGAGAACCCACAACTAAACCACGGAGAAGTACCGTCAGAGGTAATAGACATGAGAGGTGGTTTTAACGAGGATGAGAATAGGCCACACAAACCTTACTGTTGTCCACATCATAACGAAGAACCCTCATCCTATGTCTGAATTCTGCCAGGTCCCTCTAACTATTTGCCATATCTTGAAGGCTCAACATTCGATAGATACTTCGGGCTTCCGGATAATCCACGAACTGCTGCAGTGCTCTTACTGGACTCGTCCGAGCAGATGTATAAATTAAAATATTATACCTTAAATAAAAATAAAAATAAATTGATAAAAATGCATTGATGCCCAAAAGGAATGAAATCGCTAAGTAAGCGGAACACTATTTTAGAATAATAAAGGGACCTTAATTCTAGTTAAAATATTCTAACCATTAATTATGAGAAGCCGCCAAAATGTGTTGGCTCATAAAACTGACTAAAGAGGAAAGCAAACAAGGTGTCCATCGATAGAAGGGAACCAGTCCGAAGCTCAGACTAACCGGTTCTCCAAGCCGCGGGGTTCCCTAGAGCCGGTTATCCGTCGACACGCGCCATGTATAATTACCATGGCTACATTATCACCACATCCATACCGCGCATGATCGTTAGCGTATCCCCCTTTAAACATGGCAATGATAAGCGAGTTAGGTGGGGAGTTATTCCCCTCTTCTATGCCCGTTATGGGTCCGATATTTATTCATGCACAAGGCTGCCAGCAATTGGACCGACGATTCTCTGTGGACAGGACTTCCTATGAATACGCAACCATTACATGCATCGAAAAGTAAATACTTTTACTGCCCCATGAAATTCGATGACTTCTGACGTTAATAACAGGGGACTAATAAGTTGGAGGACCTGAGTTCAAATCCCGAGCAAGCACTAAAGATTTTTTCTTCTAATGTCTTCACTCATGGGTTGAATTCGGCCTCCCTGACCGTCCCTAGGCCAACTCAGCCTTTAATGAATTTATCAATGGGTACCTTGTGTGCTAATGACTTAGCAGTCGAAGCAGCCAATGGGGAAAATCAGGCGGCCGGAGCATCTCCCTAGTGTGCCGTATGGTCATGAATCAGATACCTCTATAGTATCTGCCCCTCAGGGCCCCCGTGGCCTGTTACGGGACTGATTTTTTTTTTTTTTTTTTTTTTTTTTTCTTCTTACACCTTCATCGATTCTAACTACCAAATAAAGAAAATAACTCCCGTTGCAATTTCTTCACACACACACAGACACGTCTGCTATCACGATAGCGCAATATTCTTTATTTTATCGCCACGACAGGAGATGTACCCATAACATACGCTTGAGCTTGTTCAAAAAGCTCAAAATCAGTCCATCTGTGGGGGGGGGGCTGAATTACTTTTAACCCAAATTATAAATTTTCCCGTACCGGCCGTAATTCTTGCCAACGAAGCTCGATTTTTTTGTATGTTACATCTACCTACCAAGAAAGGTGTATTCCGAAAATAACCGATATCGTTCTATTACGAAGGAATGGAAAAAAGAAATTATTAATTTGCCCATATAGGACATCTTCATTAATTTATTTGAGCTAAAATTGTAGATAGATTAATACAGATTTAAAACTTAAATGGGTAACATAGACTGTTTTTTTTCGTTTTTTAAGCCCTTTTCTCCTAAGGGAAGTTCCTATTAACTATAATATTTCCAAATGACATCTGAGAAACATAAATTTTTAAATTTTAACGTACATTTATTATTGACAACGAATTTTAACCTGTACTGGTATAACTCATGTTACTGGTAACCTTTAGTTAACGGGTTATCTCTTTGTTGACACTAGTCCGGAGTGCCCCAGAGTCATGAAACATTATATTTTGATTACTTATCAATTGATGAATAACATAATGCATAATAGCCTGACGGGAACCGAGCTGTAATAAACTGCACAAAATTATATACTAGTGTGAATTTTGATGATACATTATTTAACGCTATAAAATAACTACTTATCTGCAGTGACGAAGCACGGGTATTCAGCTAGTTCTACACATTCTTAACATATAATTATTTCGCAAAAAAAAAAAAAAAAAAAAAAAAAAAAAAAAAAAAAATCATTGATTACTTCAGTAAATTAATATAATTTCGTTTTTGTTTTATTTACTGGACCCAAAGACTGTTATCATCCTTTTGGCGCCCGGAGCGGTTCAAAAGAGCGAATGTTATGGAAAACATCAAATTCCTTGGTTGTATAGAGGTTGAAGAGATCCCTTTGAGATGGACACGGGGTTTGTGTTGACGGTCAAAGCACAACAAACATATGGGCCTTCCTTTTGATGTCTTTTTTTACACTCCCAACGCCGTATCGCTTTCTCCTCTCAGCTTTTTATCTATTTCTGCTGTCTTGATCCGTTCCCAATTTCGCTGCTCGCTATTCCAATTGTTCATAAATGTAAGTTTATTATGTTGAACTTAGGCCTTGTGCTTACGCACATCCCCCCCCCCCCAAAAAAAACCTTCTTGCTTCTTCCTTGCCTGGTGAGGGATGAAGTGATTTTGACTAGGCTTCGTATTGGACACTGCCATCCAACCCATTCTCACTTAATGGAAAACAAGCTGAGACCAACCTGTGCAAGCTGTAATGAGACTTTGACAATTTGACACATACTGACATATTATAGGCCTATTGGCTGAAGGTAATCCATACTTTGACACAACTAAAAAATTTAAGACTTTAAACATATATCACAAAATATAAACATTGTTCATCCGAATTTACTTCTCCGCCCCTACTTTTTCCTAATTTTTAGTTTAGTATTTATTTTGTGTGTATATATATATATATATATATATATATAAATATATATATATATATAATATAGCAGTATGTATTTAAGCATATTTACATAACATAAAAACACTCAAATAGTATATATATATATATATATTTATATAAATACATACGGATCTATTCGTCGGTTCGCACTCTTGTAAGCTCAAAAATTGATGGAGTTTGATGAAATTAGGTAAAACAATACGTGTTTTTTTAGGGGTCACCCCTTGGTCTAGTGGCTAGCGCCATAGATTAATAAGCGGGAGATGGTGGGTTCGATTCCCACCGGCAGCAGGAATTTTCTCATCTCACGGCTCCTTGGGAGAATTCTTAATTTACTTGAATTCTATTATTTAATTATATAATATAATTTATTAGAAAAAAATAACTAAATTCATTTGAATTATATGATTTAGTTTACTTAAATTATATAATGAAATTCACTTGAATTATTTTAGAATTCAATTTATTTGAATTATATAATTTAATTTAATGAAATTATAAAATTAAATTTACTTGAATTGTATAATTTAATTTAATGAAATTACATTATTAAATTTACTTGAATTATATAATTTAATTTACACTATTTTTTTTGTTTACTTGAATGATATAATTATATATACTTAAATTATATAATTTTATTAAATATATTATAAGTAATTAATTTAATTACCTTATTTATATAATTATATAATTTAAACTTAAATTTTGTCCTAGTAGCCTAATATTCCTAGCCCTGGTACTTCAGTGTTTTGTATGGATTTCACTTCAAACGTGCATTTTATTATTCTATTAACTGTTTTATGATCTCAAGGAATTTACTAAATCCTTTGAAATTTTCTGATTTTTATATATTTTAAATAAAGGGAACAAAAATTATTTTCTGATAGGGTGAAACTTCCGTAACAATGAGATGATACATAAATAATCTCATTTTAACCTCTTCACTATTTTCAAATGTTATTTAAAACTCCTTTGTTCTTCTATGATATGAGCCCCGTTTATTTGAGAGGTTTTACTCGAAATTGGTTTCTCTAGGCCCAGTGGGGTAGAAACAGCGGGGAGGGAGGCTGTGGGCCCCCAGACATTCTAGGGAAAACTCCTTTGTTCTCCTGTCAGCCGCAGTCGCTCCTCTCTTAATTAGCTGTGGAGTAATTAGCAAAGAGAAACAGAAATAGAGAGAGGAAGTTGGAAGGAGAGAGAGAGAGTGGTAGAGGGGAGGGCGAACGAAGGGGTAAAATGGAGAAATAGTGCGACGAACACAAATACAGAAATAACGGCTTGTTTGTGTGTGTGAGAGAGAAATAGAGAGAGAGAGAGAGAGAGAGAGAGAGAGAGAGTGAGAGTGAGAGAGAGAGAGATGGTGAAAAGGAGAGAGGTCTAGTTAGACAACCCTCTAGCGTCGCGCTGCCCCCCCCCCCCCCCGGCAGACGTTTCAACTAGGCACCGACAATTATTATCAAGAGAAGTCTTGTCTCGCGACTGAATTATGATGGATTGCATGGGAAATGTCGCTTTTTGCTCCTTTTCGTATATGTCATCCCTCGCTTTTGTTATTTTTCTCCACTTTTCCCCCACTAAAGCCAAAGCAGGTCACAAAATGTTTGTCTGCAGGCTTTGAAATATTGCAGGATTTCTTTTGAATTCTTTCTTCCCTCTGATGCATTACGTTGTTTTTTTTTTTTTTTTTTTTTTTTTTTTTTTTTTTTTTTTTTTTTTTTATAAATTTTATTTACACATTTACAATGCAATCTTCTTCTACGTTTTATGCCTACATGAAAGTGTTCGTGGACGTATGGATTACATCCTTCCCTTAAGTCTTTTTCATAACAATGTAGAACGAAAATGTGGGCATAATTCAATTTTTCTTCTGGGAACAATACGACACACTGATAGAGGTTGTCTACACCCCGCAATTCCAAGATATGTTTCTATTGTATTGAGGTTGGATTCGTAAAAAAATATTTTTACATTTTTCTTATATATATATATATATATATATATATATATATATATATATATATATATATATATATATATATAGAGGTAAGTAAAGATGGAATGGTTGGGATTCGGCTAAATAAACCTCAATATGATTTTGTTTTAAAAAAATCTATATTTCGGACGTTTCGGCTACTCATTGGTAGCCTTCGTCAGCTAAAATGACAAAAAAAAAAGAAATTAATACAAAAACAAAAAAAATTTATAATTGTGATAGGTAACAGAACTAGATACAATTAACTTAAAAAAGAACATATCGTCTTAAATTCTTAGAATGAGTAGAATGAAAAAGTAAATAGGTACAATAATTGATTTTAATAGTAATTAGTAACATTAATTAAGTAACATTAATTAATGTTACTAATTACTATTAAAATCAATTATTGTACCTATTTACTTTTTCATTCTACTCATTCTAAGAATTTAAGACGATATGTTCTTTTATAAGTTAATTGTATCTATAGTTCTTTTACCTATCACAATTATAATTTTTTTTTGTTTTTGTATTAATTTCTTTTTTTTTTTTTTGCCATTTTAGCTGACGAAGGCTACCAATGAGTAGCCGAAACGTCCGAAATATAGATTTTTTTTAAAACAAAATCATATTGAGGTTTATTTAGCCGAATCCCAACCATTCCATCTTTACTTATCACCTCGACGGCTAACTATCTAATCATCATGATATATATAGGTAGTTGGTAAGAGCTTTATTCAGTACTCATATATTTTATTTTCAAGTTACATAGTTTGCGGCATGTCACGAACGAGGTTTTTTAAATTTTGTTACAGAAACGTTTTGGCTATAAGGCATTTTCAATCTGTCAATCTGTAAAATATAATGGATCATACTGGTTAGGATATCTATTTATTTATTTATTTTCGGAGCTGCACAAAGGTTTGGATATTAAATTTCAAAAAATAAACATAAAACTCATAACTATTTGAAATTTAATAACCTAAACAGGCCATCATGTTTGCCCTGGAATAATAGACTTTTGAAATTTTGAATTTTGACGATTCTTTATTAGATGCATTTAAATACATTTAATAAAGAATCGTCAGCATAAGTGCAATAAATGTCAAACATACATTTCGATCATTCATTTTATTATTAATAAATTTAATAAGTTTTTTTTTGTTTCAGGTGAGTCTTCATATTCTTCAAATATGGTTTATACTTCAAAAATCTGAGTGATTTAAGGTTTGTTGCGCTATTTTTTGATTGACTTCAATGTTTACTATGATTTTCATGCTTGGAAGCACGACTCCAAGAGTTACTATGATTTTCATACTTGGAAGCACGACTCCAAGAGTTATTATGCTTTTCATACTTGGAAGCACGACTCCAAGAGTTACTATGATTTTCATACTTGGAAGCACGACTCCAAGAGTTACTATGATTTTCATACTTGGAAGCACGACTCCAAGAGTTACTATGATTTTCATACTTGGAAGCACGACTCCAAGGGTTTTAAGAATTTTGCTTTCATAAACTAATGCCTATCGTATTAGTAGTTTGCTGAGGTATTTTGTAGAATTCCTACTTTAGTTGCAGAACACAAACTCATACTTATCATGAAATGTATTATGTCTGCCGAAGTGTTAAATTGATTTATTACTTCATCAGATGAAAACAAAGCAATTGTTTGCTTTCTGGCGTATTCCAATTAACTGAACAGTCCCGCCAGATAATTAAGCTGTACTATTCGAATGCGATTCAGGGAGAACATTACAAAAGAATTGTAGGTCGTTATTAGAATGCGAGAAGTGCTGCCGGCTGGTTGTGGAAGTAAGGAGGTAAGATGGTTTAGTATTATAGCCACGGCATCGTTTGGGAAGGTCGGGTCCTAGCAAGCTGCATTGCTTTGCTTATTCCAACCGCGGTGGTATACTTAGCATGGGTGGTAGTGTGGTCAGTCTGCGCGTTGCGTCTTAATATGCTTTGCTCTCAAGGTGGAATGCGCACCACAGCTTCAAGTCATTTTATACAATGTTGGTGTCGTATTTTCTCGCTCGCCCATTGTGAGGAAGTCCGCTTATGAGGTTGACCTCATGACGCAATCCGGCTAGAAAACTTAACGTTTCAGATTCCATTGATTGCGAAAATAACAGCGGTTCAAATTTCTATATATATGTTTGCTGTCTAAAAAATAGTCCGATTATGATAAAAATTTGTCGTCTAATTTGAAAGGACAAGTTCGTTAACCAGCAGAATCCGTCCACCGGAAGATGGTTTTTGGAGCGAAATAAATGGAAATGCTTACATTTTTGAGCTCACATGCCTGCAGGTACTCGTTATATAGGTTACTTAACATAGGAAAACGAATGCAACCATTTTTGAGCTCACATGCCTGCAGGTACTCGTTATATAGGTTACTTAACATAGGAAAACGAATGCAACCATTTTTGAGCTCACATGCCTGCAGGTACTCGTTATATAGGTTACTTAACATAGGAAAACGAATGCAACCATTTTTGAGCTCACATGCCTGCAGGTACTCGTTATATAGGTTACTTAACATAGGAAAACGAATGCAACCATTTTTGAGCTCACATGCCTGCAGGTACTCGTTATATAGGTTACTTAACATAGGAAAACGAATGCAACCATTTTTGAGCTCACATGCCTGCAGGTACTCGTTATATAGGTTACTTAACATAGGAAAACGAATGCAACCATTTTTGAGCTCACATGCCTGCAGGTACTCGTTATATAGGTTACTTAACATAGGAAAACGAATGCAACCATTTTTGAGCTCACATGCCTGCAGGTACTCGTTATATAGGTTACTTAACATAGGAAAACGAATGCAACCATTTTTGAGCTCACATGCCTGCAGGTACTCGTTATATAGGTTACTTAACATAGGAAAACGAATGCAACCATTTTTGAGCTCACATGCCTGCAGGTACTCGTTATATAGGTTACTTAACATAGGAAAACGAATGCAACCATTTTTGAGCTCACATGCCTGCAGGTACTCGTTATATAGGTTACTTAACATAGGAAAACGAATGCAACCATTTTTGAGCTCACATGCCTGCAGGTACTCGTTATATAGGTTACTTAACATAGGAAAACGAATGCAACCATTTTTGAGCTCACATGCCTGCAGGTACTCGTTATATAGGTTACTTAACATAGGAAAACGAATGCAACCATTTTTGAGCTCACATGCCTGCAGGTACTCGTTATATAGGTTACTTAACATAGGAAAACGAATGCAACCATTTTTGAGCTCACATGCCTGCAGGTACTCGTTATATAGGTTACTTAACATAGGAAAACGAATGCAACCATTTTTGAGCTCACATGCCTGCAGGTACTCGTTATATAGGTTACTTAACATAGGAAAACGAATGCAACCATTTTTGAGCTCACATGCCTGCAGGTACTCGTTATATAGGTTACTTAACATAGGAAAACGAATGCAACCATTTTTGAGCTCACATGCCTGCAGGTACTCGTTATATAGGTTACTTAACATAGGAAAACGAATGCAACCATTTTTGAGCTCACATGCCTGCAGGTACTCGTTATATAGGTTACTTAACATAGGAAAACGAATGCAACCATTTTTGAGCTCACATGCCTGCAGGTACTCGTTATATAGGTTACTTAACATAGGAAAACGAATGCAACCATTTTTGAGCTCACATGCCTGCAGGTACTCGTTATATAGGTTACTTAACATAGGAAAACGAATGCAACCATTTTTGAGCTCACATGCCTGCAGGTACTCGTTATATAGGTTACTTAACATAGGAAAACGAATGCAACCATTTTTGAGCTCACATGCCTGCAGGTACTCGTTATATAGGTTACTTAACATAGGAAAACGAATGCAACCATTTTTGAGCTCACATGCCTGCAGGTACTCGTTATATAGGTTACTTAACATAGGAAAACGAATGCAACCATTTTTGAGCTCACATGCCTGCAGGTACTCGTTATATAGGTTACTTAACATAGGAAAACGAATGCAACCATTTTTGAGCTCACATGCCTGCAGGTACTCGTTATATAGGTTACTTAACATAGGAAAACGAATGCAACCATTTTTGAGCTCACATGCCTGCAGGTACTCGTTATATAGGATACTTAACATAGGAAAACGAATGCAACCATTTTTGAGCTCACATGCCTGCAGGTACTCGTTATATAGGTTACTTAACATAGGAAAACGAATGCAACCATTTTTAAAGCGATATCTGTAACCGTTTACGAGAAACACTGATACAAATAATTTTCAAAACTAATTTTAAGTTTGGGTATCCGGAAACGATTGATTCAGTTGAAACTTGTTTCAGACGTTTGACATCCATCTAATCTAAGGTTCCGTTTGGAAATAAGGAAGTACTAGAAATAAAATATTTCATTAACAGGAATGAAAGGTTTTGGGATTTTCGTATATTTTCTAAAATTTTTGTAAAACTTTTGAAAAATCGTGGTAAGTGGAAAGTCACCATTCAAAAGCATACAAAATTCTCTCTATTAGCAAAATCAAACAAATAGGAGCTACAAAAAAACCTTAAACCTATTAATCATAAGGAAAATATAATTAATTGTCTACAAAAATTGGGAAACCCAGAATAACGAATAACTCCGTCGTTAGGTTTTCCCAAACCGAATGTTTCTGCTCTAGGTTTCATAGGAAAAATTGTGGAACTTACTTGCATTAGTTTTTTTTTTTTTTTTTTTTTTTTTTTTTCCAACCTGCAAAGGTAAAAGTTTATTTTTCTCCAAACGATGGGGATCGTGTACACATTTATGCATAATTTCGATTTGAAAAAACTTGTTATTTTATGATATTATGATTAACCTAAAATTTATTAGTTAATTTTTCGATTTTATTTGAAATCTGCAATTCGGAAAAACTGAACCTAAAAATGACCCTAAATAAAATGATTGAAGACATAATTATTATGTGTAGAGACGAGTGATTGAACTGAAGAAGGAAAGAGTGAACTAAAGGAAGGAAAGAGAATTTAGGGATTTTAGTTCAGTACTAACTAGTTCAACTGAGTCTTCCGGTCCTAGTTCGTTTAGGCCCTGGAGTGTGGTGAACATAGGTAGGCTGAGGGGGTGTAAAAGAACGAAACTTCAATTTAATGGAGAGCGCTTCGAACAGTTCTTTTTCCTGAATAGTTTTTTTGAACTAGTTCTTTCCTGAACTACATACTTCTGTTTTATATAAATCAGAGATGGGCATAATTTTATTTATAATTAAAAATACGAATTTATTCGTATTTCATATATTTGGGAATACGAATATAAATAAATTCGTACTTCATATAGTTGTGAATGAGAATATAAATAAATTCATATTCATAAGTGTGAATACGAATTTATTTTTATTCACATATATTAAATATAAAAATACAAATAAAATTTTGTTCGCAAATTTTTCTGTGAATAAAAATAAATTCACAGAAAAAATTGTAAATAATCACAAAAAATGTGAATATTTACAAAAAATCAAGTGATTACAAAAAAATATCACATTAAAATATACGAATTAAATTTTATTCACATTATAATTTGTGAATAAAAATGTATTCACAATAAAATTCGCAAATAAATTATGAATTTATTCGTATTAAGATGATATTACGAAAGTTATTGAAGGTGATTTTTTTTTTGTTAAGGCGTTTAACGTCTAGGTTATTAGCGCCTAGATTTTTTGTTTACACCGAGTCCGCCGCGAGACCATTAGCCATGCTGCAGGGACACAGTTTGTCATCTGTACCTCCATCAAAAAAAAAAAAAAAAAAAAAAAAAAAAAAAACCTTCAATATTTTGTTTTTCGTAATATCATCTTAATACCAATAAATTCATAATTTATTTGCGAATTTTATTGTGAATAAATTTTCATTTACAAATAATAATGTGAATACATTTTTATTCGTATATTTTAATGTGATTTTTTTTAATCACTTGATTTTTTGTAAATATTCACATTTTGTGTGATTATTTACAATTTTTTCTGTGAATTTATTTTTATTCGCAGAAAAATTTGCGAATAAAATTTTATTTGTATTTTTATATTTAATATATGGGAATGCCAACGGCCATAGCCACGTGGAATACACCGGTTCCCGTAGACCACCGAAGTTAAGCAGCGCCGGGCGTGGCCAGTACCTGAATGGGTGACCGACCACGTGCTGTTGGCATTATAAAAGGGTGGCAACCTATAGATAGCCCGGCGCTAATGGCCAAGTTGTAGATGCGCCGTAAAAAAAAAAAAAAAAAAAAAATATATATGTGAATAAAAGTAAATTCGTATTCACACTTATGAATACGAATTTATTTATATTCGTATTCACAAATATATAAAGTACGAATTTATTTATATTCGTATTCACAAATATAGTAAATACGAATAAATTCGTATTTTTATTTATAAATAGAATTATGCCCATCTCTGATATAAATCACTGCCAACTTCATTACAATTGCTAAATTTAATTAAGAGATTCTCTGAATAAATATTTGCTCTATTCTCTTGACTATTTAAAAAAAAAAAAAAAAAAAAAAAAAAAAAACTTCTCAAACTATTGAGACATTCGATGATTTACCAAAAGCTGCTAACGAAAGCTAAGTACATTACTGGAATTGTGTTAAAACCTTAACCCCGATGTAAGGTGAAGTGATCCATTTATTTCGGGGAGATCTTCTCCGTCTCCATTATCCCGATTGACAGAAAGATCAGATTCACCCCTCTCCAGATCCCCGGCAAATACAATCTCATTCCGGGAATCCTTACAATCGTAGCAGACTTAACTCCATTTCACAGATTACACTCTTACGGTAGCCTCCAACAAGTGCTCTTTCTTAAAGTGTGTATTTTCGCTGTAGAGCTTCACTTCTTTGTACGAGAAATATGATTGTGGCGAAATAGTGAAAGTCCTGCTGGAACTGCGTCATTTTAGCGCGTTTCCTCAACTTTACTATCCTTAGTGTCACTTGTAATAGATGTAGACTTAGAGGACTACGCGGAAACGGAAAAGACAGTTGAACTCGTTAGTTTCTGAACTACATCTTACTCCAGGGCCTAAATAAACTAAGGAACTACGTGGGATCAGAACACACAGTTGAACTAGTTAGTTCCTGAACTACACCCCACTCCAGGACCAAAAGGAACGAGGGAACTAAGTGGGATCAGAAGACACAGCTGAACTAGTTAGTTCCTGAACTACACCCCACTCCAGGGCCTAAACGAACTAGAGAACAACGTGGGATCGAAAGACACAGCTGATCTAGTTAGTTCCTGAACTACACCCCACTCCAGGACCAAAAGAAACGAAGGAAGTCCGTGGGATCAGAAGACACAGCTGAACTAGTTAGTTCCTAAACTACATCCAACTCCAGGGCCAAATGGAACGAAGTAACTACGTGGGATCAGAAGACACAGTTGAACTAGTTAGTTCCTGAACTACACCCTACTCCAGGACCAAAAGGAACGAAGTAACTACGTGGGATCAGAAGGCACAGTTGAACTAGTCAGTTCCTGAGCTACACCCAACTCCAGGGCCAAATGGAACGAAGTAACTACGTGGGATCAGGAGACACAGCTGAACTAGTTAGTTCCTGAGCTACACCCCACTACAGGACCAAACGGAACGAGGGAACTACGTGGGATCAGAAGACACAGTTGAATTAGTTAGTTCCTGAACTACAACCCACTCCAGGGCCTAAACGAACTAGAGAACTACGATTTGCCCCTTTCTACTGCACTCTTCTGCAGTGCTGCTCTGCATAATGCTATATTTCATCGAATTCCTCTCCGGCTTCTTCCTCCTTTCCTTGATGGTTGGCAAGTTCTTTAACTTAATTTTTGAAAACATATCGTTGACTTAATCTCAGCGTGATTAGAACTTTAAGGCTACTTTTTTTCAGAACGTCGATACTATTGTTTGATCCCTTTCTGATGGACATAATGAAGTAACTGAGAAGGACCCATTGTTAAGAGAGGTCTATTATCTACTTTAGAGTTTTGGAACGACATTTTTATGACACAGTAAAAATCTTTGTTGCTCTATAGATGGTTTGGAAAAAAATATTCTTTATTAAAAGGAATATTGTGATGGTTGAATCCGGATAGGTTTCCGATATAAATCCTAGACAATTCGGCTTGTCATAAATAGAAAAAAACCCTCCTCTAAGAACCACACTTGATATAAAGCTCCATCTTGTTTAAGGTGTGTTTTGAGAAAAATAATCTTTATCAAAAGTAAGATTTTGCTGTTACTGAATGATTATCCGATATAAATTTTGAAAATTCGGCTTGTCATAAATAGAAAAAAAGCCCTCCCCAAGGAAACACACTTGATAGGATGCTGGGTCTTCTAGAAGGTGTGTGTAATGGTAGGATAAGGACGGCCCTAAACATTATTCTTGTGCTCCATCGGACCGTATCCAATTACAGAGAGAACTCCTCCAAGCTTCCATCTCTCCGTTCCTTCTTCAAGATGGAATTATTCGTGTAAACATAATTTGACGGAGAGGCCCGCATTGTGCCTTCTCCTCTTCTAATGAGATCCCTCTCCTTCTCCTCCATCTCGGTCTACTCGGATTTTACCCATCCCTATGCTTTTACAACATTTTTCCGGGAGATGGAACATCCTTACTTTCTTAGTCCACGCCAGTATATTCCGAATTTATTGGCCTGCGTCCTACATTCTTCTAAGATGTTAACAGACACACTATTTTTTTTTTTACGGCGCATCGACAAATCTTGGCCATTAGCGCCGACATCCAGGGTGCAGCCAGGAATTTTCTCAGCGAGCCCTGAGATGAGAAAATTCCTGTCGCCGGTGGGGAGACCCCCAGACACACTATTAATGCAAGAAGTGTAGAGATGGTTTGGATCCGGCTAAGAGAAAAAGACAGATTTTTAGAAAACTCTATATAAAGTATTTCGAGCGTTTCTTCGTGCTCTTCTTCAGCACCTAATGCGTAGGAGACAGAAAGACACGATAACATTGTAACAATAGTTTCATACGCAAAACTTATCCAAGGTCCCCTATAACTTATTTACCTGCATACATTATTTCTTGTTGTTTCGCACCGCATCTTGTTCCTCTTCAAGAGGTTATAACTAAAAACTAATAAAATATGCCATCCACTGATCTTACAATATTGGATAAAGAAGGTAAATTAGCTAGAGGGTGATTAACAAAATCTAGAGGTCCGGAACTTGCAGACCCTTGCTCAATACTTAGAGGAATGGTCAAGGATGATGACGGAGGTCCAGGTCCTTCGAGGCCTCTGGCACCCGATTGCTAGGCGGTAATTTGGGGTTCGGCTTGGAGAAAAAACTTCAGATCTTTAGGCATAAATCTAAATTAGACGTTAGACAAATCTAAATTCGGCTGCACTTCCAATATAGAATTCTCCCTGAAGATCTGACGTTTTCGTGCGGCCCCTTCCTCCCTCCATAGGGAAGAAACCCGCTTATCAAGTTGACCTCAAGACGCAATCCGGAAGTGCCGACTAGAAAATTTCTCGTTTCTGACTCCGTGGGTCACGAAAATATAGGTGGTTCAAATTTGTAAGTATATATATATATATATATATATATATATATATATATTTATTTTTTATATAAATATGGCACAGGTCGAAATAATAGTACTCCATTTTATGTACTATTTTATTTTATTAGTATGGGTGGCGAGCTAACCACACATGGGGATTTAGTGGCCCCTGAGGAGGTGGCATAAAGGCCACAAAACATGTAGGGCGTGCACAAAAAAAAAAATAGTACATAAAATGGAGTACTATTATTTCGACCTGTGCCATATTTATATAAAAAATAAATAAATATACATAAATAAAGGTCAGAAATCGTGGAATTAAATATATATATATATATATATATATATATATATATATATATATATATATATATATATATACATACATACACATATATATATATGTGTGTGTGTGTGTTTAGGAGCACATTTTCCTAAGCTGTATTAGCCCTTCCTTAACAAAAATACTATTTAAATAAATTGCAAATGATTACGTATCTTTATAGAGAACTACTTGACACATCGAATCCCCGTTTGCACGGTTCTTCCTTGTTTTCTTAGTAGTAGTAGTAAAAATATAATGGAAAATATGGGTAAAGAGGAAAACCTTCTCTTCAATGGTCTATCTATGACCTTAGAAGTGATATTTTCTCATTTCCGAGAACCATTTTATACATCTCGACGAGAACTACAACTTTGCCCATTTGAAAAATGTAGATATCTCAAACCGTCTAGTAGTTATTTCTCTTTTGGCCCGCTTATCTGGGCCACCCTGTATATATATATATATAATCCGACTTGGAAGGAACTTCGAGAAAATCATGTATATATATATATATATATATATATATATATATATATATATATATACATATATGTATATACTTGTTTTTTGTAGCCAATAGGTCATAAAAACACTCCTTTCACTTCCTATATTTTATTATTTTCACCCTAACCGGTTTCGAGCTATTCTGCTCCTCCTCAAAGGGTATTTCCTAAAATTATTTGTACATTATACATGTATAATTTGATTGGAAGAATTACATTTTTTTACAACATTGTGTGTATACTTACATTCGATGGTCTTTTCCCATCTCGTACAATTATATAAAGTAATTTTAATATTGCATAGCAATATGCGTCTCAGGGTTATGAAACACTAGTATCCTAACCTTCCTCCCCGTAAACCTGTCTACAGTCCCCGTCATTTCTATTCTGCACTACAAGGTTCTGAAAGATTTTATTTAAGTATTTGATGTCCTTTTTTTTATTTACCACCTGTTCCTGTCTTTCTACAATGTAAAGGTTTTCATTGTAAAAAACAAGTATATTGAAGTTTAAGGTCAACAATGGAAGAAAAAGTGCATATATGTATATATATACATATATATATATATATATATATATATATATATATATATATATCTGTGATTTTCTCCAAGTTCCTTTCAAGTCAGATTTATTTGAGAATTACTACAGATACACTAAAAAA
This sequence comes from Gonocerus acuteangulatus, assembly GCA_946811695.1. NCBI lineage: Eukaryota > Metazoa > Arthropoda > Insecta > Hemiptera > Coreidae > Gonocerus > Gonocerus acuteangulatus. The sequence goes on along the minus strand of OX328123.1, from coordinate 153,849,346 downwards.
GACAAAACATACTCAAACACTATTTCAGCCTATTTTTTGGTTCAAAAGGATAAGGATTTTTTTATGTCCAAAGTCAAAAGCAAAAATCGTGAACTCACTTGGGATTCAATAAAATACAGCCAAACGCCGTCAGATAAAACGAACGGAGTATTTATTAACGAACCAATGTCGAAATACAATTTTCAGTTATTTTCTGAGGCTAAAAGTTTACTTCAAAAAGGAATCGTTAAATACGTGTGGTTCCGGGCGGGTAAGGTATATTTTAGGGAGAAAGATAACACTAGGGCTATGGTTGTAAGATATAAGGAAGATTTAGATTGTTTAAAAGAGAAGGTGTTTGTAACAGATTCTTCCGAATTCAAGTCCACAGATAGTGAACAATCAAATTCAGAAAATAAAAGCATGAAGTATCCAAGGATTAACAGGAGAAAAAGAAAAAAAGGTCAATGACTCTTCCTGAGTAGATGAAAGGAAATTCAATCGTAAACATGGATCACAAAAACACTTCAGTAAAAATGAAATTGCAAAGGCTAGATTGATTTATGTTAATAAGATAAACTATGAATATGATATAAAAAATAATGCTCCTATCGGTAGGTGCTTATAATATATCCGCTCTCAAAAAATAAAATCTCAAAAAATAAAATTCATAATATTAATTTTCTTGACTATGTAACAAGCCAAGATATCTTCTTATAAACCCACGTTGTGAATGATTTTGAACAATATGCCGTAAAATTTGGTAATTACGTATTAAAATGAATTCCAACGGTGAAAGCTGCTAAATTTGGAAGAGCTAGTGGAGGATGTCTTTTGGCGTAAAAAGTAGGCTAGTTAAAAAAAAAAATATTGCCAAACTACAGAATCTGTCAAGTCAATAGTATGTATGTGTGTATTTTAGTAGTTTTCGTTTTTATGTTTATATTTTGGATTTTTTTTTTTTTTATTTTTTTTTTTTTACGGCGCATCTACATCTAGGTCATTAGCGCCGACATCCAGAGTACAGCGAGGAATTTTACCAGCGAGCCATGGGATGAAAAAATTCCTGCCGGAGGTTGGGAATCGAACCCACCATCTCCCGCTTATGAATCCAAGGCGCTAGCCATTAGACCACGGGAGACCCCCATTTTGGAAATATAAATTATATGTTAATTATTAGGTACCATAATATATTGTTATGTAGCAGATATTTAATAAATAATTTTAGGTGGTATAATTATTTTAGAATATTAAAATTTGGTTGTTAGAAATTGTTTAGTTGTAAGCAAGTAGCTGTGATGTAGGTTTGTAAAATGTATGTTGTCTTTGCCTTTTTTGATTTTGGTTTTTATCACATAATAATGTTATTATTATGGCTGGTATTACTTCCCTCTGAGTTAGCCAAGAGTATTAGTCTTGAGAGTTATATCTATGTAGTATTATAGCAATTGTTTTGTCTACAATTTGTTTTGTTGTGTGTTATGTTTCTTTTTTTGCTTAATAAAGAATATTTATCTATCTATCTATCTATATATATATATATATATATATATATATATATATATATGAAGTTTATTAGTAGAGGAAAGGTGTAAATGTGGGCACCCTCTTTAGTTTCTACGAAGTCAAGGTTGGGATTCCGCTAGCACTCTTTTGTTTCTTACTTAAAATTATTTTCGTTTCGAAAAATTGAAGATATTTGCGTTTCATCAATAACATTTACCTAAATTCTAAAAACCAAAACAATGACAAACATAAATTATTTCCTAGTTAAAACGGCGAACTACATAAAGCTTTAAAAGATTGCCAGAAAAAAGTGGTGTTTAAACATGGCCCCCTCAAAAAATATCACTAAAAAATAATTTAAAAACAGGATTTATATACTCCATGAAAATAACTATTATTATTAATTTACAGAAATAGTACTTCCTTCAGTTCCTACAATGTAAGTGTTCCCACACATTTGGCACATAACACCTATCATCCAAACCTCTCCCGGAGTTTTTTCAGAGATGAAAATCGTATTGTTGTGTCTGATTTCCAGAAAAATGAAGTTCCTGGAAAACATTGTGGTATTTCAACAACCCTTTAAATGGGGTCCCATATTTACACCAAGAAACGGTTCCCATATTTACACCAACCACATCTTTCTAATCATCTAAGAAAGGCGACGACTATCAGAAAGTAGAATGTTTAAGACCTCTGCTTTCCGGATATCGTCGAGAAATTATTTTTGACCAAATATTTCACAAAGCGTTTGAAAGTTTGGAGGCCAGAACAAGCACCAATTTACACACTACTTGAAATAATGGTTTACATAATCACTCCTATCTTATATCTGCAAAACCACCATATACCATCTTATATCTGCAAAACCACCATATACCATCTTATATCTGCAAAACCACCATATACATCTTATATCTGCAAAACCACCATATACCATCTTCGCCACCAGCCTTCAATAAATCCCTTAGACACTATGGATATTTATTTATAAGTCCCTTAATGCCTATATTTACACGTGTGCACATTTTCACACCTTTTCCTACATATTGTTGGGTTGGTAAGACCGCTTCTCTCTCTAGGATTTATCCTTGTTGGTTAATATCATTCATTTGTCAACCACCAAGAATAGACGACAGCTTGACGAAGCCAGAGAGGAATCCGACGAAATATACCACAATGCAGAGGAGCAGCACCTCTGGAGAGAGGGACTGTCTCTCTAATTCAACTTGTCAACCTCAGCGAGGACATCTAAAACATTATAAGCAAAGATGGAACGGTTGGGATTGGGCTAAATAAACCTCAATATGACCTATCATATTGAGGTTTATTTAGCCGAATCCCAACCATTCCATCTTTACTTATCACCTCGACGGCTAACTATCTAATCATCATAAAAATCATATTGAGGTTTATTTAGCCGAATCCCAACCATTCCATCTTTACTTATCACCTCGACGGCTAACTATCTAATCATCATGATAAAACATTATATACACATTTAACCCGTAGATTGAAGAAAGTAATTTAACTCAGAAATTTCTTGCTATTGTAAGGCCTTCTCGATCCCTTCACAACGTATACACATATAAGGAACGTCGATATTTCATGACCTCCGCATTGGGCACATTTATGACCGATTTGCTCATATTCCTTTGAATCGTTTATTTGACGGAGCTCAGTAGCTTAGAATCGAAGATACGTTGAGAATTTCTCGTCGGATTCATAAATAGAAAAAGACCGTCCCTTTGAGGTGCTCACCCCCGTGTTTCAGGTTAACATGCGTAATCCGGAAATCCGCTTAGACCCATCCTGGAACTCCCCGTTCATAGGATCTGTATAGGTTAGGAAGTAGGGGAGGAGTGATCAGTGCATTACCTCCCTGCGGGCGGTCTCTGTTGGGGATTCAAATCGAAGGGGGGATTAGTGTCCCTTCACAAAAATATACAGCACTTTAATGGTATCTCCTTCCAGGCTACCATACTACTTTCATTTTAACAACTATCTACTATATATTTCTCAAACACCACTCACTCACTCACTCACTGACCTATCATCGCCCAGCCCAAACCACTGGACAGAAAAATTTAAAATTTTGCATGGACACTCCCTATAGAACGTAGACACTCGCTAAGAAAGGATTTTTCGATATTCGAATTTTTAAGTATTTTTAGAGGGGTTTAAAGTTTTAGTTGGTTAGAGCCTGCACGCCTAGGCAGCATGCGTTGCTAGGACGATAACTGAACAGCTGTTATTTTACTGAATCTATTTCATAGTATTATTTTGAATTGCGGTTAATTTCAACTATGATGGCAGACCTAGAATTATTAGGATTGTGCTTTTTAGCGCGGTTCCTCCCTCCCCCATAGGGAGCAACCCCGCTTATAAGGTTGATCTCATGTTGCAATCCGGAAGTGCCGACTAGAAAATTTTGCGTTTCAGAACCCCTAGAGAACGAAAATAACGGTGGTTCAAATTTATATATATATATATATATATATATATATATATATATATATATATATTATATATATATATATTTGCCTGCTCGCACTTTCCTGGCCTCAATAATGGTCCGATTTTGATGAAATTTGGTACAAAAAACTTTCGTCTAACTTGAAAGGTCATGGTTTTTGGAGCGAATGTCGCGCGAAAAAAATCGTTTCGCTAACTTCATATGTTTGCAAGTACTCGTTTTATAGGCTTCTTGGCCTAGGAAAACGAATGAAACCATTTTTAAGGTGATAGCTTTAACCGTTTTCGAGAAAATTGGAAAATATTTGTTGAATAACAGTTGAAATATTTTCTGTATGTTCGAATTTCATTAAAACTAATATGTTGAAATTTTGGTTACGTTTGGAGTTAAGGAAGGGTTAGAATAAAATATTATATTAACAGACATGAAAAGTTTTAATACTTTATATACTTTCCTTAATATCTCGAAAACGGTTGAGAATTTTCGTAAGCGGAAGGTTACCATTCGAAAGCTTACTAAATGATCTACAAAAAACGTTATGAAGAAAGTTTTACTTAGGTAATGTCAATCGGAGAAATAAGTGCTTAAAACTTCAAAGTAATTGATTTCGTTTATTCGAACGGTTCTTTTTGTCTGATTTTTTCCTTGTTATTTTTTGATTGCTTATAGTTGGATAAAGTATTGTTAGAAATATAGCGTTCAAAGAGAGAGAGAGAGAGATCCGAAGGCTTTCCAACTGCCTCTGAGTGGGGGCCTTTCTGAGGTTGGCCGACCCATCCAGGTAAGATCATAAATCAAGACCTTTGAAGAAAGTTGGAACCAAAATAATAACTTTTTCTATTTTAATCTTTACAAATGAGACTATGGATAAGAACGGAACCGCGCTAAGATGATGCAAATCCTGCGAGTCGGACTTTTTTTTCCCTCATAAACGATAACAGAACAGCTGTTACCTTACTGTATCTATTTCATAATATTATTTTTAATTGCGGTTACGCTATACCTGCTGATTGTCCATCCGAGGTAATATTATCCCGAACCCTTGCATAGCCTCCTCACCCATGTGTGTTTCCAAATAACATCTTGGAAACATAAATTTTTAAATTTCAGCGTCCATTTATTATTGGCAACGAACTTCTACCGGTACGGATTAAACTTCTATTGCTGGTAACCTGTAAATAATGGGGTATATCTAGGTTATCTCTTTGTTGATACTGGTCCGGAGCACCCCAGTGTCAAGAAAAATTATACTTTCTTATTATTATTAAAGAGTAGCGTTAATTATGAATATACATTACTTAACGCAATAAAATAACTACTTATCTGCCGTGACGAAGCACGGGCATTCAACTAGTTTTACATAATTATATTTCATCACACTCTCTGCAAACAGAAGAGTTAATAGACTTGGCAGGATAATACATAGGCGTTACCTTTTAGCACTTTCCTCCGAAGGAAAGTAGCTATTGAGGTTGCACCCATGACGGAATTTTTGGAAAATTTCTTCAAATCTTTATCGATCCTACCTAGTAGACACCGAAAATGACCTCCGTTAATATTTCTATATATATATATATATATATACAGGGTGTCCCGTAAATGTCTAGTCATATTGTGAGGGGTGATAGAGGACTCTTAGGGGAACAAAAAATGTTCTATGACGATTTTCCGAATTCTCGCCCATAAGGGAGAAAACGTCGTTTTATTGCTTTTTCAATACAAACGTGGTTTTTAGAAGAATAATCGTTGTAGCTCCATCCCAGGTGGTACTACTAGAAAGAAAGTGAAACCAATCGAAAGGCGAGTAAATTTACTATAAGACTAGTCGGGAGGAAACATAAAAATGAATGAATGTAAGTATGTATATCTTACCAAAAGAAAGCTATTCTAAATTTCCTGACATTTTATTGATATTTCTTTCCAGTGTAACTCCTCAATGGGCAGGATCTGAGATTTCCGGGTTTTAGAAAAAACTTCATCATTTAACCAGCTTTCCATTCATGTATCACAACCCTGTGTTATTGAAGTATTTGAACGGTTTAAGAACAAAAGTTTAAAAAAAACATGGATCTGTGAAAAGAAAATTATATTTTTTTCTTCAGTTAATTCAAAAAGCTGAAGAGAAATATTTATTTTTATAAATGTTTACATAAATATTAAGTAAATATTTACTTAAAACAATAAAAAAAATAACTTCCACGAATATAAAAAAAAATCCTAAAACAGTAAATAAATAAAATACACATTTATTTTGAATTTATTAATTCAGGTGACTAATACTGGGTCCAGGGGGTGGCCATTAATGAACCCCAACCATACATTAACCTCAAAAATTATTATTTTTACCTATATCACGCATTTGAACACATTTTTACAGGACTATTTACATCTTATTTATGAGGGATAGAATTTTTAATTACCACAACAAAAACGCATGGGCCCACGAGAATCCCAGTGAGTGTCACAAGCGTAGCCATCAGTATAAATTCAAGGTAAAGCATTTGTTTTCGAAATATAAATACCTGTAAAAATTTGTACAAATGCGTGATCTAGGTAAAAATAGTAATTTTTGAGGTTAATGTATGGTTGGGGTTCATTAATGGCCACCTCCTGGACCCAGTATTAGTTACTGTAATTAACAAATTCAAAATAAATGTGTATTTTATTTATTTACTGTTTTAGGATATTTTTTTATATTTGTGGAAGTATTTTTTTTATTGTTTTAAGTAAATGTTTACTTAATATTTATGTAAACATTTATAAAAATAAATATTTCTCTTCAGCTGTTTGAATAAACTGAAGAAAAAAATATAATTTTCTTTTCACAGATCCATGTTTTTTTTTAAACTTTTGTTCTTAAATCGTTCAAATACTCCAATAACACAGGGTTGTGATGCATGAATGGAAAGCTGTTTAAATGAGAAAGTTTTTCTGAAACCCGGAAATCTCAGATCCTCCCCATTGAGGAGTAACGCTGGAAAGAAATATCAATAAAATGTCAGGAAATTTAGAATAGCTTTCTTTTGGTAAGATATACATACTTACATTCATTCATTTTTATGTTTACTCCCAACTAGTCTTATAGTAAATTTACTCACCTTTCGATTGGTTTCACTTTCTTTCTAGTAGTACTATCTGGGACGGAGCTACAACGATTATTCTTCTAAAAACCACGTTTGTATCGAAAAAACAATAAAACGACGTTTTCTCCCTTATGGGCGAGAATTCGGGAAATCGTCATAGAACATTTTTTGTTCCCCTAAGGGTCCTCTATCACCCCTCACAATATGACTAGACATTTACGGGACACCCTGTATATATATATATATATATATATATATATATATATATATATGTCTGTTAACACGATAGCGGCCAGTTTTTTTCTTTTTTCTTCACGAAACGTGGTATATAGCGTTCAATTAGCAAACGATTGAACGAGTTCGTTAACCACCAAAATCGGTCCACCTCCTCCATCCTGTTCCTGCGTCAGATCAAAAGAGGGAAAATGAAGTTTTTGTTTTTTTATTAAGTAGTACAGTATCATGTATTAACATATCTCTTGAAGCAAATTATTTACAAAATTAATAATTGAATAGTTCTCTTAAGAAATGTAAATGAGCAGAACTATTCACGTTTTTATTTTATTTATATAGGTTATTTACAGCAAATTATTCAGTAATGTAGCCTACACTGCAAAAATTCTAAGGAAAGTGCTTAGTTATGGAGCTCCTGCGTGACGGACTTTTTGACCATACAATAGTACGCCTATGGTGAGGGAGCAACATATTATGTGCCTCTAAAATATTTTACGTATAGTTGAAATTGTTTATAAAACAAGTCTCGTTAATCTTCTCATAAACAAGGGGTATGCAAATATGTCCCCTAAAGCCACCTAAAGGTATGACTTTAATAATGTTGCATTAAATTCCTATCTGTACGACACCAACACGATATTTTTGGCCTCTGAGAGCACAAACATTATATTGTTGGCTTCTGAGGGAACGAACGCAATATTGTTGGCCTCTGAGAGCACCAACACAATATTGTTGGCCTCTGAGGGCACCAACACAATATTGTTGGCCTCTGAGAGCACCAACACACTATTGTTGTTAGCCTCTGAGAGAACCAACACAATATGTTTAGCCTCCGAGGGCACTATCAAAATATTGTTGCCCTCTGAGAGCACCAAAACAATATGTTTAGCCTCCGAGGGCACTAACAAAATATTGTTGGCCTCAGAGGTCACCAACAGAATATTGTTGGCATGTGAGGACACTAGCACAATATTGTTGGCCTTCTTCTCCAGCACAATATTTGTTGTCTTCTCTGGGGCATAAATCTAGATTATTATTTACTAATATTTTTACTACATAATAATCCCGGGCTGTAGTAAATACTGATTAGAATAATGTCTTATGGTAATTGTATTTATTAAGATATCCGTAATGTTCTCAGTGATATTGAAAATATGGTTTTATCTTAATTATTTCAGCTTACAATAAGTAAATAGATTCAAGGTTTTTGTAACTTTATTCCACAATGTGTTAGCTACATTAAAGGATTACAAAAAGAGCCTTTCTATCCATTGTAAGTTGAAATAATAAAGATGAACCCACATTTTGAAAGCTCTATGAAGGAAAATTCATTGTTTGTTCGGCGTTAGTACAATAATGAAGTAAATTAGTTAAATATGATAATGAGATGATTTATGATCTATCATGAAATAAGTAATAATGTTGACATGCAGAGTGTCCCTCCGTGGTCTAGTGGATAACGCCAAGCATTCTCTTGCGGGTTCAAGTCACGCCTGCAGGAGGTTACCTATGGACCCGCTGATAGAATTCCCTGCTCCACCATGGATATTTGGGGAGGCTTATATGCAGATGCGCGCTTGAAAAATTGATATATACAATATTTCATTAAAAATAAAATAGAACAAAATAATGAAATTAAAAAAAATATGACTTTGAATAATAAATAGTGAGTTTTTATGCAGTGCTTTCGTTTGCGCTTGAATTAAATATTTATCTTTAAAATATATCTATTAGGGTGCTAAATAAGCTAAAATAGGCAGCTGCCATAGTAGTGGACTTTTGTAAAGATTCTGTTAGGGGTCGCTGCCGACGGATGGTCACCAAAGGCAGAAAGAAGGGTTGGTAGATGGTATCTACCCTTAAGCCAGCTGTTCTCTTCTTATCCTCCAACAATCTATACTGACTCTCTCATCATCTATAGACTATTTGAATAGAGGCACTCTATAGGTTCACTCCCACTCTATTGGTGCCCGTTCTATGGGCTCCCTCCCCTAGGACATTAGGCCAGTATGTCATACACCCGTATTACTTACTTCCCATGATAAGGATCTTATCATTTGTCTGCATGTCATGAATGCTCATGTCGTCCTGTTTTAGGCTCAGATAATAGAATCACTAGTGATCGAGAAATTCTCCACGCTTAGGTCAACTTATCTCTGAAAAATTATTTTTCATAATAATTCCGACTGAGTTGGAGTCTCAGATACTGCAACCAGATAAATTGATCAGTTTAACTGCGTATATGCGAACTTCCGGAAGGTAAATCTTCGCAATAAGGGTCCGCCAATTGAAAACCCCACTTTGATATATGGGGGCCTCCTTTGATATATAGGGACAACAAGATTAAGTAGCATACAGAGCTTGTAGTAATATTTTAGTATCATTTGCATCATAGACTGATAGTAAGATATAGCAGCTAAAGTTAAGGTTTGTTCAAAATGTTGCTTGGCACTATTTTGCCCCGACCCCTTCAATTATCGAAATAACATAAGACATTAATTCACGTTATTTTTGTATAACTAAACTAAAATAAAGCTTTGTTTCAGTTTTTAATCAATTCTCAATGATTTAGTTTTATTTTTTGTTCAGTTAATATCCATTAGTTAATTTAATTTTAGTTTTTTTATTAATTTGTTTAGCTTTTGTTTATTCTAAAAAGTGAATGTAGTTATAATTTTAGTTTTAGTTTTAAGTTTTGCCCAACATTGTTTACGTCACACATACAGGGTGTCTACTACACGAAAAAGTCACGAAAGTCACTAAAATGTCACGAAATTGAAAATAGGGCACGAAAATCACGAAAAAGTCATGAATTTTGAAACCATGTCACGAAATTTAATAATAATTGATTAAAAACGGATGTGAGATTTGTTTTTAGCACATTGAAGAACCCCTATATTTAAATTTTGGGAAAATTACAAAAATTAAAAAAATGTATTTTAAATTTCGCAAAGACCGACCCTTAAAATTTTAAAGATTCACCAATCCGGCCATATTTACCCGATGCAAACCAAACTTGGATGGTCGATAAAGCCCTTTATGTGACACGTTTCCTTCCAATCGGGGCGTTTCTACGTGTTCTGGGAAGCAAAACCGTTTACATTTTATTTTCAGGACCATTTTTTGCAAGTACCTTTTGATATAATACAATAGTAATTTATATGGTTAGAAAAAGGAGCATTTCTTCTTTTGAAAGATTTCAACGACGTAAAAATCGGACTATCTCAAGAGAAGATTTTGAATTTCAAAACTTTACGTTACTTTTTCGCCTACCAATTTTTAGGCTCTTACATTATAGTTAAGGCGTTTTCTTTTTTATTGAATTTTATTTATTTATTTATTTTTTAATGGGCATGAAATTTGCTTTTCAAAAAAGTAGAAAATACTCTGACATAGCTTACCAATTTTAGATTTTTTTTTCTCTCTACCAAGTCTAATTCTCCGTTTGGAATGTTATCTCTAGTAGCATGTGCGTTCTGACAGGCCGATAGCTGATAATGCCTGAGGATCAAAGCTTGGTCCAGAAATAGTGGCGCCTTCTGAGAGGAAGTGGATCTCCTTCCATCTTGGCGATTCTATGAAACCATCCGGACCCAGAACTATCCAAGCCAATGCCAGTTCAAGACGCAGCTCATTAACCATCCGTACTTCGGTTTGGGAGATAGCGAGAGGCGCCGCACAAATATCAATTCTCTTTGACATTCGGTCGAGCGTGAACAGGCTTCTAGCAGAATTCAACTGTATATCCTCGTAGCATTTCTTAAAATTTTCTAACATAGCGTCTTCTTGGAATAAAGCTCTTTACAAATTGCCCTCTCTTATATGAAACGTGTATCTAATATTACAATTCTCCGGTTGAATTATTTTAAAACAAGTAAATGTTTTAGTAAAAAATGTACACACATAACATCCTTTTTATCTTATAATTTCCCTATATATCTGCAAAACTTTTTCTGGTACGGAAATCTTTATAATAAGCCAAAGAATAGTTGGGTTTCCTAATGAAAAAAGAAAAGGCTGTCTTTCGGAGAAAAATCTATTTTTATACGATTCGGTAGAAAATCGTGTCGGCTAATCTTCCTAGCCGAAACCCAAGTATTCTGTTATTTCGGATCACCCTGTCGGCTAAATATTTCCATATTATTAAGAAATAATCATGAATTTATCAAAATGTACAAATTATTTGTGAAATGTACAGAGTTGTAAAACATAAATTTAATCTGATGTAAGTTTATGGATATTAAACTAATTTCTTACTTTTCATTTTTTGTATCTAGACAAAACTCCTAATTTAATGTGCCAAACCGCGTTTGTAGTATCTAATCTTTTTCATATTTTTAACTTCTGCAAACTTAACCCCTTGTGCTCTGTACCTCGGTTGCCTACGGATCTGTACTCATTTCCAGATAGTGTGCGTCAATGCGCCTGTCATACTGCTAAGCTGTTAATATTCTAGAAGGCACAAAAAAAAAAAAAAAAAAAAAAAAAAAAAAAAATTGTCTAGAAATTAAATTCGTAAATTATTTGTAATTATGGCGTAGTATTATTGATTTAAGGGAATAATATAAATTAAGTATAATCAATAATTGTACGTTTTATCAAGAGACATAATGATAAAAATGACTACTCTTTAGGGATTTTTACTATAGATCTTTCTCTTTTGATAGGCACGTCGAGGAATTTGTAAATAGGAATTTGAGGAGTTTGTTATGAAACCAAAAAACTAAGAATAATTGAAAAGTAATCTACCGATGGTTTATTCCGTTTTTATTGAATTACACTACTCTAATCAACAATTTTTTGTAGTCAAAACTGAAACATATTCAAGAGAGAATAGAAACGTCAGCTAAAAATACATCTAATTTTTAAAATTAAAAATGTAGTTTTATCTCCTTTTGAGGGAATATTTTCCGATTTTTAGGTCAAATTTCTTTATTCATTCTGGGAATTGCATTTAATAAGATTGTCAAGAGTATCTAAAGCAAGTTGGTTACATGCACAAAAAGCCGAATTATTTAATTCCCAAAAATGGCAGATATCTTGTTTAATAATACTTGATACGATGGTAAATTTGAAACATTGCCTAGAGAGTATTGAATCGTGACAAAGAGCGAATCTGCTTGCCGATAAAGGACATTAGCGAAGCCCTTGAAGAGGTAGAAAAAGGGATTCTCAAGACCCCTTCTTGATCTGTTCAGCCCTTCCAATACCGGCTGGGGTTGGAGGGTGATAACTCCCTTACCTCCGTTTGTCAGATTGTCTGCGTTTTCCTGTCAAACAGTTAACCCTCCACCGTTTTCCGTTTTTCTACGTCTACAATTCAACCCCCTTATCGGCACGTTAACATCCTCTATTCTCCTGTTCTTATTGCACTGTTGAAGGAATCTTTCAAAACTTTCTTCTGGTCCCAATTGATCCTATTTGCAGTTAATGAATTTCCTACTACCAGGAACTGCGTTTTTTAATATAATCTAGGCTCACCAGGCCAAGTTCCGGCCTACGCACACTTTAATATAATCTAGGCTCACCAGGCCAAGTTCCGGCCTACGCACACTTTAATATAATCTAGGCTCACCAGGCCAAGTTCCGGCCTACGCACACTTTATGTATATTACAGGATGTATTAGAGCCGATTTGTACCCTCTCATTACTTTCAAGCAGCCAAAGATAAACTTATGAAAGTTCGCAAAGGTATTATACTAATAGATGTGAATAAAACAAGAAAGTTTCAGAATTCTATATTGAGGCGTTTCTGAGACATAGGCATTCAAAGATTAATGGTAACAATTCAGGATTATTATAAACTCTTTGATGATTTAAAACGATCGGGTTTTTATGAACTCTATGTAAGTCAAAGCGGCCACGGCAGTATGTAAGTTAACGAAAACTGGGCAAGTTGGAATTGCACAAATCAGTGAGAGGGTATTAATAGGTTCCTGACAAGGTATTAAGGGCTTAAAACTTTGCCCAATACTATATCATAACTTTGGGAGGGGCCTGGAACTTGGGCCTCTTTTTTCAGAATTAGTTTTTTGGGGAGATATGTCTGGCGCGTTGTTGAATACTCAGACTGGGAATTCTTAACACTTCGCAATCAATGGTACCAAGATGTCCGCGATTTAAAAAACACATTTTCCCCGGCTGAGGTGGATCCTTCGTACGTTCAATTCCTCCAATCCAAACCACTCCTTGACCTCTTATCACCGCAACGGCTAACTATTTCCATATCTATTATAGTTTCGATTATTGTTAATTATATCTCCGTATGTATATAAATGTTGAAATAACATTAGCTATTATTTCATTTACACTACAAACATTTTTTTCATTCTGAGATAGCTAATTAAAATCTGTAGCGGAGATATATTCATAAGAAAACTTTGAATAAAACTATAAAGCAATTTCGGTTTTGTAATTAATTTCTAGAAGGAGCGAGGGGGCTCATAGCGGAAGCGGTAGGAGGGTATTTCCCTTTGAAGTCATCAATACCTAATCTTAATAATCGGAGTTGGTAGGCTGTTCTAGGGGCTGGGAGCTTCCGTATCGAGCCGTCACTCTCAGCTCGCCGGTATTCGCCATAGTTCGTAGCCGTCATCAAAGGCCTTGTTCTCCCCTGTAAGGGTTGTTTCCCTGTTAGTTAGGACTGACACCTGACTCCAGTCTTCTGCTCCTCGGCAATTAACAGGATTTTTTTTTTAACACTCTTTTTTGCTGTACTTTTTTTTAATTACTTTTCCGGCCTCGTAGGGGCGCTTGGTACAAAGAGGCTCGGACAGACAAAGACCTTTGACCGGTCACTCGATACGCCAGCATGCAAATTAACGAAAGCTTCGTCAAGACTGTCCACTCTTTTTTTGGCATCCTACTTTTTTTTCGTAGTACCTTTTTTTTTAATGATATTCGCGTTGGAGGGTGCTATAGATGGGACAAGAAAAAGGCTGACAACCCCTTCATCATTAAATTGTTCGAGTGTAAATGATTCAAGGCATTCAGCCTCAACTTACAAAGGTGTCTCAACACTTCTATTGTCCCTCAATTATTCGCGCAGTGATTCTAGAAAAAATAGTTCTCATCAAATTACAATAGCAAGTTTTAGTCAGGAGAAAATTATTGCAGCACATGCCTTTCCTACGTAATTGGATGTCTCCAAAGTGTGAATACACGTCGATGAATAAAAAAAAAAAAAAAAAAAAATAACGAGTTTGGTTTCAATGTGACTACAATTTTAACCCTTTTTTTAGATGAACGAATTCGCACAATCGTTTATTATGGGATTGCTAGTTTCTATACCTAGTTCCTTAGTGGCAGAACAGAGGTTTTGGCGCACCACACACACACACACACACACACAAATATATATATATATATATATATATATATATATATATGTGTATGTATTAACGGGGAGTCATGGTATCTAGTAGGTAGGGTCAGATTTCAAGAAATTAGTCAAAAGTGCAACACCAAGATTTTTGTGTTGGAAAATTGGAACCACATGTAGCAATATTATTTTTTTTTATTTATTTTTTAACGGTGCATCTACATCTTGGCCATTAGCGCCGGGCTGTCTACAGGTTGCCACCCTTTTGTAATGCCAACAGCACGTGGTCGGTCACCCATTCAGGTACTGACCACGCCCGACGTTGCTTAACTTCGGTGATCTACGGGAACCGGTGTACTCAACGTGGCTATGGCCGAGCAATATTTATGAATTAAAATTTGTCTTTTTGTTTGTATTCGATCTAACATTTTACGAACAACCATTTCCCGGATTGCGAGAATTCTATTAATATGTTCCTAATGATTGTCCGTATTCATAGTTAGCTCCTTTGAAACCAGTACCGCATGTATTCCTAGTTAGCTCCTTTGAAACAAGTACCGCATGTATTCCTAGTTAGCTCCTTTGAAACAAGTACCGCATGTATTCCTAGTTAGCTCCTTTGAAACAAGTACCGCATGTATTTCTATTTAACTCCTTTGAAACAAGTACCGCATGTATTCCTAGTTAGCTCCTTTGAAACAAGTACCGCATGTATTCATAGTTAGCTCCTTTGAAACAAGTACCGCATGTATTCATAGTTAGCTCCTTTGAAACAAGTACCGCATGTATTCCTAGTTAGCTCCTTTGAAACAAGTACCGCATGTATTCCTAGTTAGCTCCTTTGAAACAAGTACCGCATGTATTCATAGTTAGCTCCTTTGAAACAAGTACCGCATGTATTCATAGTTAGCTCCTTTGAAACAAGTACCGCATGTATTCCTAGTTAGCTCCTTTGAAACAAGTACCGCATGTATTCCTATTTAACTCCTTTGAAACAAGTACCGCATGTATTCATAGTTAGCTCCTTTGAAACAAGTACCGCATGTATTCCTAGTTAGCTCCTTTGAAACAAGTACCACATGTATTCATAGTTAGCTCCTTTGAAACAAGTACCGCATGTATTCATAGTTAGCTCCTTTGAAACAAGTACCGCATGTATTCATAGTTAGCTCCTTTGAAACAAGTACCGCATGTATTCCTAGTTAGCTCCTTTGAAACAAGTACCGCATGTATTCATAGTTAGCTCCTTTGAAACAAGTACCGCATGTATTCATAGTTAGCTCCTTTGAAACAAGTACCGCATGTATTCATAGTTAGCTCCTTTGAAACAAGTACCGCATGTATCCCTAGTTAGCTCCTTTGAAACAAGTACCGCATGTATTCATAGTTAGCTCCTTTGAAACAAGTACCGCATGTATTCATAGTTAGCTCCTTTGAAACAAGCACCGCATGTATTCCTATTTAACTCCTTTGAAACAAGTACCGCATGTATTTATTATTGACACAGGTAGGTTAATTATATTTATCAATTCACTGCATGACTGGAATTCACAACAAAAGTACGATCCTAAGACGTGTAATACATGCGGTACTGGTTTCAAAGGAGCTAACTAGGAATACATGCGGTACTTGTTTCAAAGGAGCTAACTATGAATACATGCGGTACTTGTTTCAAAGGAGCTAACTATGAATACATGTAAATAAAAAAATCTGAGACGATTTTAAAAAACAAATAAATTGGAGTTCCTCAGGGTTCTGTATTCAGCACTACACTATTGCTTGTTGCAATGGCTACGATAAAATAATATATCCTACGAGATTGGCAGTGCAGCTTATATTTTGACTACGTAATAATTTTTTATTCATGTCATTCAATAACATGAATAAAAAATTGTCTGGGCTTTTGGACAAACTAGACTAAAGATATTTTATTTGCCAGAAAAAGACTAAACCTCAACTTTCTTGTATTTCTAAACGTAACAACAATTCTTCAAACTAATAGATGGGTGAAATCCACTTAGAAGACCTTCTCGAAATATTTAAATCGTGGTTACATACTTTAACAATCTTGGATAATTCGAAATTGTATTATATGCTGAATTTACCTTCTAGGGTGGAGTTGCAATTTCTACTTAAAAAAGTTATTGTATAAATTATAAAAAAAAGATCATACAAAAATATTCAAAGAGATACAGTACAAATTAAATTACTAAGTTAAATTAAGCACAAGGCTTCCTTTGTTACAAACACAAATCAGATTATAAGAGTTTATCTTGAAATATCTGTCCGCCTGAGATAAAGGTCCATTTTCCTTAATGAAATTAAGTTTTTCTTACATATTTTTTTTTCTTTCTCTTGTTAAAAATATCATATTCTACTAAATTTGAATAATCTCCCAAAATCCTGATCTTGACTTCATGATAATAATACGAATTGACATTTGTAGAGAAACATAAGGAGGACGCGCGGCTATTTTTAATTGAGTAAGAAAAGTCCCACATTATGGAATCGAACCACAGAATGTCGAAATTTATAAGGGTTGTAATTTTAAGTTTTAAGATTATACTTCAAGATAATATTATATATCCGGGCTGATGTCTTTTCTTACAAATAAATCTAATGGACGCATCAATACAGAAGTCGGTGATTCCGTCTTGTGCACTATTAACTGAAATAAGCAATAATATTGGTAATAAAACAACTTGAACAAATGCTTTTGAAAATATTTTTGAATTAAAATTGTAGGTTTTTCCTTTATGATTTTTGGAGAAGTGTTTTAGATTTGCCAAGAGCCTGGGGTCCGCTCAACCCCCCCCCCCCCCCCCCCCACTCCCCAAGGGAGAGAACATGGGTAACTATAGCAACGTGGTCGATGTAAAACAGCTACCTATATCCCCTACTCCGCTGTTTATCTCTCCACCATTACCCTCTTCCGGTCTTCCTCTTTAGTAACAACTAAATCCTTAAACATTTACAGGAAGTTGTGTTCTACCCGCAAAAAGAAAAAAAAATGCGTTTCTTCTCTCCCTCCATAGGGCATATTGCCTCCAGTTTTACTAGACACCGTCTCCAGTTTTATAATACATTGTCTCCACTTTTAGAAGACATCGTCCCAAGTTTTACTAGACACCGTCTCCAGTTTTATAATACATTGTCTCCACTTTTAGAAGACATCGTCCCAAGTTTTACTAGACACCTTCTCCAGTTTTATAATACATTGTCTCCACTTTTAGAAGACATCGTCCCAAGTTTTACTAGACACCTTCTCCAGTTTTATAATACATTGTCTCCACTTTTAGAAGACATCGTCCCAAGTTTTACTAGACACCGTCTCCAGTTTTACTAGACATCGTCTCCATTTTTAGAAGTCATCGTCTCAAGTTTTATAAGACATTGTTTCCACTTTTAGAAGACATCGTCCCAAGTTTTACTAGACACATTCTCCAGTTTTATAATACATTGTCTCCACTTTTAGAAGACATCGTCCCAAGTTTTACTAGACACCTTCTCCAGTTTTATAATACATTGTCTCCACTTTTAGAAGACATCGTCCCAAGTTTTACTAGACACATTCTCCAGTTTTATAATACATTGTCTCCACTTTTAGAAGACATCGTCCAAAGTTTTACTAGACACCGTCTCCAGTTTTACTAGACATCGCTCCACTTTTAGAAGACATCGTCCCAAGTTTTACTAGACACCTTCTCCAGTTTTATAATACATTGTCTCCACTTTTAGAAGACATCGTCCCAAGTTTTACTAGACACCTTCTCCAGTTTTATAATACATTGTCTCCACTTGTAGAAGACATCGTCCCAAGTTTTACTAGACACCTTCTCCAGTTTTATAATACATTGTCTCCACTTTTAGAAGACATCGTCCCAAGTTTTACTAGACACCTTCTCCAGTTTTATAATACATTGTCTCCACTTTTAGAAGACATCGTCCCAAGTTTTACTAGACACCGTCTCCAGTTTTACTAGACATCGTCTCCATTTTTAGAAGTCATCGTCTCAAGTTTTATAAGACATTGTTTCCACTTTTAGAAGACATCGTCCCAAGTTTTACTAGACACATTCTCCAGTTTTATAATACATTGTCTCCACTTTTAGAAGACATCGTCCCAAGTTTTACTAGACACCTTCTCCAGTTTTATAATACATTGTCTCCACTTTTAGAAGACATCGTCCCAAGTTTTACTAGACACATTCTCCAGTTTTATAATACATTGTCTCCACTTTTAGAAGACATCGTCCAAAGTTTTACTAGACACCGTCTCCAGTTTTACTAGACATCGCTCCACTTTTAGAAGACATCGTCCCAAGTTTTACTAGACACATTCTCCAGTTTTATAATACATTGTCTCCACTTTTAGAAGACATCGTCCCAAGTTTTACTAGACACCTTCTCCAGTTTTATAATACATTGTCTCCACTTGTAGAAGACATCGTCCCAAGTTTTACTAGACACCTTCTCCAGTTTTATAATACATTGTCTCCACTTTTAGAAGACATCGTCCCAAGTTTTACTAGACACATTCTCCAGTTTTATAATACATTGTCTCCACTTTTAGAAGACATCGTCCAAAGTTTTACTAGACACCGTCTCCAGTTTTACTAGACATCGCTCCACTTTTAGAAGACATCGTCCCAAGTTTTACTAGACACATTCTCCAGTTTTATAATACATTGTCTCCACTTTTAGAAGACATCGTCCCAAGTTTTACTAGACACCTTCTCCAGTTTTATAATACATTGTCTCCACTTTTAGAAGACATCGTCCCAAGTTTTACTAGACACATTCTCCAGTTTTATAATACATTGTCTCCACTTTTAGAAGACATCGTCCAAAGTTTTACTAGACACCGTCTCCAGTTTTACTAGACATCGCTCCACTTTTAGAAGACATCGTCCCAAGTTTTACTAGATACCTTCTCTAGTTCTACCAGACATCGTCTCCATTTTTAGAAGACATCGTCCCAAGTTTTACTAGACATCGTCTCCATTTTTAGAAGTCATCGATTCAAGTTTTATAAGACATTGTTTCCACTTTTAGAAGACATCGTCCCAAGTTTTACTAGACATCGTCTCCATTTTTAGAAGTCATCGATTCAAGTTTTATAAGACATTGTTTCCACTTTTAGAAGACATCGTCCCAAGTTTTACGAGACACCTTCTCTAGTTCTACCAGACATCGTCTCCATTTGTACTAGACATCTTCTCCAGTTTTAATAGACATCGTCTACAGTTTCGGAACACGTCTCTTTTTTTAGAATGCATCGTCTCCAGTTTTACTAGACACCTTCTCCAGTTCTAAAAGGCATGATATCCAGTTTTAGAAGACATCGTCCCAAGTTTTACTAGACACCTTCTCTAGTTCTACCAGACATCGTCTCCATTTTTACTAGACATCTTCTCCAGTTTTATTAGACATCGTCTACAGTTTTGGAAGACTTCTCTGTTTTTAGAATGCATCGTCTCCAGTTTTACGAGACACTTTCTCCAGTTCTAAAAGGCATGATATCCAGTTTTAGAAGACATCGTCCCAAGTTTTACTAAACACCTTCTCTAGTTCTACCAGACATCGTCTCCATTTGTACTAGAAACCTTCTCCAGTTTTAAAAGGCATCGTAGAAAAAGTATTGTTCTATCTTGAATATTTTCATTCATTGTTTGAATTTAATTGATGAGCTTGCCAAAACATGAGGTGGGTACGTAGAAGAAAGTAGCCTTTCGAGGAGAGCAAGATAAAATTTAGAAGTCTATTTAAAAGTTTTGAAAACACATAACACGTTCTAATTTCACTGCTAAAAATGAACTTCAATTATATGTTGATCTTAAAAACATTTATATCCTCTTCAAAAAATATAACTCCCTCGTCAAACTTATGACGTCCAGTTCATTTTCGTCATTAAAAATAATAATTATAAGTATGAGGGTCTCCCGTGGTCTAGTGGCTAGCGCGCTGGATTCATAAGCGGGAGATGGTAGGTTCGATCCCCACCGGCGGCAGGAATTTTCTCATCTCAGGGCTCGCTGAGAAAATTCCTGGCTGCACCCTGGATGTGGCGCTAATGGCCAAGAATTATGCCGATGCGTCGTAAAAAAAAAAAAAAAAAAAAAAAATTATAAGTATGAAATCAGCTATCCTTATAAGCTGAGTCATATTTATCAAATTATAATAAAATAGGAGCGATCAAGTGCGTACACGCGACAAATGCTCTAGATAGTCTATACACTTTTTCTGGAAAACTAGGTACTACCTATATATCTGTACATGCCTATAGACCTATACATTTATGTACCAGTACCTGTGCATGCCTGTAGACAGTTCCTATACATCTGTACATGCCTATAGACCTATACATTTATGTACCAGTACCTGTGCATGCCTGTAGACAGTACCTGTACATGCCTGTAGACTGCATCTTTATAGATAATAAACCATGATAATGGTTTATTATCTATAAAGATGGCATACATTTATGTACCAGTACCTGTACATGCCTGTAGACAGTACCTGTACATGCCTGCAGACAGTACCTATACATCTGTACATGCCTATAGACCAATACATTTATGTACCAGTACCTGTGCATGCCTGTAGACAGTACCTGTACATGCCTGTAGACAGTACCTATACATCTGTACTTGCTTATAGACCTATACATTTATGTACCAGTACCCGTACATGCCTGTAGCCAGTACCTATACATCTGTACATGCCTATAGACCTATACATTTATGTACCAGTACCTGTACATGCCTGTAGACAGTACCTATACATCTGTACATGCCTATAGACCTATACATTTATGTACCAGTACCTGTACATGCCTGTAGACAGTACCTGTACATGCCTGTAGACAGTACCTATACATCTGTACATGCTTATAGACCTATACATTTATGCATCAGTACCTGTACATGCCTGTAGACAGTACCTATACATCTGTACATGCTTATAGACCTATACATTTATGTACCAGTACCTGTACATGCCTGTAGACAGTACCTATACGTGTATGTAAACAATACCTGTACATGTAGAGAGTACATATACATCTTTATAGACAGTACCTGTACATTTCTTTAGACAGTACCTATACATTTATATACCAGTAACTGCAAATTTCTGTAGACAGTACCTCCTATACGTGTATATTAACAATATCCTTATTTGCATATAGACAGACTCTATAGATACCCTTAGACAGGCGCTCCACCTTGTGTCCATACCGTTATAGAGCTTTAGACCATATCGTCGATACAAATCCAAAGTATCGAATGTGAAAAATGGCTTATAGATGAATATATATAAATTTTATCTTATTATATATTTTAATTAGACTTAATGGACATTCGATAGTTTGATTTTCTGCATTTTGTTTCTATAATGTTCAACAGTTTGCCAGTACCTACATCAGTCCAACAGCAATCAGTATAGATTGAAAATGAAAAATGTTTTTTCCTATTCGTTAACGAAATGTAGTTTTGCTGTTTTTTTTTTTTTTTTTTTCTGTATTTCATTTAGTCAATAAAACGGGGTTCTACAAAATGTGTTCTATCCTCCACCTATCCTCAAGAGACATAATGAAGCAGGCTGACCATGGAGACGTCACTAATCCAAGATTTGGAGAGAGGAATTAATCAAGACAAACTCCTCGGAGAGTGTAGAGAGAGTGAGATCAAAGCGGCTAGTCTCGAGTCCACGTCATATTTACACGGTGTGTCGGCTTTGACCGCTGTTTTCCCTACAATTTCCCAGAGAGAACCCCCCGAGGCTGAGAATTTCCATCCAAAAGGCAACCCACTCCCCCTTCTACTCAATCTCCCGGCTTGGCAGAATGAGTTCTTCCTCATTCCCTCGGAGGGAGGGAGAGAAAGCGTTAAAAATGCAAATTTTTCCCCATCCAAGCGAGCTCTTGGGGGGGGGGGGATATTTTTGTCGTTGTTCTTCAGGGGGGGGATATATCCCCCCCTCTTCCTCCAGTTATACTTCATTTCCCTCCCTCTTCCCAAATACAATATTAGCTCTCTCTCCCCTCTTTCCTTCTTATAATCTCTACTTTGTTCCCCTCCGTCTTAGCAGATTTCCGTTCTGAAGCATTGCACTGACTTAATTTTACCCCTCAGCCCTCATTCTTTTCCGTATTATTGCTTTATGGCAACTTTTTCATTTCATCATCAACTCATTGTCGGGAAGACCGGTTAATTTTTATTTGACTAACTCCTCTTTTTATCCGGCGTTCATTTAGAAATGAGATTTTACAATCAAAATCACTTGAGTACGCAACGTTGGTAGGCATAACTACTTATATTGTAAAAACAAATCTCATATATACAATTATTGACGTCAATAGCAGATTTTAAGCATTTAAAATGATTTTTCACTACGCCCTCGCGGTTCTAAAGTTTTCATCCATTGTATACGAGTCTTCAAAAATGCCTTTCTTTATTTTAAACTTTAAACAATGCTGATAGACAACTCACTATTGACAAAGTTATTTTTAAAAACTCCAGTTATCACAGTGACAAAATCGTTTCTTAAATTTGAAACGATTGTCTATAAACACATACTCACTGAATGTAAAAGACGCGACAAAGTGAACATTCCACACGACCTACAAGAACTTCTTACAGAACAGTAAGATGGTAGTCCATACATAAACTCTATACTTCAATATTTAAAACACATAAACATTTACCACAGAATCTGAGGAAACGAAAGATATTTTAAGATTATTTTTATTTATTTATTTATTTTTATTTTATTTATTTATTTTTTATTTTTTTTCTCTCCCTATTATGTAATTATTACTCAATTTTACTTGGTCATTAATGGAAAACCACAACATGTAGCCTCCTCCATGACCTAATAAATAGTTAAATAATGGCAGTTAGTTTTAGTGATAAGTTATGTAAATACATTAACTATAGTTCAAATAGCAAGGCTCTAAATAATGTTTAGCAATTAATTCTTAACACAAACCTACTAACTTTTGTCTTATGCTCTCCTTAAACTTTTTTTTTTTGTTTGTATTTAGTACTATAAGTTACTGTTAATTGTGAATACATAAATTTGTATTTTTTTACTGTATCTTGTACAGTTTTCTTTTTTGTAAAAAAAAAAAAAAAGAGCAAGTCGCCGTCGTTGCGAAGCTCGTAAAATAAATAAATAAAATTAAATTTGAAAAAAAAAATAGAAAAAAATTACATAAGAAGTCAGGGAATAGTTGTGATTCAAAAAGGGAAACATTAAAATGATTCTTTTTAAAATCTGTATTAAGGACGTATTTAGCTACTCTTTGGAAGCCTTCGTCAGCAATGATTGCCAGGGGGTAGACGAAAGACCAAAGTTAATCTTTAAGTGACCATGGTGAAAATATGATCGTATAGACTTAACTATTGGAAAGGTTGTACACATGTTCCGTTCTTAAAATAATCGTTCACTAAAGAAAAACGTCTTTGTTAGTCTTTACCGAAAATTGTGCTGCAATATCTCGTCCCTACCATGTCAAACTATCGAATATGAAAAATCTTGTTTTTCATATTCGACTCTTCGCTCTTAGATTGTGGACGATTCGCGAATTGTCGCAACTCCAACCCCTTTAGAATACCCTTTAATGCCTTAAATAAAGTATCGAATAAGACCTTTTTTCAATATATTACTGCGTCAACGGATAGAATATGTTCTTGCTTTTAGTTGCTCCGATTTTCATATTCGATAGTTTGACATGGAAGGGACGATATGATATCTTAATTATGGATTATTGTTAAGTACGCGAAAAATCAATAGTATCGAATTACCACCTGCCAACGGCCTAAAAAGCGAATCAGTGCCGTACTAATTCTAACTGTAAAAATATGAAGCTTTACCAAAATAAGGGTACATATAAAATCCTTTGCAGTAAAGAATATATTAAAAGCTAATTTGGAACTAGATAACATTTTGGCGGTTTGGTTATAATATTTTTTTATTTCGTTCTAGTTCCCGCAATTGGGCGAATTGCTCTGCAAACTTGTACGTTGCAAACAAAATAACAGATCTATAAAAACAAATAAATTAAAACATATAAGTATGTAGCTGCTCTATAATTAATAAGTTTATACCAATATATTAATAAAAGATCAAACATCAAAGGTCAACTACATAATTAAAAACAATAAAGTGATTAGGTGCCATTGGCCATAGCAGTCGACGTGTAATAATAACAAATAAGTGATAAATTTAATCAATTATTTCCAATAAACTAAAAACACTACTAAAATAAAATCAATAACTAAAATAAAATTTAAGTTGAGAGATGTTTAAGCTTTTTTAAATATAACGTGTTTGTTTGTAATATGAATCTTTTTTTAAAAAATGTAATAAAGTGAATATTTGTGAGCTACAATCTGTTTACTGTTAATGTGTTATTTCATTCTGTATACTGTAATATGTTTTATTTTTGCGATAAAGTGAAGAGAGTGAGTAAGTAGTGCATGTCCAATTCCAAGTCTTGTAAGCACAAATTTCTCTATAGCTAGAGTTCAGTTGCTTTATGAAGGGCTTAATCATCCGCAGCTTGTTGAAATGTGAATTGTTAAAATAATATTTGCTTGGTTAAATATATTAAAAGTTTACTGGAAACTGTAGCTAAAATTGCATTAATGTAAAAATCTTGTTTAGTAAAACCTCGTTTACCCGGATCAGCTGGGGCTAGTGCCGATCCGAGTTAACGAAAATTCGGTTTATCCGGAGAATGACGACGAAAAACGAAAAAACAACAACAAAAAAACATATAAATCAGCGAAATATTTTTAATGGAGCTTAGAAATTATTATGGACACACTTTCACCTAAAAACACATGCACTGTAATAGTGTACGCATTCGCACTGTACTCAATATAGCTGTAAACAAGTCTATAGTAAAAAAGCAGTGAGCTTCTGCTGTCACAGTTTAGTGTATCGCTTACGTGTAGCGCGATCTCGCATCGGCTAAAAGTTCATTTGGCAATGTTTCGGCTTGAATGTATGCTGAAATTCAGCATACATTTCTCAATGTTTGCTACTGCTTCTGCTTGGATCATAACCACCATAAACTGCCATCTTGAAACAGAAGTCTTAAATGCGTTTTCTGTTCTTTTTCCAATCAGATATCGTTGATGTTCCTACTCCAAACTCAGCAGCAATGTTCTTTAACAATTCTCCCTTATAAATTCTTGTCAATACTTCCATCCTCTTTTCCATAGTCACAACAATGTTTTAACGTTTCGTCTAAATCGCGGTCAACGAGCAGACGAACAGCAAAACGATACTGTACCTCGACCGTGACTTGTCGCCCCCAAAGCAGAACCTTTTTAATCTTTCTGCAACGGAGTTTGAAAAACCCAAACATTTTCTGCAGCCCCATGCGGTTCAAGTTGCGTGTAATATGAGCCGCGAGCGAGATAATTTTGAAGAATAATCGGAAATAAATAAGTGTTTGTAATATAATTGAAGTAAATTTACTAATACAATAGTAATTTAACATTTCTGCAAAAAATAATTTTATTGACTTTTTCTGCGCCACTATTTAAAAAACAACCGGTCGGACAGGGTGATCTTTCTGCAGCTCTTGTCGTCTTTCTGCGACAATGTCGCACTGTCGCCCGTAGTTCTGCTATGGGGCTTGTCGCTAGGAAAACACGCGTACGATTAACCAAGGTAAGTCAATTAACCTGGCCTGTTTAAATAAATAAACATTAACCGAGTAATTTAGCTATTTATCGTCTGTAAAACACGTCTTCAATTACTACACTGACCAACATATGTTCATTTTCAAAACTGGTCCGGGTTAACGAGGTTTTACTATACTCTCCAAAATAAAATATTTTAAAAGTCAACTTGGCATTAGAGGAATATGCTTTATTGTATATAAGCCTATATGAAAGGTTGATAAGCTTGGGTTGAAAATGAAGGATTGGAAGCTTTGACCGTTGGGAAAATCTGTCACCTAACCGAGGTCTGGTTTGATTAAAGAACAACATTGTTTTCCGGGTATGCGAGAACTGCTCTCAACTCTAAAAGTCCACGTGGAAAAACAGAATAAAATAAAAAAAAAACATGTCTGAAAAAAATTGGCGTATCCCCTCGACCAGAGGAATCCTGCCGCTGACACAATCAGTCCGTACTCGTCACATTGGATATTGGATAGCTACGCTCCAGCTCACTCGGACAGGTCAATATTTGCATTGATTTGTGTATACACCTAGCTATGTAGTAGAAACTTTTTTTCTTTTTTTAGTTTCGTTCTTGATCGTTTGTTTTAATTAATTTTGAGTTTTATGTTTATTTTGGTGGGTTTCCTTCCTCCTCAGAAGAGAGGGGACCTGCTCATGACATCTATACGGAAGTTGACGGTGTCAATATTTCATACCCCATTCTATTGTGTAATCTTTATGTTCTAAAGGAAGACTTGCAAACATTACACACAAACTTAAGAAATATATATATATATATATATATATATATATATATATATATATATATATATATACTCACACACAACATACATATACAGCAGAGTCCTGCAAATCCGAACTAATTGACACCGAACCCTGTTCGGATTAATTAGCAAACATTTGAATTAGACGGATTTTTGTAATGTACTGCCTTATGCCATACTTTATGAAGCCTCAAAACACTAATTTGCCTCTACCAGCCGTAGTTTTTGTTATATTTCAACGTAACTCGGTATTCGTTGTGGAAAAATACATTGCAAAAATCCGTTCATTAGAGGGTAGAGCGAAATTACTAATTTGCTTACACCGGTCGTAGTTTCTGTCGTATTGTAACGAAACTCGGAATACGACTTGTTAATCTAATTAGAAAGAAGTGTTGTAAAAATGAACTAAATCGGTCTATCGTAATGATCTATTACTTTGTACTATGCTGCAATAGAACTTTCTAGTAAAACAAGTTGGCAAAGCTGCCGCTGGTAGTGCCTCTGTCTTGATATTCCTTCTCACGTCTACCCGTAGGGGCGCTGTATCCCGTACCTGCCTCAGACGAAAATCTGAATTTTACGTGTATTTATTAAGTAGTTTAGTACCAATCATACACGAAACTCTGCAAAAAAATTATTTAAAAAATTAATAATCAAAATAATTTGATTGAGTTGCTCATTACAAATGTAAATGAGCTGCTCTATTTATGTTTTTTATTTTATTTATACAGGTTATTTTGAGCAAATTATTCAGGAATGCAGTATACGCTACCCAAATTCTAAGGGAAGTGCTTAGTTATGCAGCTCCTGCGTGAGAGACTATATGAAATCTCCACCCTTGGTTCCGTTACGGAATGGACTTCAGATTTCCTCATTTGTGTAATACTGCAAGATCTCATAATCGAACCATTCCGGGAGAGTTTGAAGAAAACTCAAAGAGTAAAAATTAAAATACGATTCTTTTGCATATAAACGAGACCGTTGTATGCATAAAACGCCAATAGCAATAATTCCCTAAGAAGCATAAAACCCGAGATTCCTCTTGAGTAAAGACGCCGGTATATCGAATAGGCAATAAGGCCTTTTTAAGGCTTCCATATGGGGTTTTAATGCTCGCCTTCGAAGGCTCCTATTCGCCTTAATGTCATGCTATCTCGCAAACCTAATGACAGCCATTGTCCTTAAGCAATTTATGTCGGTGGCTCTTAAAAATTATTTAGGACTGCCCAGGTTTGATGACGACAGCTTCTTATACACCTCAAACACTCAACATGACCTTATGTTTCGTATAAGCGCGGTTCCTCCCTCCCTCCATGGAGAGGAAACCCTCTTATAAGGTTGACGTCAAGAAGAAATCCGCAAATACCGACTAGAACATTTCACGTTTGAGAACCTATAGATCATGAAAATAACGATTGTGCAAATTTGTAATTACATGTGTATGTATGGAGGCGAATTTCGCGCGAAAAAAAATCGTAGTGTCTTTTCGTGCTAATATGCTTGTAGGAGCTCTTCTTATAGGTCCTCTAACATAGTAAAACGAATGAAGCCATTTTCAAGTCTTAATCTGTAACCGTTTTTGAGAAAAGTAGTTAATTTTTTTTTTTCGGTTTGGATACTTAATACCGTAAAGTGGGGTCACTTTACAGATTTGACATATTTTTAAATGTCACCTAGCCAAATCCAATTATTACATCAATAACAGTATTTTTCCAAAAAGCTTTATTCCTTCCGAATAGTTTAATTGCGCGTAGTTTAAGTGCTCTGAGTTGCAGCTAAAACTAGATAATAATAATAATAAAAAGATATGTTGTACTAATTATACCCCAGGTCACATTAGTACATGGCAATTTTCGATGGAGAATCCTATGTTACGAGTCTTATCCCAAGATTACAGTGTACATTACTTCATAGGAGCAAAATCGGTCAGTTTTATTATTTGAGAAATACATTAGGGTTTTACAAAAAAATAATTTCTTTAACAAAACATTTTATTTACAAAAATATTTATATTTTAAATTTATGAAGGATGAAGATACATAGGAAAATTCAAAGTTTTTGTTTTAGTTTCATACTATAATAACTGGTTCTATTTTATTATACCAATGTAGAATACTTCCATTGTATGCTGTAAACTGTTTTTTTCACAACGTATCACATCTTCAGATTTGTTCAACTTCTTCACCTCAAAGATAAGAGTGCTGTATGTAGAACCTGTTAAAATACACAAAAGTATGATTGAATTTGAAAAATAGGCGCTTGCTTAGGTTACTTTTTTTATCCTGGAATAGGGCAAAAAATGAGGCGAAAAAATGAGGTGTACTAAATTGACCCCATCAAATGTCTTGAAAACGTTTGTGCTAAACTCGCCCCACAATTCCTCAATTTTTATGATTTTCAAAATAAGAGCCAATATGACAAAGATTGAGGAAAAAACTGAATCATGCATGTTTAACTAGATAAATTATTGACTGAAAGCAACTCGCATTTTAAATGTTGTCCTTCCTGGAGAACAGCAAATAACACAGTTTATCGGCCGATGCAAATTTCAATAAAAACCCCTTTTGAGCTTATCCTTATCTAACAATTCCCAAAGAGGTAGAACCTGGAGTTAGAAGTGCAAAAACTCCCGGCTTTGATTTAATAACATCTGAAATCATTCGCCAGCTCCCAACTAAAGCTATCACATTCCTCACATATCTATACAACTGTATTTTCTGCACCACCTACTTCCCACTCCTATGGAAATTCTCTATTATCATCCTCTTCCCTAAACCTGGAAAACCAACACACTGCCCTTCATCCTATCGCCCTATAAGCCTACTACTCATTCTATCTAAAATATTCGAAAAATTACTCCTCAAGCGAATCCAACCTATCCTTCACAGCCCAAAATATCCTGCCCACTCACCAGTTTGGCTTCCGTTCCCAACACTCCACAGTACAGCAGGGTCTTCGCGTTGTAGATCGAATATCTTCATCCCTAGAGCAAAAAGAATATTGCACTTCAGCGTTCCTGGGCGTTGCTCAAGCTTTCGATAAGGTATGGCATGAGGGCCTCCTCTACAAGCTCAAAACCTTTCTTCCCAGCACCCTATACCTCATCCTACGATCCTACTTATCAAATAGGCATGTTCGGGTCCGACAAGGATCAGAGTACTCAGAATATTATCCTGTGGAAGCGGAAGTTCCCCAGGGCAGTGTTCTGGCGGTGCTCTACACCCTGTATACAGCCGATGTTCCAACAAGTCCCGACACCCTTCTAGCAACCTATGCAGACGATACAGCTATCCTCGCATCTCACCCAAATCCTAACACTGCGTCGCAGAATCTTCAGTCCCACTTGAATAAAATTCAAGAATGGTGTAAAAAATGGAGAATCAAGGTGAATTAGGAAAAATGCCATCACATCACCTTCACCCTCCGGCGCAGTTCCTGTCCACAAGTAATCTTCAACAACGTCCCATTACCCTCTTCTGATACAGTTCGCTACCTCGGACTACACTTGGACTCCCGACTTACCTGGAAACATCACTTAAAACTTAAAAGACAAGAACTTAACAGACGATTTGGACAACTCTATAGACTGTTGAACCGCAAATCACATTTAAGTACTGAAAACAAACTGATCATTTACAAATCACTACTGCAACCCATTTGGACATACGGTTCAGAACTATGGGGAACTGCGAAAACATCGAACATCAGACGCATTCAAACATTCCAATCCAAGGTCCTAAGAACAATAGTCGATGCTCCTTTTTATGTTTCCAACCTCAACCTCCATAAAGACCTCAATATCCCACTCGTTAATGATGTTGTATTATCCAGATTCCAACGTTTCCATCCTAAACTTTCCGCTCATCAAAATCCTGAAGTCCTCTCCCCATCAAGTGCCACCCACCCACTCTCTCCATCGAGGCTACTCAAAAGACATTGGCCTAGAGATCTGCTGCAGTGACCAAGTGAAGTGTTAGCAATGGCTTTCTCTTTGTTCAAGTGCGACAATTTTCTGTGGCTCACCGATCTCTCTTCGACTCCAGCCACTGGTCGGAGCAGAAGGGAGCTTGTGTAGGCACCTTTCAACGTCATCTGAGCGTCTTTCTGGCGTTAATCGAGGATGAAGTTGGAAGGCCTTGAGCACAGAACCTCCATATTGTATCATTCATCTTATTACTAAATGTATTCATATACAGAATGTAATAATCAATAAAGAAATATAAAAAAAAAAAAAAAAAAGAAGTGCAAAAGGCTTGCTAAGCAACTTAAGAATCGATTTTGTGCAAAGTTCGACCCTTTGGTATCAGCTAAATGAAAATATCCTAGCAATATAGGTTCGGACTAATTTCACCTCATTTTATGGTATCGTTGGAATCAAATGAAATATTTTCTACTTATTTGAAATTCGTCTTAGCTAAGATATTTAAATTTCGGTTAAATTTGGAGTATTATAAGATTTTATTTTATATTTATCGCGAAATATCAAAACCCACATATAACTGGTTCTAATCCTTCATTAATGACACTAGACATATGAACGGAAAAGCGCTATGATGACGCAGTTTCTGCGTGTCAGACTTTTAATATTAACATTACGACCAACTAGAGTTGCATAAAATATGAAAATTCATTGGGAAAACGAGATTATGGCAACGAATAAGATACCTACCTCAGAAACCCAAGAAGAATAGAACAGAAGCTAGTAATGTTTCTCCTTCGGTGCGTCGAAAAGGAAATTCGAATATTGAAGCACCGTTTCACCTGATTAAGAAGGTCCGATAGAATTTGACAGTGCGTGTTTTATAAGTAATTTCACGCGTGGAATCTAATAAAGTAACACATCTATAACTGCTGTTGAGAAAAATACAAAGCAATGACTACATTTTCTTAAGAATTTTGGATATATTATATATCCGGAAACCGGTTGCGAAATCGTAGTGAATGTCGCTATTCGAAAGCCTATGAAATTTCCTACAAAGTCGTTTCTTAATGAATTTTTGAGTGTCCTCATTGAGAACGCTGTAACTTCAGCTTAGGGTAGGGTCAGTTTCCTGTTGTGGTGTCTATGGTCTAGCTTCGCTTTGAGATTTAATTTTTAATTTTACAAGAGTTTACTATTTTCACGAAACGTTAAAACAGAACATTAGCTTAATGTAGCTTAAAGTACACACATTCTCAGGAGAAACACTGAGGAAGCCTGAAGAATGTCTGGCGAAAAGTCTGTTATTATCACAATGGAAATCCAGAGGACTTTAAAACATTAAGTAACATAGACCGGGGAAATCTACGAAAACCACAGACTATTAACTGTTTCCATTTAACGTTTTTTTTCAATAGAGATTAGGGATAAGAACGTAAACGCACTTAGATGACGGAGTTCCTGCAGGTTTATATTTGCACTAGATATCCGAAAGTCTGCAATTCGTGATTGTTATTTTAAT
This sequence comes from Gonocerus acuteangulatus, assembly GCA_946811695.1. NCBI lineage: Eukaryota > Metazoa > Arthropoda > Insecta > Hemiptera > Coreidae > Gonocerus > Gonocerus acuteangulatus. The sequence goes on along the minus strand of OX328123.1, from coordinate 153,816,837 downwards.
GCTGTCGATTCGTTATCATGCTTTTTACAACGTAGACTACTTCTGTTTTAACGACCTTTTTTTTTACCTAGCTGGGGAAGTCCTTTTTTTTTCTTCCGTTTTAAGAAAAACTTCGCGGGCACCTACGTTTAGGTAATGCATTACTTACAATTGAGGCGTTCCTGACGAAGGGAGAACTCAACAAAAGGTAGTGTGAGGAAAATGCGTTTGAATATTTTTTCCATATGGGCGAACTCCCCTAAAGTGTAGTCAGAACATTTGTTCCTTGTTGAATTTCTCATTGCTTTGTTTTTAATTTATATTAATAAACAAATTATATAGTAATTGGCAATTCCGCAACGCCTCAATTAGCATCCTGCTTTTTGAGAAAGTACAAGGAACTTTCTTGTGACTTTTGAACCAACAATCTCTCTCCGGTACCAATTTTCATATTTTTTAGGTCTTTCCAAATAGGTCCAATGTAATTCCTCTCCAACACCTTGTCATTATGTCTTCCTGGCTCTTTTAGGGAGCCTTCTTCCGCCTGTTTTATTCAGGAATCAATGATCCTAACCACGGGTCTTGTTTAGAACAGGCCCGCCAGTGATTTTATCTAGTAACAGTTACTTATTGATAAATAAAAAAATATGGGTTAAAGGAACATATGATTTATTTAATAAAATCTCAACTGTCAGTCCTTTCCCTCCAATAACAGTTGGGGTTTTCAGCAAACTAGCCGCGCACACCTCCCGCAGATAATTTTTCCAATCAACAATTGTAGCAGAGCTCATATTGAATTCTTTTGAACAAAATTTAAACGTCGTATACTCCTGTGCCCATGAATAAATGAATAAAATGGCTTTACTTAACGGTAACTTGCTGTCACATAGCCACGTACCCTTATACACGCCACGGTAACTTGCTGTCACACAGCCACGTACCCTTGTACACGCCACGGTAACTTGCTGTCACATAGCCACGTACCCTTATACACGCCACGGTAACTTGCTGTCACATAGCCACGTACCCTTATACACGCCACGGTAACTTGCTGTCACACAGCCACGTACCCTTGTACACGCCACGGTAACTTGCTGTCACATAGCCACGTACCCTTATACACGCCACGGTAACTTGCTGTCACATAGCCACGTACCCTTGTACACGCCACGGTAACTTGCTGTCACATAGCCACGTACCCTTATACACGCCACGGTAACTTGCTGTCACATAGCCACGTACCCTTGTACACGCCACGGTAACTTGCTGTCACATAGCCACGTACCCTTATACACGCCACGGTAACTTGCTGTCACACAGCCACGTACCCTTATACACGCCACGGTAACTTGCTGTCACATAGCCACGTACCCTTATACACGCCACGGTAACTTGCTGTCACATAGCCACGTACCCTTATACACGCCACATTCAAACCGACATTCTCTTTTGTTGCATCTATATTTTTTCCTTTCTTCGTAAAATATCATAATGTGGCCTTTTTTTACAATATCTCTCCTTGGGTAGAATTCCTCTTTCGACAATGAAAATCCTGGCTCGTTGCTCTTCTTTGCATAAATCGTAAACATCAAAAATATTCATAGTTTAATACTTTTATAACCACAAATACACAAACAATACTAAATTAAATAGTATTTAAACATGTGTTTTTATTTCTGTATCGATGGTATCAAATTACATAGTAACAGTTACTAAATATGATTATAAAATCACTGGCGGGCCTGTTCTAAACAAGACCCCTAACCACTCCTCCTTTGAAATGTGTGGGAAACAGCTCAATCATCTTTACGTTGGTGTCTGCATTTATAGTTTTAGATTTTCTTCATTTACAGTTTTGATACCGTATATGTAATGCTTGCCAGTTGGTTCTGTGGTCCCCTACGGTTGTTTTGATACCGCATATGTCATGCTTGCCAGTTGGTTCTGTGGTCCCCTACGGTTGTTTTGATACCGCATATGTAATGCTTGCCAGTTGGTTCTGTGATCCCCTACGGTTGTTTTGATACCGCATATGTTATGCTTGCCAGTTGGTTCTGTGGTCCCCTACGGTTGTTTTGATACCGCATATGTAATGCTTGCCAGTTGGTTCTGTGGTCCCCTACGGTTGTTTTGATACCGCATATGTAATGCTTGCCAGTTGGTTCTGTGGCCCCCTACGGTTGTTTTGATACCCCATATGTAATGCTTGCCAGTTGGTTTTGTGGTCCCCTACGGTTGTTTTGATACCGCATATGTAATGCTTGCCAGTTGGTTCTGTGGTCCCCTACGGTTTTTTTGATACCGCATATGTAATGCTTGCCAGTTGGTTCTGTGGTCCCCTACGGTTGTTTTGATACCGCATATGTAATGCTTGCCAGTTGGTTCTGTGGTCCCCTACGGTTGTTTTGATACCGCATATGTAATGCTTGCAGTTGGTTCTGTGGTCCCCTACGGTTGTTTTGATACCGCATATGTAATGCTTGCCAGTTGGTTCTGTGGTCCCCTACGGTTGTTTTGATACCGCATATGTAATGCTTGCCAGTTGGTTTTGTGGTCCCCTACGGTTGTTTTGATACCGCATATGTAATGCTTGCCAGTTGGTTCTGTGGTCCCCTACGGTTTTTTTGATACCGCATATGTAATGCTTGCCAGTTGGTTCTGTGGTCCCCTACGGTTGTTTTGATACCGCATATGTAATGCTTGCCAGTTGGTTCTGTGGTCCCCTACGGTTGTTTTGATACCGCATATGTAATGCTTGCAGTTGGTTCTGTGGTCCCCTACGGTTGTTTTGATACCGCATATGTAATGCTTGCCAGTTGGTTCTGTGGTCCCCTACGGTTGTTTTGATACCGCATATGTAATGCTTGCCAGTTGGTTCTGTGGTCCCCTACGGTTGTTTTGATAACGCATATGTAATGCTTGCCAGTTGGTTCTGTGGTCCCCTACGGTTGTTTTGATAACGCATATGTAATGCTTGCCAGTTGGTTCTGTGGTCCCCTACGGTTGTTTTGTCTAGTTTGTAAAGTTCGGAAACAATTACGGCGTAATTAATATTAGAATTTATATTTTTATAGAAGCATTTAACTTTAGATAAACGAGTGGCGTTCAAAGAGTTTTATTGGTTTATGTCGAATGGTACAAGATATTTCATAATGAAATGCCGTTGAGGTCATAAGGAGTCAAGGGTCGTTAGAATTCGGCTGAGAAAAAACGCCAGCCGAATATATGTTCTATACTTTGAACGCTTAGGCTTGCTTTTTGGCAGCCTTCCTCAGTTAAAAAATACGTATACACAATGAATAAAGAGGGTAATTAAAAAAATCATTCATGATTTAAAATTATGTTTGCTGTTTTTGATCGTTTTAATTCATTTTTTTTTTTTGTAATTACGTATATTTATTTTATAGCTGAAGAGGTTTCTGGGAATCTGAGGTTTTTCTTTTTTGAATCCCCAACCATGCCTTGACCTCCTAGATATTTTATAGATTGTGATGGTCTTATGGCTATTCAATACCATAATAGACCATAAATAATATATGATCTATTCAATATCATAATACTATTTAAATGTGCAATAGGAAATTCTATACTTTATAAATTACCATGTTCTTCTAAATTCCTGCTTATTCTTGTGAAGTGTTAAAGGATTATGGAGGAAATGAGGAAAGTATAAGGCGCGATGAGGAAAATGCTAGGCCACCAATGATGATTGATGATGAGACGACAGAAAAATAAGGTTCGTTAGAGGAGGAATCTTGGTGATAAGGGTTCGGGCATTGGCACACTCATCATAATGTATATTTTAGAAGGGCTACTGGGGGTCGGACGTTGGGGGCATCCATATGCAATCAGGACGAGACTTCAAAGGAGTAGAGATTGGCTTTCCGAGGGTCTCTTCGCGCGTTATATACACATCCCATAAAATAATGATCGCAGTCCCTCCCTTCCAGTCCGCCATTTTGGTAGGATGGACCCAATCTAAATTCCGAGGGGGGAACCCTCCCCCGACTCCCCTTACCCCTTATCCTTCGGCTTATTGTCTCCCCCTACATCCAGGCTCTTTCCCTATCTTCCTTCTCTTCCTTCGGGGCCACTCCTTCCATGGAAAATCTATAATGAATGTTTGTTAGTAATCGAGCCCGTAACAGCAAGTTTCCTAGGCATTGGGCGTATACAAAATATATAGATTTATTTTAATCATATTATCATTTTTTAATCAAACAATAAATTGCAATTAGATGCTGGTAATGGCTGGAAGGCAATGCCTAAACTAGAAAATATCAATAGTGAGGTGGGTGTAAAGTTAGCCGTCGATAAGTAATCTAGGATGGTTAGGATTCGGCTAAGCAGAGGATCAGGTTTCGGTAAAAATCTATACTTGGAATGTTTCGATTGAATGCCTAGGGGATGGCAGGATATCCCCTGTAGTCTGCAGCGTGTTGCGCGATTCGATACCATGTGACTGCGGGAAAGTGTATATAGGACAGACAGGGAAGAAGATAGCCACTCGAATCGCGCAACACGCTGCAGACTACAGGCTGGGACGTTCCAAAACTTCTGCGGTGGCAACACATGGAGAAGAGTGCCCCAGACAAGTCCTGTTTGATCAAGCCAAGACCCTGGCTAAGGAAGACACGCTGAACAGGAGACTCATCAGAGAGGCGATTGAGATCCACAAAAATCCAGTCAACTTCAATAGAGAAGAAGGACTCATCCTCTCCAACACCTGGCGGGCCATCCTGAAGAAGACTGGAGACAATCCACTCATACAGGACCACCAGCGCCCCGAACGGACGACCGAGGAAGTTAACATAGACAGACGGAACCCGATTTGCCCAGAGCCTCCCCAGTTCATTGGCTCGCATAGTCTCCGACCAAGAAGTATAAGAAGGGCCCAAACCGCTGACGAGCTCATTCCCTTACCAACCAGCAAGGATGAATGATTGCCTGAAGAAGCCGGAGAGGAATCCGGCGAAATATTGCGATAACAGGAGGAGCAAGACCGCTGGAGACAGATGCCGAATGAACAACATATATATATATATATATATATATATATATACGCAAAAATTTGAACCACCGTTATTTTCGGTCTCTAGGGGTTCTGTAACGCAAAATTTTCTAGTCGGCACTTCCGGATTGCGTCATGAGGTCAACCTTGTAAACGGGGTTCCTCCCTATGGGGGAGGGAGGAACTGCGCTAAAAATAGTCTTATTCGATTCTTTATTTAAGGTATTAAAGGGAAACCTAAAAGGGGTTGAAAATTTGTGTCAAGCAGTATCCAAGAACAAAGTCTCGAATCTGAAAAGGAGATTTTTCATATTCGACAGTTTGTCATGGTAGGGACGATATAAGAGATTCGCTCATAAATCTCATGATTTCAATACTTCACATGATTATAAAATGTCGGCGTGGGTAGTACTCGGATTATAGCTGTTAGCATCATTATTATCTGCAAACAAGCATGTCGAAAATGGATTTATTCTTTTAGCACTTTCCTCCGAAGGGAAGTAGCTATTGAGGTTGCACTCATGACGGAATTTCTGAAAAATGTCTTCGAATCTTTATCGATCCTACCTAGTAGACACCGAAAATGACCCCCGTTAAAATTTATATATATATATATATATATATATATATATATATATATATATATATATGTGTGTGTGTGTGTGTGTGTGTGTGTGTGTGTGTGTGTGTGTGTCTGTTAACACGATAGCGGCCAGAGTTTTTGTTTTTTCGTCACGAAACTTGGTATATAGCATTCAATTAGCAAACGATTGAACGAGTTCGTTAACCACCAAAATCAGTCCACCGGAAGGGGGGGTTTACCCCGAACCCAAAACACTAATTTGACCATGCCAGCCGTAATATTTGTTATATTTCAACGAAACTTGGAATTCGTAGTAGTAATCTAGAGAGAAAAGTGAGATGTAAAAATAAACTAAATCGGTTTATTAGAAGGGGGGGGGGTTTACTTCGGACCCACAATACCAATTCGCCACTACCAGCCATGATTTTTGTTATATTTCGACGAAACTTAGTATTCGTAGTGGTAATCTAGAGAGAAAAGTGAGATGTAAAAATAAACTAAATCGGTTCATTAGAAGGGGGGGTTTACTTCGGACCCACAATACCAATTCGCCACTACCAGCCGTGATTTTTGTTTTATTCCGACGAAACTCGGTATTTGTAGTGGTAATCTACAGGTAAAAATGTGTTGTAAAAATAAACTAAATCGGTTCGTTAGGAGGGGGGGGGGTTACTCCGGACCCAAATTACTAATATACTCAAACCGGTCGTAATTTCTGCTGTATTGTAACGAAACGCGGTATACGTCGCGGGTAACTTATGGGAACGAAGTGTTGTAAAAATGAGCTAAATCGGTCAATAGGAAAGGGGGGTTTACTTTGAAATATATTTCAATAGAATTAGCTTGCCAGACGTAGGTTCGCAAGGCCGCCGCAAGGAGCACTATCTCCCACTAGAGGGACTGTATTCTGTTCCTGCGTCAGATCAAAAGACGAAAATATGAAGTTTTTTTATATTTATTAAGTAGTGTAGTAGGTACCATGTTCAAACATAACTCTGGAAGCAAATTTATTACAAAATTAATAATTGAACAGTTACTCATTACAAAATTAAAAGAGAACTATTCATGTTTTTATTTTATTTATGTAGGATATTTTAAGCAAATTGTTCTGGAAACCAATCTACACTACCCAAATTCTGAGGAAAGTGCTTAGTTATGCAGCTCCTGCGTGACGGACTTTTTTGAATCCCCAACCATACTTTGACCTCTTCGGTATTTTGTAGATTGCGATTATCTTATTGCTATGCAATGCCATAATAGACGATTATAATACTACTTAAATGTGCAATAGGAAATTCTATACTTTATAAATTACCATGTTCATCTATATTCCAGCTTTTTCTAGTGATATGTTAAAGGATTATGGAGAAAATGAGGAAAGTATACGGCGCGATGAGGAAAATGATAGGCCACCAATGATGATTGATGATGATATGACAGAAAAATAAGGTTCGTTAGAGGAGGAATCTTGGTGGAACTCGATTTATAAAATAAAGCATTTTCAACGCATTAGCATATTTCTCAGCTCCTAAGCAGCATTGGACGGAACGCTCGGAAACGGGTCGACTATTTTTTGATGTACAATCACCAGGGAAAAATGGGCCAAATCGGGACCCCACCACTGTATACTCCCCTTGTGAGAGACTTAATTGTTGTCACTAAATTAGCCAGTGTTATGGTTCAGCGCTTGTAGAATTACACAAAAATCAAAATGAAGGAGTTGTTTTGTTATGTTTTGTAGAGAATGAAAATACTAAAAGGTAATGAGTAGGAGGTTAGTGTAGTGGGTTTTGTGAGGTGTGACAGAGACGGGGCTGGGTGAAAATCAGATTTGAGGAGTGGGCCCCTCAAAGAGGCTGAGGGTGGGGAGGGGGGTGTTGTTTTTGCTCTTTGATCTCCGCCGGCGGGGTAGTGGGGGGGTAGAGATGCCGTCAAATTTCGTCATGTTGTTTATGCTCTTCCCCCTCACATCACCCCCTTTTCTAAGGCCAACAACATCTACAAGAAACTTGGAAATTCCTCCTAAACTTCAGTAACCTTTTATGAAAATTTGTAAACAATTGGGGAAGTTTTATTACTTTATTATTGTTATTATTATTATTATCGCGTGTTTTCCTCCCCCCCCCCTCTCTCTCTCTCTCTCTCTCTCTCTCTCTCTCTCTCTCTCTCTCACTCTCTCTCTCTCTCTATCACCCCCCTCTCTCCCTCCCTCCCTCTCCCTCTCACTCTCTCTCTCTCTCTCTCTCTCTATATATATATATATATATATATATATATATATATATATATATATATATATATATATATCACCCCCCCCCCCCTCTCCCTCTCTCTCATGTAGGTAAAGAATTTTTAATATCTTAAATATGTAGAAACCTCAAATCGTTGTTAATATAAGATAGTCGAAAACCTAATACATTTCCTACAGAAACTGCTCCTATAGAATGTTTGATAGAGCAATCCCGTTCGGCGAAATCGGTCCTTAAAATTTCAGTGTTGGTTTCGTTATTTTGTGGGGGCGAGGTTAGCTCAGTGGTAGAGCACTCGACTAATGAACTGGAGGACCAGGTTCAAAACCCGAGCGCGCACTAAAGATTTTTTCTTCTAGTGCTGCCGTTCGAGGGTTGGATTTGGGGTCCCAGATCGTCCCTAGGCTCACCCAGCCTTTAATTAATTTAATTAATAATGGGTACCTTGGGTGCTAATGACTCTAGCAGTCGAAGCAGCCAAGGGGAAAATCAGGCGGCCGGAGCATAGTGTTGACCACACTATCTCCCTACTGTGCCGTACGGTCAAGAATCAGATACCTCTACAGTATCTGCCCCTCTGGGCCCTTGTGGCCTGATACGGGACTGATTTTTTTTTCGTTATTTTGTACGTTTTCTCACTGTTTTCCTCAGCTTTTAATGATATATTGTTAGCGTGGTTCCTCCCTCCATCCATAGGAAGAAAATCCGCTTATGTGGTTGTCCTTATGAACACATAATCTCATGGTCTCGGTGATAAATTTCCCCGTAGCTCGACTCGGTATGATTCATCAGTTAAATGTTCAATGCACAGATCCAACAAAAAAACTTTATTGTTAATAATTACAAAACATTAGATTTATAAAAGTACAAAAAGTCCTACTACTTGACCGACACTGCGCACCAAGACGGGTAGCGATTGCCGGCCCATCAATGCGTGAATCTTGGGTGATCTCATTGTTTACTTCATGTACTCTCAGTGACGTCAGTATGATGATTGAGTCCTTCTACTGGACCGACACTGCGCACCAAGACGGGTAGCGATTGCCGGCCAATCAATGCGTGAATCTTGTGTGATCTCATTGTTTACTTCATGTACTCTCAGTGACGTCAGTATGATGATTGAGTCCTTCTACTGGACCGACACTGCGCACCAAGACGGGTAGCGATTGCCGGCCAATCAATGCGTGAATCTTGGGTGATCTCATTGTTTACTTCATGTACTCTCAGTGACGTCAGTATGATGATTGAGTCCTTCTACTGGACCGACACTGCGCACCAAGACGGGTAGCGATTGCCGGCCAATCAATGCGTGAATCTTGGGTGATCTCATTGTTTACTTCATGTACTCTCAGTGACATCAGTATGATGATTGAGTCCTACTACTAGACCGACACTGCGCACCAAGACGGGTAGCGATTGCCGGCCCAACAATGCGTGAATCTTGGGTGATCTCATTGTTTACTTCATGTACTCTCAGTGACGTCAGTATGATGATTGAGTCCTTCTACTGGACCGACACTGCGCACCAAGACGGGTAGCGATTGCCGGCCAATCAATGCGTGAATCTTGGGTGATCTCATTGTTTACTTCATGTACTCTCAGTGACGTCAGTATGATGATTGAGTCCTTCTACTGGACCGACACTGCGCACCAAGACGGGTAGCGATTGCCGGTCAATCAATGCGTGAATCATGGGTGATCTCATTGTTTACTTCATTTACTCTCAGTGACGTCAGTATGATGATTGAGTCCTACTACTAGACCGACACTGCGCACCAAGACGGGTAGCGATTGCCGGCCCATCAATGCGTGAATCTTGGGTGATCTCAATGTTTACTTCATGTACTCTCAGTGACGTCAGTATGATGATTGAGTCCTTCTACTGGACCGACACTGCGCACCAAGACGGGTAGCGATTGCCGGCCAATCAATGCGTGAATCTTGGGTGATCTCATTGTTTACTTCATTTACTCTCAGTGACGTCAGTATGATGATTGAGTCCTACTACTAGACCGACACTGCGCACCAAGACGGGTAGCGATTGCCGGCCCATCAATGCGTGAATCTTGGGTGATCTCATTGTTTACTTCATGTACTCTCAGTGACGTCAGTATGATGATTGAGTCCTACTGGACCGACACTGCGCACCAAGACGGGTAGCGATTGCCGGCCAATCAATGCGTGAATCTTGGGTGATCTCATTGTTTACTTCATGTACTCTCAGTGACGTCAGTATAATGATTGAGCTGTTGGCTGGGATTTATCCGTCCACAATCCTCGCCAGGTATTCGCCGGCGTTGCCTATTGTCAGAAGGAAATGCAATAAATCCAGAATTAATCCGAATTGATTAATTTAGATTGTGGACAATTTCATGTGGCGGAGCTGGTAGACATTGACCAGGAAGTAGGCTAGGGAAGATTGCCGATAAAATGAAGTATTCCCTTTGATGCTATCCTATCGGCTTTGCATAAAGAGAATGTCAAATTCTGTTTGACGTCTAGTTCAATTTATTATTCGACGGGAATGCCCTTACGAATTATTCACCTTAAAAGAATGATCACTTTGCTTCCGGTTATTTTTTCATTGTTTGTCTTCCTGAACGAATGTGTGAGGGCATATGTCTCTATTTCCGGCATATATTTTTTAGTCATGCTCTGGAAAATTATCACATTCCATGTATTTCTGCTCTGTAATCAGCACACATTATTATTCTACAAAGAATAAGAATATCAAAATTCAATACCTATAAACATTCATGTTGTCAAAAATTCGCTTTTCTGTTCTTATACCTATGGTGGTTTTGAATGCATGAAATAGGAACAGTTAATGTTTTGTTTTGATCTTTCGCGAAAAATATAAACAATTTCTCAAATGAAATGTCAAGGAAAAGCACACTTGGAAATTTAAACACACATCCCCATTTTACGCTCGAGTTTATTATTTTAGAAAATTATAAAAATATACAAGTTATCAGAAATAGGCCTTCCTTTTTAAAACAAATTATTTCCTGTTGAAGAATTTCTAATTTTAAACATTTGAATATGCTCTGTGTAAAAGTTTTCTTACATACCTTAAAACGTTGTATGTCGAAGCTTATAAGGACTCAAGTAAAAAAAAAAATATGTATGTATATGTATTTTTAGGGTATCCTTTAATTAGTTAAATATTGATTGATTTATATAAATTCACCTTTTCTCTACCTTTGACTGCTCCAGCAGTCGAGAGCGGGTCGGCCCTGTGTACCGTTGACTTGTCCAGCAGTCTAGAGATTATCGATAACTTTCTCCTCTCATTTCTAGACTTTAGAACTACCTAGCGTTACCGTAGCGTATTTCAGGTATTCCTCCCTCTTAATATAGAGTATTTAAATTAAGTTTTTGGCCGTGGAAGCTATTTAGGTGTACATAAAAAAAAATGTTCCTAGCTCCGCCGATGTTGTGTCCAATGCCAAGGATTAAAAATGAGGATTCGAACTAATTTTCCGTATTTATTGAGTATATATTTACACTGTTTATTATTCATACTGTATACGATAAATGGTAAACAAAAAAACGTTCCTTTTTTTTTTTTTTACTCGCATTCGATATAATTTTTTTTTTTATACAAAGTTATTCAATTTAATAATAATTCCAACACAAAATTCATTGTGTTGAAGTTATTTGTATAAAGGGATATAAGGATAAACATTATGTTAGTGTGTAGTGGAAGTATATAAGAAACTGAGTTTCTTATATACTTCCACTATGGTTAATTAAGTGTTAACTTTGGTCTTCCTCTGGCTCCCGGCACTTTCATTGCTGACGAAGGCTACCAAAGATTAGCTGAAACGTCCTAAATATAGATTTTATACAAAAATCGTATTGAGGTTTTTTTAGCCGACTTCCAACTATTCCATGATCGCTTATCGCCTCGACGGCTAACTATCTAATCTTCATGTAGAATTTATGTAATTGGAAGGAGTGATAGTATAGCGGGGATCGGATAATACTGGATATTGAGGAGAGGGTATCAAATGGAAAGCCTCGTGGAATGCAGTCATGAAGGGGTTGGTATGTAATAAGGGGAGTAACAGCGTTCCATGTTCCACTCCATCTTCCCTTAACAATAGCAAAGCTCTGGGATACATCCAGCTTCTTCATCACCATTTCTTCATCTTCTCTACGGTAATCACTTTAACCAGCTCCTGGGTTTCTATCAACGAGAGTGCACTAGGCTTCTCTCCCTTCCTCTTCCCCACCAATCCGATGATGTGCTTTCTTCATCTGCCCGTCTCTCCGGAATAATGGACCCAAGGAGGCAAAATTCTTCCCCGCCCTCTGGGAGAAGAAATGGAAAAAGGCGTATTTCCCATTTTCCAGAGAGAGTAAATTGCAAAAAAGAAGAAGAAAAAAATAATACATATTTTATTATTTCATATAAAAGCCAATAATAACCCGACATTTATTCATTTAGTGCCTATTTTTATGCTTCCCACATTTTATGTTTTAAACCTGTATTCATCGAGCATTAATTTGGTCTCTAGTTGAAAGTAACATTTAAACATCTATGTATAATGTTTATCCTTATATCCCTTTATACAAATAACTTCTACACAATGAATTTTGTGTTGAAATTATTATTAAATTGAATAACTTTGTATTAAAAAAAAAACATTATATCGAATGCGAGTAAAAAAAAAGAAAAGTTTTCTGTTTACCATTTATTGTATATAGTATGAATAATAAACAATGGAAATATATTAAGTAAAGATGGAATGGTTGGGATTCGGCTTAAGAAACCTCAATATGATATTTTTTATAAAAAAATCTATATTTTGGACGTTTCGGCTACTCATTGGTAGCCTTCGTCAGCTAAAATGACAAGAAAAACAGAAATTAATACAAAAAAAAAAAGTTTATAATTGACATAAATAACAGAAATATAAATACACTTAACTTATTATAAATGAACAATTTGGTCTTAAATTCTTAGAATGAGTAGATTGAAAATCAAAAGAAACATAACAAAAAGAAGAAAAAAGGCTATAATAGTAACGTTAATTAATTATAACAAACAAATGAGATACTACATACCTATGGAAATGCCTGGAGGAGAGGAAGACCAATGTCGACAGTTAAGTCACCTCTGCCTCCAGGCATTTCCATAGGTATGTAGTATCTTATTTGTTTGTTATAATTAATTAACGTTACTATTAGCACCTATTTACCTATATAAACTTCAATATAATAGCCTTTTTTCTTCTTTTTTTAATGTTTCTTTTGATTTTCATTCTACTCATTCTATGATTTAAAGACCAAATTGTTCTTTTATAATAAGTTAAGCGTATTTATATTTCTGTTAATTATAAACTTTTTTTTGTATTAATTTCTGTTTTTCTTGTCATTTTAGCTGACGAAGGCTACCAATGAGTAGCCGAAACGTCCAAAATATAGAATTTTTATAAAAAATATCATATTGAGGTTTCTTTAGCCGAATCCCAACCATTCCATCTTTACTTATCACCTCGACGGCTAACTATCTAATCATCATACGGAAAATTAGTTCGAATCCTCATTTTTAATACGTGGCTTTGGACACAACACCGGCGGAACTTTTTTTTTTTTATGTACACCTAAATAGCTTCCACGGCCAAAAACTTCATTTAAATACTCTATATTAAGAGGGTGGAATACCTAAAATACGCTACGGTAACGCTAGGTAGTTCTAAAGTCTAGAAATGAGAGGAGAAAGTAATCGACGGATACTAGGAGCTCTGGACTGCTGGACAAGTCAACGGCGGGTCGACCCGCTCTCGACTGATGGAGCATGAATATAGCCTGAATATAGATTTTTTACAAAACTCGTATTGAGGTTTTTTTTATTTTTTTATTTTTTTTTATTTATTTTTTATTTTTGCCCAATCCCAACTATTCCATGTTTGCTTACATAAATTCTAGTTGCAGATATAGGTATTGTACAAATTTTGGGTATTTTTACGAAGACCACATCCAGTTACTTTGAAGTAACTGTCGTGATTTTAAACAGTAATTTTGCTACTTAAGGATTAGCTTACAGCTTCTTTGCAGGTTAGAAACCATATTATATAAATATAGTAATAAAAAGTTAATATAGCAATGAACAGTATTTAAAATCACTGCAATCAATACTAAAAGTAACTTTTTTTGACTACTATTTTTATATATTATTGTCTCTAACTAACCCTCATTTAGAAGTAATACTTTTAGGCTTGTAAAGCATAAATGAAAATAACTAGAATATATTTCAGCAAGCAATGTTTATTAATAAAAAGGTTAATATTAAAAAAATCAATGATAATTGTGAAGTTTAGGTGCCTCCTAACAGATTTTTTTTGTCCGGTGGTTTTATAACATATTTATATTTATTTTGCATTATAGGCAGATGTGCTATGCGTTTCCGCTCGCTCAAGAAGATATCAAAACTCTAGTCAATCCAACTCGCTAAAATTAATAGAATTCAATTAATTTTATCGAATTGGATC